>JARBWK010000006.1:140744797-141188856 GCA_030556195.1 Anolis apletophallus
TCCTGGTGCAGTTTGGAGAAGAGCAGAGCATGGATGATGGGGCTTGAAGTACCTCCACTCACTTCCTGAGACCGCTGCGACCCTCATCCAATGACTGATCAAGACCAAACTTGGCACACAGAGCTCCCATTACCTACACTACATGCTGGTACAGCTTCGAGTAGGATGGACCATGGATGATGGTACTTGAAGTACCTCCACTCCCTGAGACCACAGCGACACTCATCCAATTACCAATAAAGACAAAACTTGGCAAAGAGTGCCCCCATGACCCACTTTACACCCTGGTGCAGTTTTCAGGAGGATGGACCACGGATGATGGGACTTGAAGTACCTCCACTCACTTCCTGAGACTGCTGCGACCCTCATTCAATGACTGTTCAAGACCACATTTGCCACGCAGAACCGCCTACATCCTGGTGCAATTTGGAGGAGGATGGACCATGGATTATGGTCCATGGTCCATAATCCTTCACTCACATCCCGAAAACACTGCGAGCCAAATGAACAACTGATACGGACCAACCTTGGCACACAATGCCTTCCTCAAATAACCGGGCACCGCCGGTCCTCAGCTGAAGTTTGGAGGGGACAGAACATGGATGATGTGTCTTGCAGTACCTTCCCTCACTTTCCAAGACTGCTACAAACCTAATCCTATGATTGATCAACACCAAACTTGCCACACAGAGCCCTCATGACCCACTCTACATCCTGGTGCAGTTTGGAGGAGGGTGGACCATGGATGATGGGACTTTAAGTACCTCTACTCACTTCCCAAGTCTGCTGCGACCCTCATCCAATTACTGATTGAGACCAAACTTGGCACACAGAACCCCCATGACTGCCTTCACGTCCTGGTGAGGTTCGGGGACGACTGAAAATGGATGATGGAATTTGTAGTATTTTCACACCCCTCTGTTCCCACAGACCACTGCGGCCCCCAACAAACACCAATAAAGACCACACTTGGCACACAGAGCCCCAGTGACCCACTCCACATCCTACTGAAGTTTGGAGGGGGACAGAACATGGATGATGGGACTTGCAGTACCTTCCCTCACTTCCCAATCCTGCTACTAACCTATTCCAATGACTGATCAACACCAAATCAGGCACACAGAGCCCTCATGACCCACTCTACAGCCTGGTGCAGTTTACTGTGAGACGGACCACGGATGATGGGACTTGAAGTACCTTCACTCACTTCCGAAAAACAATGCACCCCTCATCCATTCACCAATACAGACCAAACTTAGCACACAGAGCCCCCATGACCCAATCTACATCCTACTACACGTGGGGGGCAGAGATGATGGGACTTGCACTACCTTCAGTAATTTCATGATACCACTGCAACTCCCAATAATGATGGATCAAGACCAAACTTGGCACACAGAGCCCCCATGACCCACTCTACATCCTGCTGCGCTTCTCAAATAACCCGGACAGGGCTGGGTCCCCAAGCTAGTGTATGTATGTGTATATATATATATATATATATATATATATATATATATATGGCAGGGTGTACTCAGGACCCTTCCACACAGGCCTATATCCCAGAATATCAATTTACTTATTTATTTCACAATATTTATATCCTGCCCTTCTCAACCCCGAAGGGGACTCAGAGCGGCTCACAAGCAAAATGCAAATACAATGAACTATAATTATTGCCACAGCACAACATCAATATTACACATCACATTGTACTATAACAATATCACACTGAACTATACAAATACAATACACTATATTATTGCCACTGCACAGCTTCAAAATTACATATCACATTGTACTATAACAACATCACATTGAACTATTTATTTATTTACGATATTTATATTCTGCCCTTCTCACTCCGCAGGGGACTTAAGGCGGATAACAATTTACACATACATGGCGAACATTCAATACCATAGACACACAAGACATATAGACAGACAGTCAGAGGCTATTTAACTATTGAACTATACAAATACAATGAACTAAAATTATTGCTACAGTACAACATCAATATTACATATCACCTTGTACTATAACAATATCACATTGAAGTATAACAATTATATCGCAATATTATTAGTAATATTGCATGTAACACAAAATATATAGTTATAGTATCATATTATTATTAGTGATAATATATTGCATTACATTACAACATTAGCAAGCGCGGCTGGTGGGGACGAGAGACAGGGCCTTCACTGAGGTCCCCAGTCAGCTGTGGAACTCTCTACCACAGTGGTTCTCAACCTGTGGGTCCCCAGGTGTTTTGGCCTACAACTCCCAGAATTCCCAGCCAGTTTACCAGCTGTTAGGCTTTCTGGGAGTTGAAGGCCAAAACATCTGGGGATCCACAGGTTGAGAATCACTGCCCAAGTGATGCTAGATCTGCCTCTCCTCTGTTGTCCTTTAGGAGGCTGGTGAAGACCTGGATGTGGAACCAAGCCTTCCCAGAATAGGCTGAGATTGGCTATTGTCTGAATGTATGACCATGTTTACAGATTGAGTGGAATTGTTTTAATGGCGATGTGGTTTTATGCTGGGTTTTTAATGTATTTTAATAATATGTTGTTGTAGTTGTATTTAAATTGTATAGCATTGAATTTTTGCTGTTATGCCGGTCTGAGTCCCTCGATAGAGGTGAGAAGGTCGGGTACAAATGTTTTAAATAAATAAATAAATTATTATATGTATACACAATATATTATACTATATAACCTTTAAAGCTCTATACGGTTCTGGCCCAGTTTACTTGTCCGAACGCATCTGCCGCTATGTCCCAACTCATAACTTAAGATCATCCGGGGAGGCCCTGCTTTCGCTTCCGCCAGCAGCTCAACTGCGGCTGGCGGGGACGAGAGACAGGGCCTTCTCGCCTGTGGCTCCCCACCTGTGGAAAGTGCTTCCAAATGAAATACGATCAACCCCATCCCTCCTAGCTTCAGGAAGAAAGTAAAATTGTGGTTGTGGTACCAGGCCTTTGCACAGTAACAGCAGCACTTTATCTGGAATGGACTGTTTTAATGATGGACATGAAATATGGCTTCCGCATTGATTGACTGATTGAATGTGGATTTTATAGATAGAATTTTTAAATTAACTGGATAGCTAATGTTTTAATGTTGATGTTTAATCTTGTTGTATTAGTGTTTTATATTGTGTATTGTAGAAATACAGTAAATAATAAATAATAAATAAAATCAAATACAACATACTACGCAGATGACACCCAACTCCACTACTCTTTTCCATCAGATTCCAAGGAAGCCCCTCGGATATTGGACCAGTGCCTGGTCGCTGTGACGGTTTGGATGAGGAGGGACAAGCTGAGGATCAATCCCGATAAGACAGGGGTCCTCCAGGTCATTCGCTCATCTGATCGGGGTGCTGGGTGGCAACCTGTGCTGGACGGGGTTACACTCCCCTGAAGTCATAGGTCCGCAGTTTGTGGGTTCTCTTAGATTCAGCGCTGACGCTTGATGCTCAGGTGTCGGCGGTGGCTGGGAGAGCCTTCGCACAGTTAAAGGTATGGTGCGCCAACTGCGACCATACCTCGTGAAGTCTGACTTGACCATGGTAGTCCTTGCCTTGGTTACCTCTAGACTGGATTACTGCAATGCGCTCTACGTGGGGCTTCCCTTGAAGACGGCCTGGAAACTTCAACTTGTCCAACGCTCGGCTGCCAGAGTAATAACTGGGGCAGGTTACAGAGAGCGGACGACCCCCGTTTAAAGAGCTCCACTGGCTGCCGTTTATTTTCCGAGCCCAATTCAAAGTGCAGGTAATTACCTATAAAGCCCTAAACCATTTGGGAGCCGTCTACCTTCGTGACCAGCTCTCCTCCCATGAACCAGCTCGAACCCTTCGCTCCTCAGGGGAGGCCCTCCTTTTACCCCTGCCAGTCTCACAGACCCGGCTTGTGAGCACTAGGGAGAAAGCCTTCTCTTCTGTGGCCCCCCGACTTTGATATTCCCTCCGGGGAGAGATTAGGAATGCCCCCTCACTGGAATCCTTTAAAAAACAACTGAAAACCTGGTTTTTCTACCGGGCCTTTGGAAATTAGACTCCCCAAATGCCCCCGTTTTCTTGACAAGACCTATTCCCCTCTATGTGACCCTTTATGGGTTGACACTACTCCTGTTATCTTCCCCGAGTTTTTAAACATTTTATATGTACATGCGGCTTGCCCTCTCGTTTCCGTTTAGATTCATTTATGATGTTGTAGTTTTATAGATGTATTTTTTATTGTGTTTATTGTTTTTATCGTGTTTACTGTTTTCTGATGTTTGTGATATTTTTTGTATTTGTTGCTCGGGCACAGCCCCATGTCAGCCGCTCCGAGTCCCCTTTGGGGAGATGGATGTGGGTTAGAAATAAAGTTTTATTATTATATTATTATTATTACTATGTCATTGTCACAGTACAATTACATATCACATTACATTATAACAAATTATATCGCAATGTTATTAGTAATATTACATGTAACGTAATATATACAACTAGCTGTACCCGGCACACGTTGCTGTGCCCTATTTAGGAGATGCGAGAAAGTCTGAGTATGTAAGGGTTGGAATTGATGTTACTTATGGTCCTGGTGGGGTCATGGCTGTGTCGTTGTGGGTTGTTCTGGTGGGTGGGATGTTGAAGTCCTGTGGAGCTGTCAGTGTGTGGTGTTGCTGGCGTTCTGCAGAGCTTGTGGATATACAATGTTTTTTGTCTTTCCGTCTGCTGTGTTGATGTAGAGGCTCTGTGGTTACCCAACTCTGGAGCACGCTACGTAGAGTTGTCCGTGGGAGAAGCATTCTGTGTCAAGGTCTATGCCACGGTCTAAGATTTGTAGTGTTTGTCCTTGAGCCTTGTTTATGGTGATGGCAAAAGCTAGTGTAATTGGGAATTTGAGACGGCTGAAGTGGAACGGCATATCGGTCGGGACCATAGGTATGCGTGATATGAGGACGTCTTGTCCCTTGTAGGGTCCAGTGAGGATGGTCGCCTCAATGACATTGTTCTGCAGTGCTTTGACGGCAAGACGTGTGCCATTGCAGAGCTTTGGCTGATCAATGTTTCTCAGCATAATGATGGCTGCACCCAACTTTAAATGGCGTTATGTGTTTGTCAGTGGTGCCTGTGTCCCTGGTGCCCTATTTATGTTAGTGTTATGTCCTCCTGGAAGTTGTTATGTCCTCCTGTGTTAGTTGGTTGTACTGTGTAGGTTTCTGTTTAGCAGTGGTATGTATGCGTTGTGTGTCTGTTGTGTTGTGGGTCTGTAGAGGTAGGCATCGCGAGTTGTGTGGCTGTCATGTTGTGGGTGTGGTGTTTGTAAAGTGGAGGATTGGTGGTGTGTGGGTGGGATGGTGCTTGGAGAAGAGTTTGTGGTGTTGAGTGTGTAGTTTGTTGTTGTGAGTGTACAGTGGTAGTGTGGATGTACGGTGTGTATGTGGGGTGTGTTAGTTGGTTGTACTGTGCTGGTTTCTGTTTAGCAGTGGTATGTATGCGTTGAGTGTGTTGTGTGTGAGTTGTGTTGTGGGTCTGTAGAGGTAGGTATCTGTAGGCATCTGTGTGTCCTCGGCAGTCCGACTGGCTGTGGTGTGTGGGAGGCTGTCCTGAGGTGATTTGTTTTGGTGGCAGTTATTTTTAAGAAATTGTCACGCGCAGGGGGCGGGGCCAGCCCAGGGGAAGGGGGTGGAGTAGTTGTGGGGATGGCAGGGGAGGGGCCAGCCCAGGGGAAGGGGTGGAGTGGTTGTGGAGATGGCAGGGAGGGGCCAGCCCGGGGGAAGGGGGTGGAGTGGTTGCGGAGATGGCAGGGGGAGGGGCCAGCCCGGGGGAAGGGGGTGGAGTAGTTGTGGGGATGGCAGGGGGAGGGGCCAGCCCGGGGGAGGGGGTGGAGTGGTTGTGGAGATGGCAGGGGGAGGGTCCAGCCCAGGGGAAGGGGGTGGAGTAGTTGTGGGGATGGCAGGGGGAGGGTCCAGCCCGGGGGAAGGGGGTGGAGTGGTTGTGGGGATGGCAGGGGGAGGGGCCAGCCCGGGGAAGGGGGGTGGAGTGGTTGCGGAGATGGCAGGGGGCAGGGCCAGCCCAGGGGAAGGGGGTGGAGTAGTTGTGGGGATGGCAGGGGGAGGGTCCAGCCCGGGGGAAGGGGGTGGAGTGGTTGCGGAGATGGCAGGGGGAGGGGCCAGCCCGGGGGAAGGGGGTGGAGTAGTTGTGGGGATGGCAGGGGGTGGGTCCAGCCCGGGGGAAGGGGGTGGAGTGGTTGCGGAGATGGCAGGGGAGGGGCCAGCCCGGGGGAAGGGGGTGGAGTGGTTGTGGAGATGGCAGGGGGAGGGGCCAGCCTGGGGGAAGGGGGTGGAGTGGTTGTGGGGATGGTTGTGGGGGGGCAGGGGCCAGGCAGCCGGGGAAGGGGGTGGAGTGGTTGTGGGGATGGCAGGGGGCGGGGCCAGCCCGGGGGAAGGGGGTGGAGTGGTTGTGGGGATGGCAGGGGGGGCCAGACCGGGGAAGGGGGGGGAGTGGTGGTGGGGATGGCAGGGGGCGGGGCCAGACCGGGGGAAGGGGGGGTGGAGTGGTTGTGGGGATGGCAGGGGTGGGGCCAGCCTGGGGGAAGGGGGTGGAGTGGTTGTGGGGATGGCAGGGGGCGGGGCCAGCCCGGGGGAAGGGGGTGGAGTGGTTGTGGAGATGGCAGGGGTGGGGCCAGCCCGGGGGAAGGGGGTGGAGTGGTTGTGGGGATGGCAGGGGGTGGGGCCAGCCCAGGGGGAAGGGGGTGGAGTGGTTGTGGGGATGGCAGGGGCGGGGCCAGCCTGGGGGAAGGGGGTGGAGTGATTGTGGGGATGGCAGGGGGGCAGGGCCAGGCCGGTGGAAGGGGGGTGGAGGGGTGGAGTGGTTGGGGATGGCAGGGGGTGGGGCCAGCCCTGGGGGAAGGGGGTGGAGTGGTTGTGGGGGTGGCAGGGGGCAGGGCCAGCCCGGGGGAAGGGGTGGAGTGGTTGTGTGGATGGCAGGGGTGGGGCCAGCCCGGGGGGAGGGGGTGGAGTGGTTGTGTAAATGGCAGGGGCAGGCCAGCCTGGGGAGGGGTGGAGTGGTTGTGGGGATGGTAGGGGGTGGGGCCAGCCCAGTGGAAGGGGGTGTAGTTGTGGGGATGGCAGGGGGGGCCAGCCCGGGGAGGGGTGGGGTGGTTGTGGGGGTGGCAGGGGCAGGGCCAGGTTGTGGGGAAGGGGGTGCCAGTGGTTGTGTGGATGGGGGATGGCAGAGGGTGGGGCCAGCCCTGGGGGAAGGGGGTGGAGTGGTTGTGGGGGTGGCAGGGGGCAGGGCCAGCCTGGGGGAAGGGGTGGAGTGGTTGTGGGGATGGCAGGGGGCGGGCCAGCCTGGGGGAAGGGGGTGGAGTGGTTGTGGGGATGGCAGGGGTGGGGCCAGCCCTGGGGGAAGGGGGTGGAGTGGTTGTGGGGATGGCAGGGGCGTGGCCTGCGCTGAAAAGCGGCGCTGGCATTTTGTGTGGGCCGATGTCGGCCAATGGGATTCGCTGGCACCCGTGGAAGACGCTGGGAAATGTAGGTTTTTTTAAATCGTTGTTTTGGGGGCCTTCTAGGTTTGGGGGGGGGAATGTTTCTTTGCTAAAAGCCTTCCGTGCCTGAGGCCTATATTTTTGTTGCCAAGTTTGGTGTCTCTGCCTTGGAAGGTTTCTCTGCCTATGGCAGTCCTTGGATGACGGGTCCTCCTTTATATATATAGATTATAATATCTAATTATTATTATCATATCCCACAATAACTGCTTTAATAAACTGGGTTATCTGAGTCTATACACTCAGATAATGTGGGATTTCCTGCCTTGATGTTCTGGGATATAGGGCTGTGTGGAAGGGCCCTGAGTCCACACTGCCCATATAACCCAGTTCAATGTGGGTTGTGTACAGCCTCGTGACGTCATCGCACGAGCATGACAGCCGACGCGTTCAGAAGTCAGGAACTCTCTCTCTCCCTCTCTCTGCCCCTCCCCCTCCCTCCCCCCTGCGCGCGCCATCTAACTCCAGGCAACGGCTGTCCCACTCCCGCCTCCCCCGAAGCCTCATTGGCCGCTTTGAGGATTCTAGGAGGCTGCTATTGGCCCGCGCTGCCACCAATCACCAGGAAGTGCAGACGCCCCGCCTATCAGGGCCTGGGCCCTTTCCCGACCAGCCCTGCTTGGAGTGACGGCCGCGGCCGGGGCCCACAGCGCGGAAAATCCCCACCACGCTGCCGTCCAGGCCAATTGCCTCAGGGCAGGCGAGCGGAGAGGCCCCGGCGAGGGGGCAAAAGGGAAGGGGAGCGGACTGGGACCCACCTGGAGCGCCCGGGCCCCGCGAGGCCGCGTCCCCTTCGGGGGAGGGGCGGGGACGAAGTCGCGACTATCGCACCCTCCCTCGGTTTTGGCGGGAATCGCGCTGAGGCGGGGAGGGCGGGCGGTTGTTGTTGTTGTTGCCGGGTTTCCTGGTCGCCACGACTACGGTGGCTATGGCGCCCTCCGTGTTCCCTCACCGGGGCAACTGTTGCTACCCACCTCGGCGAGGGGAGGGGGAAGGGGCGGCGCCTGGCGCTGATTGGACGAGCCCTGCTACCCATTGGCCGGCTCCGCTGTCCATCACGCGTCCCCGCTCCCTCCTCCCCCTCGGGATCTCCGCGACGCCTCCTACCGGATGCTTCACAATTCTATTGGCCAATTCAACATCCTCTTCGGATTGGCCCACGGAGCTGCCTGTCAGCAGAGAAGGCGGGCCTTCAAGCCTTCAGGAACGGATTGGGAGCTGGCCGATTATGACTGGCTGGAAGCCTCGCCAGTTAATTACAGAACGGTTGGAATGTCTCGGCTTCGTCGAGCCAAGTAGTGCGCATGCGCCTGCGAGGGGAAACAGGGAAACGTAGTTCCTTTGCAGCAGGCGCAGTTCAGTTCTCACAAAAAGCGCTAGGTGGCGCACGTTCTCAGGAAGCAGTTGCTTTCCAAGGCGCTCTCTCAGAGGGCCCTTACTGAACTGGGATATATAGCAGTGTGGATGCAGATAACCCGGTTCAAAGAGATAATGCGGGTTATTCAGACTTGATATTCTGAGTTATATGGCTGTGTGGAAGGGCCCTCGACTACTTCCACCCAACCTTTTTATTTACCACTAGCTTGGGGACCCGGCCCTGCCCGGGTTATTTGAGAAAGGCATTGTGTGCCAAGGTTGGTCCTTATCAGTTGTTTATGTGGCTTGCAGTGGTCTCAAAAAGTGAGTGAAAGTACTTCAAGTCCCAGAATCCATGGTCTATCCTCCAAATTGCACCAGATGTAGAGTGGGTCGTGGGGGTTCTGTGTGCCAAATTTGGTCTTGATCAGTTATTGGATGAGGGTCACTCAAGTCCCAGAATCCATGGTCCATCCTCCTCCAAATTGCACCAGGATGTAGAGTGGGTCGTGGGGGTTCTGTGTGCCAAATTTGGTCTTGATCAGTTATTGGATGAGGGTCACAGCAGTCTTGGAAAGTGAGTGGAGGTACTTAAAGTCCCATCATCCATGGTCTATCCTCCTCCAAACTGCACCAAGATGTAGTGTGGGTCATGGGGGCTCTGTGTGGCAAGTTTGGCCTGCATTGGTCATTGGATGAGGGTCGCAGTGGTTTCAGTAAGTGAGTGAAGGTACTGCAAGACCCATTATCCATGGTCAATCCCCCTTAGAACTGCAGCAGGATGTAGAGCGGGTCATGAGTACTCTGTGTGGCAAGTTTGGGCCTGGTCTGTGATTTGTAGGGGCTACAGTGGTCTGTGGGAAGTGAATCGGTTGAAGGTACTGCAACTCCCATCATTTGTGGCCCATCCTGCCCTAAACTGCACTAGGATGTAAAGTGGGTCATGGGGGATTTGTGTGGCAAGTTTGTTTCTGATCCGCCATTGGCTAGTGCTGTAAGGAAGTGAGTTTAAGTACTGCAAGTCCCGTCATCCATGGTCCATCCTCCCTCAAATTGCAACAGGATGCACACATACACACAAACATTGACTTTTATTATATATACAGATATCAGAAGCAAATTGAGAATGCAAGTTATAATGTATAAAAAACTTGGCATTATGCTAAATTTCCTTTGACCAGATGGAGTACCTCTGGTGTTGTGGTCAGGGGTGATCCCCCCCCCCCCTAGACTCTGTAAAATATAGTTCAAAATCAGGAAAATCATAGTTTTGCCAAGGACACCAGGCTAGGATGATCCCATAATCTCCTATCTCTCCTCCTGTTTTTATGAATAGGCTCTGACTACTCAGTGCTCCCCTGAACTTCCATGCAGGCCCCCCCCCCCATGAACTCTTATGAGTTCTTATAAACTTTTAGGAACTTTTATAAACTCTTGCCAAACTTTATGAACTTTTATGGACCTGGGGAGGGGGGGAGCTGACGTGACTTCCCCTTAGACCCTACACGATTCCCCATTTTCCAATGAACTCTGTGTATGCTTCCTTGCCCCATTTCGCATTCCCTATATGTATGTGTGTCTATATAAGAAAATATGAAGGAAAGCAACCTTTTCGTGTACCAGCAACTCATGGCTGGATCCGGCATAGTCTGGTTTTAGGCCGAGGCATGGTACCGAGACAGCCTTGGTCGCTTTTGTGGATGATCTACGCCAGGAGCTGGACAGGGGGCGTGCGTCCCTGTTAGTTCTGCTAGGTCTTGGCTTTCGTCCTCAATTTACTGCTATAGTCTTGACCTGAAAATTGTAATTGAGATCCATACTGTAGGAAAATACTCTAGGCATGCATGGAGTGGCTTAGCAAAACCTGAGACCAAGGCCCCAATAAAGCTGACCCCTTTGGCCTCCACTAGGTAATCGAGGACTGCCAATCTCCAGAACAGGATTATGGGTGGTACTTTGTTGCAATGTGATTTCAAGTCATTTCTGACCTATGACAACCCAAGGTGAAGCTATCATGGAGGTTTCTCAGCAAGATTTGTTGAAGAAAGCTTTGCCTTCTTCTGAGATCCAGAGTCCTTCCACACAGGCATGTAGCCGGGGGGGGCTAAGGGGGCTTCAGCCCCGAAATTCTCAGGGTGGTCCGCGAAAAGGCCTTACTGGTACATTATTTAAACTGTTATGTGCATTTAAATCATGATCTGATCACCATGCTCATTATATCCCACATTAATGGAGCTATTGGGATAACAATACAAAAGGTTTGCTAGGGTAGACCCTCTTCCACCCAGTCTCAGCCCCCGAACCAAACTCAGCCCCGAATCAAAATCCAGGCTACGGCCCTGCTTCCACTCAGCCCTATATCCCAGAATATCAAGGCAGAAAATCCCACAATATTTGCTTTGAACTGGGTTATCTGAGTCCACACTCAGATAATGTGGGATTTTCAGCCTTGATCTTCTGGGATATAGGGCTGTGCGGAAGGGCCCTCGGGTATTGGCCCTTCCATCACTGGTGAACCAGTCAAAACTGACACCAAGTCAGAATCTCTCTGCGCCTCTACGACAAAGTTTGATCTAGTACACCCAGACTACATATACCTCCTCTTTTAGGAAGAATGTGACCCCATCCAGGGCAGGTCCATCTTACAGTGTATTGTCTCTGCTGATAATATGTGGAGATGCTGCACCAATGACATAGGGGACCAAAAAGCCTCAATAGAAGAAATGCTATGAGGCAGCTCTAAAGTGATCTGGTGGAGCTGTCTGAGCATCAATATACTGAAGCTGAACCCTAATATCACAGAGGCTCTGTAATATCACACTACTCTTTTCCATCAGACTCCAAGGAAGCCCCTCGGATATTGGACCAGTGCCTGGCCGCTGTGACAGTTTGGATGAGGAGGAACAAGCTGAGGATCAATCCCGATAAGACAGAGGTCCTCCAGGTCAGTCGCTCGTCTGATCAGGGTATTGGGTGGCAACCTGTGCTGGACAGGGTTACGCTCTCCCTGAAGTCACAGGTCCGCAGTTTGGGGGTTCTCTTGGATTCAGCGCTGACGCTTGATGTTCAGGTGTCGGCGGTGGCTGGGAGAACCTTTGCACAGTTAAAACTTGTGCGCCAACTGCAACCATACCTCGTGAAGTCTGACTTGACCATGGTGGTCCACGCCTTGTTTACCTCTAGATTGGATTACTGCAATGCGCTCTACGTGGGGCTTCCCTTGAAGACGGCCCAGAAACTTCAACTTGTCCAGTGCTCGGCTGCCAGATTAATAACTGGTAATACACAAACCAGGTTGATACAGTATAAAAGTATCATTAAATATTAATATTCAACAACATAGAGTGCAATTATTTCATAACAGACAAACCATAGATATTGTGGCGAAACATACATATAAACCGGATTATATCCGAGGTCGCAATAACATATCAGTAAAAGATCGCAAATACCCAATATGGTAGTCTCAAAATCATTAAATCAAAATTCTAGTGTTGAACAGTCCAGACACAATAGGATGGCAAGGACAAAGGAGGCTGCAATTTGCTCCTAAGAGTTGGTTCGAAGTCAGGCCGACGGGCTGGCAATGCCTACAATCCTGGGGCCACTCCCCCGTTTCGCCCCTGGGCAGGGCTTTCTCAAGGCCTTCATAGATGTCACGTAGTCCTTATATCTATAGAAAGAATTTCAATATATCTGGCATAAACCAAGTGTATAAACCCATAAGGAATATCAAATATAATGGTGTACATACCACTATTTGGAAGCATCAGGGCTTAACCTCACTGAGCGCGGCGAGGTGACCATAAAGGTAAGGCGGATCAGGACCAGGAGGTTAAAATAAAGGTAATCCAGGTGAGACACATTAGGTAATCAGAGACTGTACACTGATTCCTAAGTTTAACCCCTTCGGGTATTCTGTGTTTAAACGGAGAATCCATAGTCTTTCTAGTTTGCGTAAGGCATTCAAGGTGTCAGTATGGTTCAAATTTCTCCAGGACCCTAATCCGGAGGGATTTGGGGTCGTGTTTAAATTGTAAGCAATGGGTGGAGAGAGGTAAATCCATATTGCCAGTATTAATTCTGCTCCGATGTTCAATAAAGCGCTGTCTTAATTGTCTCGTGGTCATACCAACATAGACTAGAGAGCAAGGACACGTTACCGCATACATGACGCAAGACGTGCACGTAGCAAAGCATCGTATGTCAAAATTCTTATCTAGCGCCAGACTGTAAATAGTTTTATCTGTACAGATGTTGTTACATATAGAACACTGTCCACAAATTTTTGTGCCATTACTGAAATTACTAGTAGGCTTCTCATATAGATGGTTCGAATGGGTTAGAGTGTCTCCCAAATTACGTGTGCGCTTGTACGCAATAAGAGGGAGGGGGGTCTCCAAACCCTGGATGTGCGAGACAATCGGCCAATAAGTACGTACCAAATTAATTAAAGTTTTTGAATGGGGTGTTAAAGTGAGAGGCCACACATATTTCATGGTGTTATCTTTAGGTCGTGGCGACAGTAGGATTTTCCTATCCAAGCGTCTTACTCTAGTAAGGGCATTAGAAACCACTTGGTTCGGATAACCTCGTTCGTCTGTTATGAAATAATTGCACTCTATGTCGTTGAATATTAATATTTAATGATACTTTTATACTGTGTCAACCTGGTTTGTGTGTTTATTGGATGTATTTGAAACCCATACTCTGTGTTTCTGTGAGATTAATAACTGGGGCAGGTTACAGGGACCGGTCGACCCCCCTGTTTAAAGAGCTCCACTGGCTGCCGTTTATTTTCCGAGCCCAATTCAAGGTGCAGGTGATTACCTATAAAGCCCTAAACGGTTTGGGACCCACCTACCTTCGTGACCAGCTCTCCTCCCATGAACCAGCCCAAGCCCTTCGCTCCTCAGGGGAGGCCCTCCTTTCACCCCTGCCAGTCTCACAGATTCGGCTTGTGAGCACTAGGGAGAAAGCCTTCTCTTCTGTGGCCCCCCGTCTTTGGAATTCCCTCCCAGGAGAGATTAGGAATGCCCCCTCACTGGAATCCTTTTAAAAACAACTTAAAACCTGGTTCTTCTACCAGGCCTTTGGAGATTAGACTCCCCAAATGCTCCCGTGTTTGTCGAGACCTCTTCCCCTCCTATATGTTCCTTTATGT
The DNA here is from genome assembly GCA_030556195.1 of Anolis apletophallus. NCBI lineage: Eukaryota > Metazoa > Chordata > Lepidosauria > Squamata > Anolidae > Anolis > Anolis apletophallus. The sequence continues at coordinate 140,758,876 of JARBWK010000006.1, forward strand.
TTTAATATTACTCCAGTTATCTCCCCCGAGTTTTTTTAACACTTTATATGTTCATGTGCCTTGCCCTGTCGTTTCTGTTTCAGATTCATCTGTGTTGTTGTATTTTCAAAGATGTATTTTTTTCATTGTGTTTATTGTTGCTGTTTTTGTTTTTGATATTTTCTGTGACTTGTTGCTCGGGCATGGCCCCATGTAAGCCGCTCCGAGTCCCCTTTGGGGAGATGGATGCGGGTTAGAAAAAAAGTTTTATTATTATTATTTAATGGTCCTGGGACTGAGGCCCCATCTCCACTGATCATTTAATGCAGTTTCAAACTGACTTGAAGAAACTGATTTTGCAGGGCAGAAGTCCTGGAACCAGTTTGATGCTTGGATGTTGATAAGACAAACCATAGAGCACTGGTGCACATTAAGAGCTTTCTTTCACATGTTTCATGTGAGTTTGTTGTTTCAAACTGCATTAAATAGTCGGTGTAGACTTCTGCCCTGCAAAACCAATTTCTTCAAGTCAGTTTGAAACTGCATTAAATGATCAGTGGAGATGGGGCCTCAATCCCAGGACCATTAATCTACAGAGCCTCTGTGATATTAGGGTTCAGCTTCAGTATATTGATGCTCAGGCAGCTCCACCAGATCACTTTAGAGCTGCCTCATAGCATTTCTTCTATTGAGGCTTTTTGGTCCCCTGTGTCATTGGTGCAGCATCTCCACATATCATCAGCAGAGCCAATGGAGAAGATGATGGGATTAGCAATCCAGCCACATATGTGGAGCTGCCCTCCTCTCCTCCCCATTTGTGTCTTCCTTGAGACTTGGTTTTGTGGTCTGTATTTCTAGTTGAGCTTCTGTGATTTTATTTTTTTTAGTGAACATACCCACCCTCCTGCAAACCTTTTGGAGAAATATAACCCTTTTGACTTTCCTCTTTTGACTTCCTTTTACTGTTTCTCCCATATAGGAGATGCTTCCTTTATTTTGAAGTCCGTTAAGACTGTGTTGGACAGAGTTCCTTGGCACTTACAGTACATATAAATAGAAAATTGTTAACACTGTAATCACTGCTTTCTGCATCACAAAGGTTCCGATCCCAGCAGGAACCAAAAACCCATTTATCCAGCTCCTTGCTGCTTTATCATATCTGCAGAGCCCCCCAGGACACCTAAACACCCACTGTCCCTAAATCCCAGGACTCATCAAGGTGTCCGGATATCTATTACCCAAGACTTGATAACTGTGTCCTCATGGATAATCCTCTCAAGCACTCATTATCTCCCAGTTGAGCCCAAATTCCATTCCAAGACCCTCACAGGGTGGCAGATACACCAGGCAACTTGCAACTTCAGATTCAAACAATGACAGTTTATTGACATTCCCGCCAGTCCACTCAGACAATTAGGAATTCACAGACCTTTAAACCTGCAGCCGGTTTTCGGCCAGGAATGGGCCACAGCCAATTAAAACACAAATCCTGAAACCTTTACCAATTGTCTCTGTTCTTCATTTTTCTATAAAATACCCAGGTTAGGTTGAGTTAGGGAAGGGGTCGTGAACATATGGCTCGCGAGCCAGATGTGGCTCTCTTCATGATTCCATCTGGCTCTCCAGAGCAGCCTGGGCCTCGGTTTTCCAGCATGCAGTGGGGAGGAGTGACGCAAATGCGCTGTGACTGCCGCTTCCGCACCATCGCTGCCTCTTCCTAATCCCCCGCTGCTCTCAGAACCCTGCGCCCTCTTCGCTGGGGATGGTGGAGCCCAGCAGCAGCGCTTCATCCTCGTCTTCCTCTTCATCCTCCGCCACGGGCCTCGGGGGAGGAGGCGTGCTTGGCCCTGGCGCCGCGGACCTGACCTCGCTGCCCCTAGGGGACGCTCAGCTCGTTGCCCTCATCAACGGGCAGCTCAAGAGCTGCTGCCTCTTTGACGCCTTCCGGAGGGACTGCCTCACTGACGTCGACACCAAAGTCCGCCTTGGTCCTGCGCCCTCCTCCCCCTTCCTTCCTTCCTTCCTTCCTTCCTTCCTTCCTTCCTTCCTTTCTCTTCCTTTCTTTCCCCCCTCTCTTTTTCTTTCACTCTTTTTCCTCCCTCTCTCCCTACCTTCTTTTCTCCCCCGTCTTCGTTCCTTTCTTCCTCTTCCATTCTTTACTTCTCTCCTTCCTTTTCCCTCCCTCCCTCCCTCCCCTTCCTTCTTTCCACCATTCTCCCTCTTCCTTCCTTCCTTCCTTCCTTCCTTCCTTCCTTCCTTCCTTCCTCTTCCTTCCTTCCTTTTTCCCCTTCACCGTTTCCTTCTCCTTCTGTCCTTCCTTTTCCCTCCCTCTCCTTCATTTTCTCCATTCTCCCCTTCCTTCCTTCCTTTCTCCCCTTCACCCTTTCCTTCTCTCCTTTTTCCTCCCTCTCTCCCCTTCCTTCTTTCCTCCATTCTCTCTTCCTTCCTCTTCCTTCCTTTCTTTCTCCCCTTCACCCTTTCCTTCTCCTTCTCTTCCTTTTCCCTCCCTCTCTCCCCTTCCTTCTTTCCTCCATTCTCCCTCCCCTTCCTTTCTTCCTTCCTCTTCTATTTCCCCCAGTTTTCTTTTCCTTCTCCTTCCTTTCTTTTCACTTCCCTCTCTCCCCTTCTTTCTTTTCTTCTTTTCCCTTCATTATTTTACTTTTTCCTCACTCCCTTTCCTTTCTTTTCCCCACCCTTTTTTCCTCTCTTCCCATTTCCTTCTTTCTTTTCCCCTCCTTGTCCCTCTCCTGCTTTTCTTTTCTTCCTTTTCCATAGTTCGTTCTTCTTTTCTTTCTTCCTCTCCTCCTCCCTCTTTTATTTCTTCTTTCTTTCTTTCCCCCTTCCTTCCGTCTTCTCTTCCTTCCCAGAGTCCTGAGCATGCCTTTTGCAGAGCCAGGTCTGAAGTGTCCCGTCGTTCTGCCAGGGAAATCCTTTTCTCATAGTATGTACATATATACTCACATTTAGTTGAAATCAGTCTTAATATATATATATTAAATGCCTTTCACTGAAATAAATTTCCAAATATTTTACTTTAATGGCTCTCTGAGTCAAAAAGGTTCCTGACCCCTGGGTTAGGGGGACACACTGGATTTGGGACTGCCTCAATATGTACTCTGGCCAGAGCTGAAGAAACTGATTTCTGTCCTGGCTTCAGTTCCCGCTGTGCATTGGGCTGATTGGGAGCTGCTGCACACTAGGAAAGAACCCGAGATTTCACACAACAGCAGCCTAATTACACAGTTATGGCAAAACATTACAATGGCAAAACATTTTTTAACTTGAGGAATGGAGTACAGCAATGTGACCCTGCATAGGGATAGAGATAGGGAGAATAAAGTAATTATACGATTGCCGGAATATCAGAACTGGAGTAGAATGAAATGATTGCACCAGAAACAGGAGTTGAACAGCAGTGATATTGGTGCCATTAATGTGTTTTTCCTCGTCAATGAAGAGATGTGATTCAATAATGAAGACATATGATGCAACAATGGCAGGGTCACAATGTTTTGTCATAAGAAAAGATTAAGGCCCCATCTACACTGCCATATAAAATCCAGATTATATGCTTTGGATTAGATTATATGGCAGTGTACACCAGGGGTCCTCAGACTTTTTAAACAGAGGGCCAGGTCACAGTCCCTCAAACTGTTGGAGGGCTGGATTATAATATTGGGGGGGGGGGGCATGAATGCACACTGCACTTGTCTTATTTGAGGTGCAAAAAAATCACTTAAAACAATATAATAATTAAAATGAATAACAATTTTAACAAATATCAACTTATTAGTATTTCAATGGGAAGTGTGGGCCAGCTTTTGGCTGATGAGATAGGGTTGTTGTTGTTGTGGTGGTGGTGTGCTTTCAAGTCATTTTAGACTTAGGTTGAACCTGAGTGACGGCCAGGTAAATGACCTTGGAGGGCCGTATCCAGCTCTCGGGCCTTAGTTTGAGGACCCCTGGTGTAGACTAATACAGTTCAGTTCAAAGAAGATAATCAGGATGTTATATGGCTGTGTAGATGGGGCATAAGAAACAGAACGAATCTACTACATGTATGTAACAAACCTATTATGTCATAAAATCCTGAACTTACTTAACACTCCACATTTTTAATGACCTGTTTTGTGCAACAGCCTGAGGCATAGGCTTCTCAGATCTATCTGGTCCTGTTTAAGCACTGCCTTTTTGGACTATACCAGTGGTTCCCAAACTTTTTGGACCTACCGCCCCCTTTCCAGAAAAAAAAAATTACTCACCGCCCCCCCCCCTAGAAATTGTTATTTTTAAATGTAATAGCAATTAATCAGAAAGATATAAGGTACAAAGGTACAAAGGAAAAGGTACAAAGAAGGGCAACAAAAATGATCCAAGGGATGGAGCAGCTCCCTTATGAAATCAGGTTGCAACGCCTTGGTCTTTTCAGCCTTGAAAGACAGCGTTTAAGAGGTGACTTGATCGAAGTGTATAAAATCATGCATGGGACAGAAAAGGTGAATAAAGAAAAAATATTTTCTCTGTCACATAACACTAGGACTAGGGGGCACTCCCTAAAGCTCCAAGGTAGGAAAGTTAGGACTAATAAAGGGAAATATTTCTTCACCCAGAGGGTCATTGGGTTATGGAACTCACTTCCAGAGGAGGTTGTGACAGCGGTCAGCCTGGACAGCTTCAAGGCAGGATTAGACAGATTCATAGATACCAAGGGAATCGGTAGTTACTGAAATGGACATCCAAGTGCCACCTCTGTGTTGATGGAGGCAGGCAGGATTTTCCCCGGGTACTGGTTGTGGGGGGTCGGGAGCAGGTGAGGGTTTTGCCCTCCTTTCTGCTAGAGATCCCTGTGTACAACTAGTGGGCCACTGTGTGACACAGAATGCTGGACTAGATGGGCTGAGGCCCGATTCAGCATGGCTCTTCTTATGTTCTTATTAATGAAGTGGTTCTCAACCTTTCTAATGCAGTGAGTCCTAAATGAGGTTCCTCATGTTGTGGTGACCCCCAACCATATTTTTGTTGCTACTTCATAAATAATTTTGCTACTCTTATAAATTCTGATGCAAATATCTAATATGCAGGATGTATTTTCATTGTTACAAATTGAACATAATTAAAGCATAGTGATTAATCACAAAAACAGTATGTTTGGGGGAGTATGGACAATGGATGATGGGATTTGCAGTACCTTTGACCAATTCAGCTCTGACTTCCACAGCCGAGACCCCATGAATGACAGACCTGGACCAAACTTTGCACACAGAAGCCCCATGACTAACAGAAAATACTGGAGGGCTTTGGAAGGAATCCACAGTAATTTAGGGGAGATGTAGTTCACCTACATTTGGAGAGCACTCTGAACCCAAACAACCCTGGATCTGGACCAAATTTGGCACAAATACTCAATATACCCAAAATTGAACACTGGTGGAGTTGTGGGGGATTGATTTTGTCATTTGGGAGTTGTAGCTGCTGGGATCTATAGTTCACTTATAATCAAAGAGCATTTTGAACTCCCAACAGCAATGGAATTGAACTAAACTTGAGCAATAGAGAATACTGGACCTTGGAAATTGGGAGCTGCTTGCATTTTCCTTCGTGCCACGGCCATGTCCGGGAGGCGCCTGCAAACGCCGCAGCGACCCAGGGGGCGTTTGCAGACGCGGAGGCTTTCCTTCCCCGCTGGACCAACTGGCAGGCACACACTCGCAAGCGTGTGACTGTCTCAGCCTGCCAGTTGGAATCTATGGGCAGGCATTGCCTGGAAACTGCAGTGCGTTCTGCCTTCCTCTCCTTAACTCTGCCCAAGGGACCCGTTGGATTGGAAGGGGCGATGCAGGACTGTGCCATGGGCAGAGTTGAGGAGCAGAAGGGGGTGTGCTGCAGTTTCCAGGCAGCACCTGCATGGGGTTTCCAATTGTCAGGCGGACACTTGCGCTCTTGCGAGTTGGAATCCCGCCACCGCCCCCTTACAGGGCTTCAGTGCCCCCCAAATTCTCCTGAGCCTCCCACCGCCCCCTTGGATTGCCTCACCGCACACTAGGGGGCGGTACCGCCCACTTTGGGAACCACAGGACTATACCATAAACAAGGCAGTAGCCAAAGACTAGTTGGTTAGATGCTGAACTCAGCAATGGGTAGACCCTAGAATGGACATATCAAATCAAATTGGAAGAGATATTCTATTTTCAAAAGGTGGGAATTGTTAGATCTTGTGTTTGGCAAATCTCTGTTCCATCCAGGCAAGGGAAGTACGTACCAAGGAAAACAGGAACCAAATCTGATGGGGCCAGTTCCACCTTCCTTTGGTACATCATCACATTTCACAAAGGAAATGATCTTTTCTTATTTACCCTAGTAAAAAGGATACTTCTGCCATGCAGGAAGAGGAACAGAGTTTCTGAGCAGTAAATGAAGTGGAGCTCAAGGCCAGCCCATCCTCCCAAGTCTGCAGCAGTTCCAGTCTACAGTCCCCTACTAGAGTTATGAACGGTTTTCCCACTTTTGTGGGGACGCTGTACCCTTAATTTCCACAAAAGTGGAGGGATCGCTGGACACATAGGGGTGATTCCATATTAACATCATGGTTTCGTCTCACTAAACCCCAGGTTTGTAGTCTTAGTTCTGTGGCTAAGGACTGTGATTACCCTCCTTAAACTGGTTCTGGCCCAGGTTACCTGTCTGAATGCACCTCCTGTTATGAACCATCACAAAGCTTAAGATCATCAGGAGAGGCCCTGCTCTCGATCCCACCATCTTCGCAAACACGGTTGGTGGGGACGAGAGACAGGGCCTTTTCGGCAATGGCCCCCTGTGGTAAAGTCATATTTCTTTATTACAGGTTTTAAATATGGTTTATATATATGTATATGTGTTGAAGGGGTAAAAACTTAGCAAACCCTAAAGGGTTAACAGAGATATTAGCGTGCAGAACCTCCAAGGGGTTTCCGTTACCATGGAAACAGGAGGCAGAGCCTGCAACTGTCCTTAGAATCTTCGAATTCAAACTTTGGCAGTGAAAGTCGAAGGAAAGAGGGTGTGTGGAGAGTTAGAGTCCATTTTAACCAGCTGTCAACCGGTTTTTAAAAAGACTGACTCTACTCTGTGAGAGGGTAGAAGAAAAGCTGTGTTTTAACTGCTAAAAGAGCAGTTGGGTTTAAAGGACAAGCAGTTAGTGTAAAGACTGCTGAGCTATTGGTTCTGGGATTACAGCTATATAGTATCAAGTTGCATCTCCATAGTTAGTGTATTGTAACCTTAAGATACGTGCCTCTAAGAAGATACTGTAACCACCTAAGCTTTAAACTCTGGAACCTCCACGCTTAGAACATTGTTTGAATAAACTTTGCAGTTCTTTGACAAGGATATCTCCCCGCGTAGTTCCTTCATACACAAGCCTCGAAAAGAACTTCTTCCTAGTGGGTAGCCAAGTATAGTGAATGGTGGCAGCGAAAGTTAACAAATAGTGTCAGTGGGAGTTTGGGTTAGAGGGATACCCTGCCCTGACACAGTAATCGGAAGGTCAGTGGGAAAGCTGACCTGTGTGAATACTTATTACATTATATGGTGGCAGCAAGTGGAAATAAAATAAGTCTTTATATAAATTGGTGGTAAGGGTGGAATAAGAAAACTACCCGGCCACAGTTGAAAATGAAATATAGAGAGTCCTTACACCTCCCCCCCCCCCCATCTGTGGAACTCCCTCCCTAAGGACATCAGGTTGGCCACCTCCCTCCTGTCCTTTAGAACAGTGATTTTCAACCTTTTTTGAGCCGCAGCACATTTTTTACATTTACAAAATCCTGGAGCACACCACCAACCAAAATGACACTCTAACACAGTAATACACATAGTTAACATGTTTTTAATGTATTTATACACTCACTTAGTGTGAAACCTGGGCCTGTTTCAATGAATAGTCCGTCGGCTTGTTTTGAACGGAAGGGTGTTTCGTTTGGAGATGGCGTTTAAGCTTGCTTGGCACCATGGTGCTATTGGACAGCTTCTCACCACACACCAAGCACAGCGGAGTCGGTGCCGTCGCATCTCCAGTGAAAGTGAATCCAAATGAAAGATAGTTTTCGCTGTATAGCCTCAAGCCCACCGTCTTTTCTTTTTTCTTTTGTCCACCACTCATACTAGGGCCTTCATCTGGGTCATAATTTTGTCCAGGGCCCTGTTCGGCATTTGCATTTTCCCTTCTCAAAAACTTCTCCATCACTGTCACTCGCTTGTCTTGCTGTGATCCCAAATTGCCACTGTCACTTGACGCGCAGCTGCAGCACTAACTCTAACTTTGTTTACTTAGCCGCGTCTGAGCGAATCCAAGATGGCGCGACCATAGCACTCTCGCATCATTTCTTAGGTGACGCGAGAGTGCTATGGTTCCATTTCTTAAAGGGACAGATGCGCCTTATAGTTTATATATGAATGAAGTTCGAAAATAATTTGCCACAGCACACCTGATGATCTCTCACGGCACACTAGTGTTCCGCGGCACACTGGTTGAAAATCACTGCTTTAGAAGACAACTGAAGAGCTGGCCCTAGAACCAGGCACTTGACTAGAGGGGAATGGCAATAGGAAAGAGAAACGTTTTTGGACACTGCGACATTGGATTCTCCTGGCTTGGCTTTGGCATATTGGCATGTTGATTTATTGTTAATCAATTGTTGAATCTGTATAATGTTTTTAAATGGATTTTATAGTTTTAATAGTGATTTTATTAATATACTAGCTTGGGGACCCGGCGGTGCCCGGGTCATTTGAGAAGTGCAGCAGGATGTAGAGTGGGTCATGGGGGCTCTGTGTGCCAAGTTTGGTCTTGATCCATCATTATTGGGAGTTGCAGTGGTATCATGAAATTACTGAAGGTAGTGGAAGTCCCATCATCTCTGGTCCACCGTCCCCCAAAGTGTAGTAGGATGTAGATTGGGTCATGGGGGCTCTGTGTACTAAGTTTGGTCTGTATTGGTGAATGGATGAGGGTTGCATTGTTTGTAGGAAGTGAGTGAAGGTTCTTAAAGTCCCATCATCTGTGGTCCGTCTCACACAAAACAGCACCAGGATGTAGAGTGGGTCATGAGGGCTCTGTGTGGCAGGTTTGGTGTTGATCAGTCATTGGATTAGGTTTGTAGCAGTCTTGGAAAGTGAGGGAAGGTACTGCAAGTCCCATCATCCATGTTCTGGCCCCCTCCAAACTTCAGTAGTACGTAGAGTGGGTCACTGGGGCTCTGTGTGGCAGGTTTGGTGTTGATCAGTCATTGGATTAGGTTTGTAGCAGTCTTGGAAAGTGAGGGAAGGTGCTGCAAGTCCCATCATCCATGGTCTGCCCCCCTCCAAAGTTCAGTAGGATGTAGAGTGGGTCACTGGGGCTCTGTGTGCCAAGTGTGGTCTTTATAGGTGTTTGTTGGGGGGCCGCAGTGGTCTGTGGGAACAGAGGGGTGTGAAAGTAGTACAGATCCCATCATCCATTGTCAGTCCTCTCCTGAACCTCACCAGGACGTGAAGGCAGTCATAGGGGTTATGTGTGCCAAGTGTGGTCTCGAGCAGTAATTGGATGAGGGTCGCAGCGGATTTGGGAAGTGAGTAGAGGTACTTCAAGTCCCATCATCCATGGTCCACCCTCCTCCAAACTGCACCAGGATGTAGAGTGGGTCATGAGGGCTCTGTGTGGCAGGTTTCGTATTGATCAGTCATAGGATTAGGTTTGTAGCAGTCTTGGAAAATGAGGGAAGGTGCTGCAAGTCCCATCATCCATGTTCTGGCCCCCTCCAAACTTCAGTAGGATGTAGAGTGGGTCACTGGGGCTCTGTGTGCCAAGTGTGGTCTTTATAGGTGTTTGTTGGGGGCCACAGTGGTCTGTGGGAACAGAGAGGTGTGAAAGTACTACAAATCCCATCATCCATTGTCAGTCCTCCCCCAAACCTCTCCAGGACGTGGAGGCAGTCATAGGGGTTATGTATGCCAAGTTTGGTCTCGATCAGAGATTGGATGAGGGTTGCAGCGGACTTGGGAAGTGAGTAGAGGTACTTCAAGTCCCATCATCCATGGTCCGCCCTCCTCCAAACTGCACCAGGACGTAGAGTGGGTCATGGGGGCTGTGTGTGCTAAGTGTGGTCTGTATTGGTCCTTTTTGGTGGCCTCAGTGGTCTGTGGGAACCAAAGTGTTTGAAAGTACTACAAATCCCATAATCCATGGGTCATGTCCCCCGAACCACACCAGGACGTAAAGGGGGTATGGGGGGGGGGTTATGTGTACCAAGTTTGGTGCAGGTCCATCACCCGCGCTGGTCGCTGTGGTCTGTGAAAGTGGCTGCCACATATCCGCCCTCCCGCCCTCCGCACACATACATACATACAAACATTCCACTTTATAAAGGTATACAGATACAGATATGTATATGTGGATAGTATCTTCGGATTCTTATGTAAGGTTGCCTTGAGTCTCCTTGTGGGTAGAAGGGCGGAATAGAAATACAGTATATGTAATAAATAAATAAATAAATAAATAAACTACAAATTCCAAGAATCCATGGATATCGGCATGACATTTAAAGTTGAATCATAGTGCTATAACTGTGTAAGGTAAAAGAGTTGGGACATGAGTAATAATAACAACAACAATAACAACGCTTTACTTATAGTCCACTCTTCTCCCTGAGGGGACTCAGAGCGGATTACAGCATATAAACTAATTCAATGCCTTGTTACAATGAAATACAATGGCACACAAATACACAGACAAAGATAAAGGCTTTTCCTTTCATTTCCGGCTCTGGAGGCGGTGCTCATCTCTGGATCTGGGGGATGTGCTCATTTCTATTTCAAAGCTGAGGAGCCTGCATTGTCTCCTCAGTCGTGTGGTCAACATGACTACATGGAGCATCTTTTTACCTTTCCTGCTGAGGTGGTACCTACTCACATTTGCATGATTTCCAACTGCTAAGTTGGCAGGAGCTAGGGCTAACAGTGGGAGCTCACCCTGTCCCGCAGATTTGAACTGCCAACCTACAGGTCAGCAGTTCAGCAGCGCAAGGGTTTAACCCAGTGCACCACACTATGTAACAAAATTTGAAAGATTTTCTGTTCCCGGTTTGAAAGTATTATTTCCTATTTAATTGTGCGGTACACAAAAACCATGCTACATAGTGTTATAGCACTGTTACAAATGTTAAATGTTACTTTTAATTTCCATGGCTTGATCCTGTGGAATCTTGGGATTCTGGGGTTCACCCTCTTTTGAACTACAGTATTATGGCTCCCAGGCAGTAAATTCTGTAGTTTAGAATCTCACTAAACTAGAAATCCCAAGAATTCCATAATGTGGAGACAGAACAATTAAAGTTGCATGAAACGGATATACCGTATATTCCGGAATAAAAGGTGACGGGATATAAGATGACCCCCCCCCCCAACTTTTAAAGATAAAATACAGAGTTAGGTATATTCTTGGCGTTTAAGACTACCCCCCCTTCCAAAACTATGCCCCTGTGGCCCCCGCCACTCTCCGTTCAAGGACCTCCTTGCCCTCGCCGCTTAAGACCTCTGAAGGCCACTGGGCTTGCCTAGGCCCAAGGAAGCGTCTCCGGATGACTTTTTAACAGCGCTGGGCGCCGGCGTGCCTTGTATGTGCTCCCAGAGGCATTCTGGGAGCAGTAGTTCCCTAACTCCTACTGCTCCCAACATGCCTCTGGGAGCACATCCAAGGCACGCCACCGCCCAGCGCTGCTAGGAGTTGACGTCCGGAGGCCCAAGGAAGCGTCTCTGGATGACTCCTAGCAGCGCTGGGCAACAGCGTGCCTTGGATGTGCCCCCAGAAGCATGCTGGGAGCAGTAGTTCCCTAACTCCTGCTCCCAGCATACGTCTGGGAGCACATGCAAGGCACGCTGTCGCCCAGCGCTGCTAGGAGTTGGCGTCCAGAGTCCCAAGGAAGCATCTCCGGGTGACTCCCTAACAGCAGTGTGCGACAGCGTGCCTTGGATGTGCTCCCAGAGGCATGCTGGGAGCAGTAGTCCCCTGACTTCTACTGCTTCCAACATGCCTCTGGGAGCACATCCAAGGCACACCGTCACCCAGCGCTGCTAGGAGTCGGCGTCCGGAGGCACTTCCTTGGGCCTAGGCAAGCCTTCGGAAGAGGTAAGCGGTGAGGGTGGAGGAGGTCCTTGAATGGAGAGCGGCGGGGGCCACAGGGAAAGCCCAGCGGGCCATCACCTCCAGCCGGTCTCCGTGGCAATGTGGGCTGCTGCTACTCCTCCCCATGCCCTCCCCCCTCCTCCCTCCCTCTACAAGCCGCACCACTAAGGACATTTTAATTTTTTTCTTTAACTTATTATTTTAATTTATACCCGGCATACTAGACGACCCCCAACTTTTCATAAGATTTTCCAGGCATAAAAAGTCGTCTAGAACGCCGGAATATACGGTAATTGTGTGAGTATATACATTGACAGAGAGGGATTAGGGTCTTTTGCCTTCCTTTCCTGCTTGCTCTTTCTTCCTCTATCAGCCACCTATCCCAAAAGCACACGATGAGTGGATAACATTCACCTCCACCCCTAATACAAAGGGATGAAGACGTTGAGAGAACTATCAGATGCTGGTTGTGGAAACAGAGTGTCGACTTCTTCCGTGATGGCTTCGGAAAACGTGTTCATTGTTGGCAGAAATGTATCCAATTGTCTGGTGATTATGTGAAAAAGTGAATAATGGTAGTTAAAGAGCACATTCTAAGGATTATTTCTGTGTTTGATTTATTACACTACTCAATTTCACCAGGGCTTATCACAGACAACACATCTTTGAGTGAGACCCGGACTGTTTAAACTCATTGAGATCTGAAACACTATGTTCCCAGTATTGTTATTCTCATATAAATTTGCCATTTTACAATGAACGAAACTATACAGAATTTTACATCAAGTTATTGTTGTACATTATCAGTTTGCAGAAACCACAGCAGTTTGAAAGTTTGCAATGGGTTTCTTTCAGATCATGTTCTGCGAGACATGTTTCTGAAAGTGGCTTAGCACAGTTCTCCAGAAGTTGCTGTGGAAGTTCAGAGATTTAATAACTCGCCTTCAACGCTAGCGTAATTCATAAGAGACAAAGCATTACCTAATAAACTTCTTTGACAGTACAGTCCCCAAGATAGCATGCATTTAATAGCTTAGCTTTCCCATTTGTAATGCAAACCGAATCCTCTAAACAAAGAGGTAATGTTTACGCATTTTAAAATGCTTCCCGGAGCCTGACATTTTGAGCCTGGATTTCAAAATCATAAATGAAATCATATGTTTATGCTTTCCTTGTTCATTCCCGAGAGCAATGATAAACGTAGTTGTGAGTCACAACTCATGATTTCCTGTTTAGTCACGTGGATGATCATTTTAACATCTGGAGCAAAAAATATTTTACAATTGGATATGCTATCCAGATGTGCAAATAGGAGTCTATGGTCCCACATCATTTGCTTCCATGCAGAGGGTATAATAAGTTCAGTTTTGATTAATTGGTTCTGATATCGGAGGTGACCCCCCTTCCCAGGGCTCTACAGAAGATAGTTTAATACCAAGGGATTTGTAGTTTTTCTAAGAACACCAGGCTGGAGTGGTCCCATAATCCCCTATCTCATGGGAACCTAAGACTCTTCCCATGGCCCCACATGGCAATGGCCCTTTGCATTATGAACTTATCAGAACTCTTATGGACCTTTTCTCACTCTCTAAGGAACCTTTTTGAAACTTTCCTTTCCTTCTTGAAAATCCCATGGACTTTTCTTATGATTTATGCATTCTTATGGACTCTGAGAGGGTGGGATGGGTTGATATGAAATATGGTTCCTATTCCCTTATTACCTGAATGTATTTTCCTATATGTTTTCCTCCCCTGTGCTCCCTGTGAAATGAAATATGAAATGTCACCTTTTCATGAAACCAGCACGCACGTCCTGGCTCAAGAGAAACTCACACCTTTGGGCCAGGAAGTTCCTTATCTCTGGGTTCAATCATAGACATTTGCATGGACAATGGAGCAGTTGATATTTCTCCCCTGAGCCTCGGAGGACCCCCCACCCCACCCAGGGGAAGGGACATCTCTGTTGACAAAGGGGATCAGGATTCGGAGCAGTGACTGCCTGAATTCACCTTTGTCACCTGGAAATTCCTCATTTTCCACCCAGTGACTTCCTTGCCTTAGGAAAGCAGGGATTTCACAATCTGCCTCACCCATTCATCTTATTTCCTTCTGGACTGAAACCTATGGCAAAATACATTTGAAGACACATATCAAGGATTAAGGACTCCTGGGGTCTGAGCATCCGTGCCAGACCAAAAATGTTTATTTCCTCCACTTGAGACAATAGAACTGGCCAAGCTTAAGTAATCGCAGGCCCCTAGGCACACGTGAGCCATAATCCACTCAAATCTCTCCTTCCTGGTTCATTGTTCTTTGCTCAGTCCGCATCCTTCGCTCTCATTGGACGAAAACTCGAGGCCTGATTGGCTGACGCGGCCGAAGCTAGCAGCGTCTCCCTCCCAGCTGATGACTCCATCCAATCAGCTGGAAGCTAGCAGAGGGGCGGGAGGCGGGGAAGTTTGAACCTGGGCAGTTCTGTACTCTTGAAAGAGGCATGTTTTCCATTGTTCTATATGTCAGCATGGGCGAATGATTGCGACTAAACATCCTTTCCAGCTGGATTGAATAAAGACAACTCGGTGGCATTTCTTCAACTTGGTGAGATCTTCATTGGGAAATTTAGGGAAAATGGGATTGGCTGCTTTCTTTCTCACCAGGGTAAATGGATCCTCTCTGGTGGGTCTAGCTGGTCTGCCTTCATGGCAAGACCCCAAATTCTGTTTGATAACAGTTCTATCATGAAAACATGGAAAAGGTTTATTAAACTGCACAAACTTTGTTTTGTGGGACATTTCACAGCACATTTTGCTATAGTTTTTCAGTGAATATCTCATATGGAGTCTCTAGTTCCTACAGTACATTTCAATGGAGGTTGACCACAGTGTCAAAACTTTCAAAATTATGTTATAAATGGCAGTTCCTAATTGGTTCTGTCTTTAAAATCGCCAATAACGAAATAATAATGAAGTTTTGAAAGTTTTGTCAGAGTTCTGAAATGCTCACAACCAGAACTTTAGCAACACTGAAGAAGCAAAGCACCAGCGCCACCTAGTGTTCACCACCAGAACTTTAGTTTTCTAAGTTCTTTAGAATGACTTAGAGCCATGATTGCACAGGCCTAGTGTCTAGGACTGTGTGAAGTATTGGCAAATAATGCGTCCAGATCCTAGTAGGTGGCCTTTTGCAGATGACAGACGGTAATTTTGTCAGCGCCGATTGTATTTAAGTGCAGGCCAAGGTCTTTAGACACTGCACTCAGTGTGCTGATCACCACTGGGACCACCTTGACTGGCTTGTGCCAGTCTTTGCAGTCTTAAAATCCTCATAAAGTTTATCGTCTAACTTCAACAAGGAGAAGGGCATTCTCCATTATTGTCCCTACACTTTGGAACTCCTTACCACCGGAGATCAGGTCACTCCGTAACATCTTGGCTTTCCGGAAAGCTTGTAAGACCTGGTTATTCCGGCAGGCCTTCGCAACCTAAGTTAGCCTAATCATAGCGGACAATCCTAATGTCAAATATTGTTGCTTGATGCTTAATGTTTATGTTTTAATGTTTGTATTTTCATGTTTTAATGTTTATTTACTGTGTTTTATTGAATTTGTGAGCCGCCCCGAGCCACCTTGGGAGTGGTGGCCTAGAAATCGAGCAAACAAACAAATAAATAAATGTCATGTCAGCTTTTCTAGTTCTCTTCAATCCTGCTGTCACCTTGCAACATCGACTATCCATACTTTGTTTTTTAACACGATCGTGAGGTCAGGAGTATTGTGCTCCAAAACTCTTGTCAGTCTGAATTATTATTATTATTATTATTATTATTATTATTTCCACTGGACTTCGGTTCCAAGACCAAATCTAGTTACCAAAATATGTGGACGCTAAAGTCCCATTATATACAATGATGTAATAAAATTGTGTTCCTTTTTTTTTTTTTTTAGAAAAAAAATAGCAAAATCAAGATCTGCTTTTTGGATTTTTTTAAAAAAATATGAAACAGTGGTGATCTAAATCCGTGGATGCAAAATCCGAGGATCTGGATGGCTGACTGTATTGTCTTTCAACATGAGCATCCATGCCCCGCCCCCCTTTAGACCTCACTAGCTATACCCGGCACGCGTTGCTGTGCCCTATTTAGGAGATGCGAGAAAGTCTGAGTATGTAAGGGTTGGAATTGTTGTTAGTGAATTGGGTATTTTATGTTTGTGACTCAGCTCTTTGCCTGCAGTCCTTCGGGTTTGACTTGTACCATGGCCAGGACGGATCAGCTTGGGGAGGGCTTGTCCTGTCAGGGGATCTCTATCTTCACAGGTGCGTCCAGTGTCTGTTGGGGGACTGTTAAAAATCCTTTCCGTATCCTTTTTAGCCACCTTTCTCAAGATCTTCATGTCTAGCTTACTTTCTGCTCCTCTCTTTTTCAAGATGTCCTGCTCTGTCTTTTGCACCCATTGGTCGATGTCCGATGAGGCTTTCCTCATGGACAGGCCATCTGAGGGAGCTCTTCCAGCGCTGGGCATCAGAAGGTACTTGGTGATGACCTCCATCCCTTGGAGCCAGCATATAGAGGGGCTGGAGCACCCTCCTTGGCAAACCCCATTGTTGCTGGATGGTCCTCTTATTAATGTGGAATTCCAAGCCACTGGAGATCTTTTGGGAAAGGAAGAAGAGCTCCCTTGAATGGTGTTGATCTCCATCATGGTCTTCTGATTTGAAAGTGTTGGAGGAGGCTCTGGCTGACAGTTTGTTATGGATCGGAATGTTCATGTTGGCTGGCCAGTACAGCAGTTATGCAAATCTGCCCTTACTGGCAGCCAATCATGTTGTCAGAATGTAGAGGCTGGGGGAGTCTTTGGCAGCCCCGGAGGATGCTGGGAAATGTAGTTTTTTACTCGTTGTTTTGGGGGCCTTTTAGGTTTTGGGGAAAAAAAGTTTCTTTGCTACAAACGTACTTTGCTTGAGGCCTATATCTGTTGGCAAGTTTTGTGTTTCTGCGTTGTAAGGTTTCTCTGTTTGAGGTAGTCTTCACATGACGACTGTTCCTTTATATATATAGATGATTAATTGCCACTGATCAATTTATCTTCCTTCCACTTTCTCCAACAGTTCTTTCTCTCTGTTGTTTCTTTCCTTAAAAAAAAATTGGTATTGAAGCTTTCATGGTTTGCACCAATCTCTGAAGGTTCTGGCCCAGTTAAGTAGAAACTTCAGGAAATGTCCTTTGCCCAAACTGAGAGAGAGAGAGAGAGAGAGAGAGAGAGCAGAAGCGGAGGCGAGGAGCAGCTCTTTTGTTTGAAATGTTACACTTATCATTCGTCGGAGGGCAAGCTCGCCTGCTAGCACTTTGGCCAAAGTTTATCTCTTTCTTGCAGCAGGCCTGGATGGTGGCATTTGCCAAATGCAGGAGAGGCGCTGGGTTTCTTATCGCAGGCCAGAGAAGCAAGGCCTTTTATCTCCAGCAGGCGGAAAAGACAGAATTCGGGGAGATAAGAAAAGTTCAATGATGCTTCTGCTGTCAGTTTAGCCAACAAAAAAGATGCTTTGAGGAAAGGGGAAGGGGGTGCATGTAGATGCAGGCTTAATGTGGGGACAAGGAATGATTTCAGGGTGCCAATGAGAGCAGTCAAGCTGAAACGAATGGGGTCTGCACAACAGCACAGCTCCCATTTGATTCTCTGGGAACAGAATGAGAGATTTTTATTTTTGAATTAGTGTGGTGTTTTCGTTGTCCATCTCATTCTCTTGGGAGGTCCAAACTCATACTAAAGAGCAAAATCCCTCTGGCTACTGAGATCCAAAAATGTTGATCTAAGGTCCATTCCTACTACATTATTTATTTATTTATTTATTTATTTAAAACTTTTATACCCCGGCCTTCTCACCCCCGGAGAGGGACTCAGACCGGCAAACAGCAAGTATTCAATGCTAACATTTAAAATCTAAAAACATCATAAATTTACCATAAAATTTACAATAAATACATTTTAAAAGCCTGTCGCCAAAGTAAAATCAAGTCCAACTTAATCCATATATTCAGTCCGTATCAAGTGGTTAGTGACTTTAGTCGCTTCGCTATCTCCTCCTTCATTCTGCGAAGGCCTCATTGCACAGCCACGTTTTCTTCTGCTTCCTAAAAGTCAGGAGGGAGGGGGTGGGTTGAATTTCATTTGGGAGGGAATTCCACAGCTGGGGGGCCACCACAGAAAAGGCTCTGTCCCTCGTCCACACCAGACGTGCCTGTGAAGGTGGTGGGACCGAGAGCAGGGCCTCTCCAGACGATCTTAGCACTCTTGACGGTTCATAGGGGAGAATACGTTCGGACAGGTAAACTGGGCCGGAACCGTATAGGGTTTTGTATGTCAATACCAGCACTTTGAATTGTGCTCGGAAGCTAATTGGCAGCCAGTGGAGCTGGTGCAACAGGGGAGTTCCGCACTCCCTGTACCCCGCTCCCGTTAGTAGTCTGGCTGCTGCGCGCTGGACTAATTGCAGCTTCCGGGCAGTCTTCATAGGCAACCCCACGTAGAGAGCATTGCAGTAGTCTATACGGGATGTAACCAGAGCATGGACCACCGTGGCCAAGTCTGACTTCAAGATACGGGCGCAGCTGGCGCACAAGCCTGAACTGTGCAAAAGCTCCCCTGGCCACCACCGAGACCTGGGGTTCCAGGCTCAGCGATGAGTCCAGGATCACTCCCAGACTGCGAAACTGCACCTTCAGGGGGAGTGTAACCCCGTCAATAATTACATTTTGGGATTTGTAGCTGGGTTGCAGCTAAATATAAAAAACCCATGATTATGGCAACAAGAATGATTGATAAGTGGCAAATAGAGGGAGAAAACGTGGAGGAAGTGACATACTTTGTATTTCTAGATGCAGGCATGTAGCCAGGGGGGGGGCTAAGGGGGCTTCAGCCCCCCGAAATTCTCAGGGTGGTCCGCGAAAAGGCCTTACTGGTACATTATTTAAACTGTTATATTAATTCATATCATGATCTGATCACCATCCTCATTATATCCCACATTAATGGGGTTATTGGGATAACAATACAAAAGGTTTGCTAGGGTAGACCCTCTTCCACCCAGTCTCAGCCCCCCGAACCAAACCCAGCCACCACCCCCCCCGAATCAAAATCCTGGCTACGGCCCTGTCTAGATGCAAAGATCAATGCAGACGCAGACTGCAGCCAGGAAATCAGAAGACATTTACTTCTTGGGAGGAGAGCAAGGACCAATCTCGATAAAATAGAGAAGAGTAGAGAAGTCACACTGGCAACAAAGATCCGTATAGTCAAAGCAATGGTTTTCCCCATAGTAACCTACGGATGTGAGAGCTGGACCATAAGGAAGGCTGAGTGAAGGAAGAGAGATGCTTTTGAACTGTGGTGTTGGAGGGAAGTTCTGAGAGTGCCTTGGACTTCAAGAAGATCCAACCAGTCCTTCAGAAAATAAAGCCTGACTGCTCATTGGAGGGAAGGATATTAGAGGCAAAAATGAAGTACTTTGGCCACATCATGAGAAGTCTTCTGCCTTCAGGGCCTAAAAAGGACTTTAGAGAATGGACATTGCAAGCTATGGCCCTGAAGGTAGAGAAAAAGCCATCCCACATGCAGGAAGACCCAGGATATCTATAAGAATGAGTGCTGGACTAAAAAATAGTGAACCAAACAAGATTTATTGAATAACAACCAGTAAAAATGCTGGTGGCCCAAAATGTTTAGTTGGTTGAAAAAGAAAGTCCTTGGAAAAGGAATCTATCACTTGCCTATCTGTTTGCAGAGTGACGGTACCTCTATTTGATCCCAGGTATCCTGGTGATCTCCGGTTTGTAGGCAAGTGAAGTCCTTTATAAGCCCCAAAATCCACAGTCTCTGTTGAGGACGGGTCCTCCTATGCACTGCAGGCTTGGTTGAGAGCGAAGGTTAGGCTTAGTAGGTGAACTAAGTTGCTTTTTCGCAGCAGTAGCTTAGGTTCCACCTTACTATGTCCGTGAGGTCTCTGGAAATGAGGCCAGGGAGGAAGTCCTGCCTCTCATGTGACCTCTGGAAGAGGAGGAGTTACATCAGGTTTGGAGCCAAGACACAACTCCACCCCTAAGTGCCCACATGGCTGGACAATAGAACAAAGACCCATGCAGGTGAGGGCAGCAAAATACAAGCACAGATGTAAAAACAGCCCCGTGGGGACACCACAAGAAGACAGGAAAGCTTAGAGAAGACAATAATGCTGGGGGAAATGGAAAGGAAAAGGAAGAGCGGCCGACCAAGGGCAAGATGGATGGATGGTATCCTCGAAGTGACTGGCTTGACTCTGAAGGAGCTGTGGGGTGGCCACGGCTGACAGGGAACTCTGGCCTGGGCTGGTCCATGAGGTCTTGAAGAGTCGGAAGCAACTGAATGAATAAACAGCAACAACAATGCTGATATATGTGTTCCTGTCTTGTCGTATCTAGCTTATTATTTAGTGATATAAAGGTGAATTCCTCGCCTGTGGAATGCGCTACCTAGCAAAATACGATTGACCCCATCCCTCCTAGCATTTAGGAAAAAAAGTAAAATCTTGGCAATCGGACCAGGCCTTTGCACAATAGCAGAACGCGGCACTGTGGACTGGAATAGGAACTGGAATAGGAACAGCTACATGATTGACGAGAATATGGACAACTGTTTAATAACATAGATTTATGGAGGAACACTGTTTTTAATTTACTTGAGTGTTGAATATTTGCTTGTTTTTAACTTATTTTAATGATATATGTTTTTAGGATTTATATTGTATGTTAAAGCATCGAATTGCTGCCTTGTTGGCCACCCTGAGCCCCCCCCCCCCCCGGGGGGGTGTGTGTGTGTGAGAAGGGTGGGGTAGAAGCATTGCAAATAAATAAATAAAAATAACCTATAAACATGTAAATATAACAACAAGGCAGGAATATGAATATTGATGTGGTGCCCTGATTATTACCATTATATTTCATCACTTACTCAGTTGGCTAAGACTGAGGCCCCTTCCACAGAGCTGAATAAAATCTTTGAACTGGAATATATGGCAGTGTGGACTCAGATAACCCAATTCAAAGCAGATATTCTGGGATTTTCTGCCTTGATATTCTGGATTATATGGCTGTGTGGAAGGGCCCTGAGAGGAACTGAAGTTTGCCATCTAAAGCAGTGTTTTTTTGAGCCGCGGCACACATTTTACATTTACAAAATCCTGGGGCACACCATCAATCAAAATGACACAAAATGACACTCTAACACAGTAATACATATAGTTAATATGCTTTTAAATGTATTTATACACTCAGTGTGAAACCTGGGCCTGTTTCGATGAACACAACATAGATATCCTGGCAGGAATGGCAGAAAGACACACACGAAGGTCTTACTCAACAGCTGTCAGTCTCTCTCTGTGTTTAGTTTTTATCGCAGTCAAGCTAGAGAAGCTCATCTCACACAGATATGTGGTTGAAAATGGGAGCAATGTCAAAATAGCTTTGTTGGACAGAATGGGGAATGGAATCAAACTTCCCACACAGAACTCCCATAACCAAGAGAAAATACTATAAGAGTTTGGTGGGCGTTGACCTTGAGTTTTGGAGCTGTAGTTCACCTATATCCAGGCAGCACTGTGGACTCAAACAATGTTGGACCAGGACCAAACTTGGCATGAATACTCAATATGCTCAAATGTGAACACAGATGGAGTTTGGGGAAAATACACCTTGACATTTGGGAGTTACAGTTTCTGGGATTTATAGTTAACACACAAAGAGCATCCTGAACTCTTGCAACAATGAAAGACACACACTAAGGTCTTGCTCAACAGTTGTCAGTCTCTCTCTCTGTGTTTAGAAAAAATGTGTCCATATAGCTTCAAAGCAGTCCACTAGTACTGTTCTTATGTATCACTACACCTCATGGAACAATAATGAGGCTTCCACCTTCAATATATACACTCCTGTATCATTCTAGGTGGGCATTAGATGAGTCCCTCGTGTATAACTGGTGAACAATGAACAGGAGAGTTGTTACACAGTCACTAGAAAGGCTATCACGCCCAGCAAATGCCAAATGTAGTAATAGTTGGTACACATAAACACGAAAACGGATGTAGTAATAGTTGGTACACATAAACACGAAAATGGCCGAAGGAGGCGGCGCCCCAGCCCCTTCTTCTTCGCCGCCACCCGGCCCTTCCTCCTCCTCCTCCTCCCGCAAGCAGCAGCAGCAGGAGTTCGGCAGGAGGGGGAAGAAAGGGGGGAAGAGAGGTTTTCCCGTGGCACATCAGGTGATCTCTCACGGCACACTAGTGTGTCGCGACACAGTGGTTGAGAAACACTGATCTAAAGGACTATTACAGTAGCTCTCCAACACTGATTCAAACAAGGACACTGTGAACTAGTATAAAAAAGCATAAATAGGAAGAAGGCAATTCATCTTCTTGTATTGGTTTGGGGTAACATAACGTGGCTATAAGAATAGAGAAAATGATGTGGAAGTTTTGAAAGTACCAGTAGTCTTGCAATAGTCATGTCCTGAATGGGAAAAGTTACTTTTTCGGGTGACAACTTCCAGAACGTCAAACCTGTTACTGAGAGAACAAACAAAACTTAGCTCCCACTATCAGTCATAACATGAAGCCCACTGGAGCAGCAGCAGGGATTGGGAAGGTTTCCCTTTTTAAGGATTTGAGTTGTTCTCAAGAGTTGTCTGAGAGATTTAGAAAGTCGTAGCCCACAAAATGAACTTTTCCAAGCTCTGAGTCATCGTCTGTTCCCTGAGTTTGCTTTTCCACGGCTCTCTCTCTCTCTCGATGCACCTAGCTTTTCAATGTGTACTCTGCGAAAGGCCAGGTAATGATTCCTTATCCACTATGATGATAACAAGCAAAAGGTTATCTCTGACTAGTTGGCGCAGCCGACGCAAGAATCACAGCCCACCACCCCCACCACCAGTGTCCAAGAAAGATCTTCACCTGTTCTCTGCTGATAATTGGGTAGATAATGTGGATGGACATCCTTGGCTACCTTGCGCGTAGATCTGGCTGCTATAAAGAAGACTCACCGAGTGAAGCAGCAGGCTACCGGGAGCTGTGTGCCTGTAGACCTCTACTTTCCAATCTTGTTTGCGCCCAGCCATGCACAAGTTTCTCTTGGTGTTGACCCTGGGGGTGCTGCTCTTGGAGATGAGGCTGGGGAGTGAGGCCAGGACACCCCCCTACGGCGTGAAACTGTGTGGCAGAGAGTTCATCCGAGCGGTTATCTTCACCTGCGGGGGATCTCGCTGGAGACGGGCAGGTGAGTGGCATTTGCAAGGGGGTGCCTGGGGAACTGGGTCTAGTTCAGAGCTTGGGGAATTGCCTATTTGGGGGTACAAATCCCAGAATCTCCCACACAGTGCGGTCATGTTGCTCAGGAGGTTCTGCAAATTGTCGTTCAAAAATATAACCTTTCCAACTTCTTCTCTAGCTGAGAAGTTGGGAAAGACAGAAGCCTCAAGATCATATCCTTATTGCCCAGCATCCTGTTAGTGACGTAAACATGCATAAATTGTGAATTATTTGCCACCAAGCAAAATATGTTTATTATTTATTTATGACATTTATATGCTGCCTTATCACCTCGAAAGGGACTCAGAGTGGCTTACAAGTTATTTGTACAAGTTATTAGATTGTCTTATAAGCAGGGCCGTAGCCAGGATTTTGATTTGGGGGGGGGGGGGGCTGATTCTGAGTGAGAGAGGTTCTACCCTAGCAAACCTTTTGTATCATTATCCCAATACTGAGCATGGTGATCAGATCATGATATGAATAAACATAACAGCTTAAATCAGGGGTGGGCAATTATTTTTTCCAAGGGGCCACACGAGAGCCAAAAAATATTATGGAGGGCTGCACCTAAAGGCGGAACTACATGCTAATCTACAAAATTTATTTATTCACTTACTATATTTACTATATATTACACATCATTAATATTAACATATTAATATATCAAGAAATATTCATATATTATTAGTATTAATATCATAATTATTATATTATAGTATATATATAGACATAATATATTGAAATTATAATATAATCTATATATATATATATTTGTACACGTCGTGCAACGGGAGATATAGACAAAGAAACTATAAGCCTCAGAAACACCAAACTCGACAGCCCCATTAGCCATATCACTAGGTACAACCAGAGCCAAAAAAATCGCCCCTAGGAACCTCTTAACACCCCAAAACACCAGCCCCCAAAAACGGGCAACGGAATTCCCATCCCGGCCTCTCCGCTGCCAGCACAAACGTTTAGAACGTTCATGCATGCCAGCCAGAGCGCCCGGCCCCATCCCAAACACTTCGCCACCGAACGCACATGGCGGCCAAAGCGAGGCGGCCCGATCCCATATACTTCGCCACAAAACGTCCCCAAAACAACACCCCCCCCCGTCCAACGTCCCCAAAAGCCCCTCCCTAAACCCCAAAGCAACAAATCTGCGGCGCCCTGGGAGCCAGGGAAGGAGGGGGTGGGCCTAGGAAGGGAAGCCGGCGCCTGCTTTCCGCTTCCTTAGGCCCCCCCCCCTCCGTCCCGGCTCCCGCGGCGCCGCCCAGATCGCGATCCGCAGCGCCCTGGGAGCCAGGGACGGAGAGGGGTGGGCCTAAGGAAGGGAGAAGCAGGCGCCTGCTTCCCTCTTCCTAGGCCCGCCTCCTCCGTCCCGGCCCCGCGGGCGCCGCCCAGATCGCGATCCGCGGCGCCCTGGGAGCCAGGGACGGAGGGGTGGGCCTAGGAAGGGGAAGCAGGCGCCTGCTTCCCCCTTCCTTAGGCCCACCCCCTTCCTTCCCTGGCTCCCAGGGCGCTGTCAGATCGCGATCCGCGGCGCCCTGGGAGCCAGGGACGGAGGGGGGTGGGCCTAAGGAAGAGGGAAGCAGGCGCCTGCTTCCCCCTTCCTTAGGCCCACCCCTTTCCTTCCCTGGCTCCCATGGCGTTGTCAGATCGCGATCCGCGCGCCCTGGGAGCCAGGGACGGAGGGGGTGGGCCTAGGAAGAGGAAGCAGGCGCCTGCTTCCCCCTTCCTTAGGCCCACCCCCTTCCTTCCTGGCTCCCATGGCGCTGTCAGATCGCGATCCGCAGCGCCCTGGTGAAGCAGAAGGGACGGAGGGGGGTGGGCCTAAGGAAGAGGGAAGCAGGCGCCTACTTCCCCCTTCCTTAGGCCCGCCTCCGCAGCGGCGGCACCGGCGGAAGAAGGTGCCCAGCGCCATCCTCTCCTCCTCCTCCATCCCTCGCCAGCCGCCGCCTACTGAGAGGCCGCTGCCGCTCCCACACCCCCTTTGGACGATTTGGGGCTGCCGGTGCTCCTGGGCAGCCACTTCACACACCCCTAAATCTTTCCTTCACCCCAGTCCCCTTCCAAAGGCCTGGCCAAACTTGGGCCTAACAAGGGTTTTTGGACTTCAACTCCCACAGGCCCACGTTTCCCCAGTTGTAGGAGTTCAAGTGAAAAACCCCGGAAAGGCCCAAGTTTGCCCAAGCGAAACTTGAGCCTCTTAGGGGTTTTGGACTTCAACTCCCACAATTCCTCACAAACCCAACCCCCTTCCAAAGGTCTCTTCAACTCCCACAGGCCCAAGTTTCCCAGTTGTGAAGTCCAAAAACCCCTGTGAGGCCTGTGGAAGGGGCCTGGGGCTGTGAGGAGATGAGGGAGTTCAGGTCTACAATCCCAAAAAGGCCCAAGTTTGCCCAGGCTTTTGGAAGAAGATGAGGTCAGGGGAAAGGAAAGGTAGAAAGCATGAAGGATGGAAGAAAGCAAGGAAGGACGGGAGGAAAAAGGAAGAATACCAGGAAAGAGGGAAGAGAAAAGGAAGGAAGGATAGAAGGAAGGAAGGAAGGATGGATGGATGGATGGAAGGAAAGAAGACTATGCCACAGCATCTCCTAAATAGTGCACAGCAACGCGTGCCGGGTACAGCTAGTATAATATAACATTATATTATATTATTTATTATATTACTATATTAATTTTTAAAGTTATTATACAATAATAATAAAAACCACTAAAATAAAATAATGCTTCCTTGTAGTCCCCTTCTCTGGAGAGTTTTATGCAGAGGCTTGATGGCCATCAGTCGGGGGTGCTTTGATTGTGTATCCCTGGGGGTTGGGCTGGATAGCCCTGGGGTCCCTTCCCTCTCGATGACTTCCTGTTCCCACCTTTCTAAAAACTTTCTGACAGCGAGCCTTTGAGATTCATGACGAAAAAGGAAGAGATCAAACCCCATTGAAAGGATGGGAAACTCAGGACCAAACTTGGCACAAATCCTCAATATGCCCAAATGTGAACACTGCGGAAATTTGGGGAAAATAGACATTTGAGAGTTGGAGTTGCTGGGACCTATAGTTCACTTATTAAGGATGCTCCCTGGCCTCCTCCTCCTCCTTTCCTCCCCCCTCCCTCCCACTCCATCGGTCGCTCTGCTTGCCTGCCTGCCTCGCCCTCTCGCCCCGCCTGCTCGCCACCCGCCCTCTCACCCACACGCCCTCTCTCCCGCTCCAGTTCTCCCAGCTCTCCTGGCCTTGCTGTTGCTGGCGCTGGGAGAGCTGGAGTGGGCGAGCGAGCGCACGGTGAGCGGGCGGGGCGAGCGGTGGGCGGGGTGAGCGGTGCCTTGCCCCGCCTGCTCGCCTCTCTCCCACGCGCTCGCTCCGGCTCTCCCAGTGTTGGCGACAGCAAGGCCAGGCAGGGGAGGCAAGCTCCCCTGCCTGGCCTTGCTGTTGCTGGTGCTGGGAGAGCCAGAGTGGGCGAGCGAGCCCATGGCGAGCAGGCGAGGCGAGCGGTGGGCGGGGTGAGCGGCGAGCAGGCTGCACAGAACCGGCTGCCGGGCCGGATACGGCCCACAGGCCGTAGGTTTCCCACCCCTATTTTAAATAATGTACCAGTAAGGCCTTCTCGCAGACCACCCTGAGAATTGGGGGGGGGGTCTGAAGCCCCCCAAGCCCCCCCCCCCCCGCCTACGTGCCTGCGTGCCTGTAGTTATAAGTTATTAGATTGGTTGCATATAAAAATCAGTGCAAGGTGAAGGCACCCTCCCACTTCCAAAGTAGTCCAAGCCCATAGACCAGTCTTCCTAAGTTGTCATAAAAGATGGCAAGTGTTGAGGAAGCCGCAATGGAGGATAGTTCTGAATGCAGCCGGTGGCAGTGGTACAGCGAAGAGGTAGGTGTAAAGTGGCTATAGGGAACCCGGCAGTAATGGCAGATGTCGATATATATTCCGATAGTGGTGGAAGCAGAGTTGTGCATACAGTGATGTTGCATGCTGTGCTTTCTCATAGCACTTGCCAAATCAATTTGCATGCTACAACTCTACATTGCAATTGTATGTTGCACCATTTCATGTTATGCAATGGGCAACAGAACCTGTAACATGAAACCTTGTGTGCCAGCATCAGAGATTGGAAAAGTTTTTTTGTTTTTGCTCAGTTGGCATGGTCTTGAACCATACTGCCTAAAAGGATTCAGGAACTTGTAACCCCACAAAGGAACATTTCCAAAATCTACATCATCTCCTATTCTCAGCATCTGCCTTTCCATATGTGGCACCCACCCATGGTCATGTATTTTGCAATGTTGCTATTCTATGTAGAAACTGCATTGTGCTGGCATAGTGTATGTTGACATGCAAATCTTGACTCTGTGCTGAGGAGATGTTGGGTTATAGCCACATCAGAAAAAAAAGATTTCCAGGTGTTGTTGGACTGCAATGTCTGTCATCCCTGCACAGCATATTTCATGAGCAACATGGGATGATAGGAGTAGAATCCTTGTTCTGAGGAACTGTAGATTCTCTAGCTCTGATGCCATTATATACTGGTCATGGAACCAACCAGGGGAAAGGGGATCCTGGACTTGGTGCTAACTAATGAACAAGATCTCGTTCAAGATGTCCTTGTAACTGAGCCCATAGGTACCAGTGACCACAACACAATAACCTTCAACTTAAGTTTGGATAGCAAACTGTCAGTGAAAACTAACACAGAGACCTTAAATTTTCACAAAGGGAATTTCACCAAAATGAGAAAAATAGTAAAGAACAAACTAAAAGGAACAGTAAAAAAAAAAATCAAATCCCTCCAGAATGCTTGGAAACTGTTTAACAAGCCGAACTAAAATGCATTCCTAAAATAAGAAAGAGGCCGGGAAAGTCCAAGAGGACATCGGTATGGCTTACAAATGAAGTAAAAGATGTGATTGGAAAGAAGAAAAACTCATTTAAGAAATGGAAGGCTCTTCCTACTGAGGAGAACAGAAAGGAACACAAGCTCTGGCAAACTAAATGCAAAGCAACCGTCAGGAAAGCCAAGAGAGATTTTGAGGCACATATAGCTAAGAATATTTAAAAAATAGCAAAAACTTCTTTAAGTACATCAGAAGTAGAAACCCAACTAGAAAAGCAGTTGGGCCACTTGACGGAAATGGTAAGAAAGGGACAATAAGTGAAGACAAGGAGATTGCTGAGCGGCTAAACGACTTCTTTGCCTCCGTTTTCACACAGGAGGACAGACAACATATGCCT
Organism: Anolis apletophallus; assembly: GCA_030556195.1. Taxonomy (NCBI): domain Eukaryota; kingdom Metazoa; phylum Chordata; class Lepidosauria; order Squamata; family Anolidae; genus Anolis; species Anolis apletophallus. The sequence goes on from JARBWK010000006.1 coordinate 140,787,553, forward strand.
GCAGCTGAGTCAGTTTTTCAGGGAGGGAATTAAATGAATTAAACCAGATAGAGATAAACAAGGAAGATGTTCTCACATGCCTTACTAAACTAAATGTCAACAAATCACCAGGGCCAGATGGCATCCACCCCAGAGTTCTTAAGGAACTCAAGTGTGAAATTGCTGAAATTCTAGCCAAAATATATAACATTTCTCTAAGATCAGGCACTGTACCCGAGGACTGGAGGGAGGCAAATGTAACTCCGATCTTCAAGAAAGGATCCAGGGGTGATCCAGGAAATTATAGGCCAGTTAGTCTAACCTCAGTTCCAGGCAAAGTGATGGAAACCATAATTAAAGAAAAAATTACTAAGCACATAGAAGAACAGGCATTGCTGAAGGAAAATCAACATGGTTTCTGCAAAGGCAAATCATGTCTTACTAACTTGTTAGAATTCTTTGAGGGTGTAAATAAACACATAGATAAAGGGGACCAAATTGATATTGTTTACCTTGACTTTCAAAAGGCTTTTGACAAAGTCCCTCACCAAAGGCTCCTAAATAAGCTCTTCAGCCATGGAATCAGAGGACAGGTCTTGTCCTGGATTGGATCCTGGCTAAACTGTAGGAAACAAAGGGTGGTAATAAACGGACATTTCTCTGGGTGGAAAGAGGTGAGAAGTGGCGTACCCCAAGGTTCAGTTTTGGGTCCGTTACTTTTTAATTTATTCATTAATGATCTGGATGTAGGAGTGAATTCTGAGGTAGCAAAGTTTGCAGACGACACTAAATTGTTCAGGGTAGTTAAAAATGAAAATGATTGTAAAGAGCTCCAGAAAGATCTCTCGAAATTGAGTGAATGGGCAACAAAGTGGCAAATGCATTTTAACCTAAACAAGTGTAAAGTCATGCACATCGGGGCAAAGAACCCCAACTACACTTATCAACTGATGGGATCAAAGCTTTCTGAGACAAACCAGGAAAGGGATCTCGGGGTTTTGGTGGACAGCTCAATGAAGATGTCAACCCAGTGCGCTGCAGCAGTGAAAAAAGCAAATTCTATGCTTGGCATGATCAGGAAGGGAATCGAAAATAGGTCGGCTAATGTTGTATTGCCTCTCTACAAATCTATGGTGAGGCCACATCTGGAGTACTGTGTACAATTCTGGTCACCGCACCTCAAGAAGGATATAACGGAACTGGAAAAGGTACAGAAAAGGGCAACAAGAATGATCCAAGGGATGGAGCAGCTAGCTCCCTTATGAAATCAGGTTGCAACGCCTTGGTCTTTTCAGCCTTGAAAGACGGCGTTTAAGAGGTGACTTGATCGAAGTGTATAAAATCATGCATGGGATAGAAAAGGTGAATAAAGAAAAATATTTTCTCTGTCACACAACACTAGGACTAGGGGCACTCCCTAAAGCTCCAAGGTAGGAAAGTTAGGACTAATAAAGGGAAATATTTCTTCACCCAGAGGGTCATTGGGTTATGGAACTCACTTCCAGAGGAGGTTGTGACAGCGGTCAGCCTGGACAGCTTCAAGGCAGGATTAGACAGATTCATGGATACCAAGGGAATCAGTAGTTACTGAAATGGACATCCAAGTGCCACCTCTGTGTTGATGGAGGCAGGCAGGATTTCCCCGGTACTGGTTGTGGGGGGTCGGGAGCAGGTGAGGGTTTTGCCCTCCTTTCTGCTAGAGATCCCCGTGTACAACTAGTGGGCCACTGTGTGACACAGAATGCTGGACTAGATGGGCTGAGGCCCGATTCAGCATGGCTCTTCTTATGTTCTTATGTTCTTACTGTACAGCAGTGTTTCCCAACCTTTTTTGAGCTGCGGCACGCCTTTTACATTTGCAAAATCCTGGGGCACACCACCAACCAAAATGACACAAAATGACACTCTAACACAGTAATACATATAGTTAATATGTTTTTAATGTATTTATACACTCAATGTGAAACCTGGGCCTGTTTCGATGAACACAACATAGATATCCTGGCAGGAATGGCAGAAAGACACAAACTTCCTACACAGAACTCCCATAATCAAGAGAAAATACTATAAGAGTTTGGTGGGCATTGACCTTGAGTTTTGGAGTTGTAGTTCACCTATATCCAGAGAGCACTGTGTACTCAAACAATGTTGGATCAGGACCAAACTTGGCATGAATACTCAATATGCCCAAATGTGAACACAGATGGAGTTTGGGGAAAATAGACCTTGACATTTGGGAGTTACAGTTTCTGGGATTTATAGTTAACACACAATCAAAGAGCATCCTGAACTCTTGCAACAATGGAATTGAACCAAACTTGGCAAATTGAACTCTCATTACCAACAGAAAGTACTGAAAGGGTTTGCTTGGGAATTGACCTTGAGTTTGGAAGTTGTAGTTCACCTACATCCAGGGAGCACTGTGGACTCAAATAATGATGGATCTGGACCACATTTGGCATGAATACCCAATATGCCCAATTATGAACACACATGGAGTGCCTTTATCGAGGTAGGTTTCTTAGGGTTTTTATACTTCAACACACTAGACTCTCCCCCCTCCCCTCTTGGAGGTTCCAATTTCCGACGGCACACCTGGTGATCGCTTATGGCACACTAGTGTGCCCCGGCACACTGGTTGGGAAACACTGCTGTACAGGGCCGGACTAAGGTAATTTAAAATGATAAGCGAACATTATTTTGGCGCCCCCTTGCTCTCCGGCCCCATGGAGGGTGTGCTTGCGCTTTGCAATATTGCGACTGCAGAAAAACAAACAAACAAACAAACAAACACAGGAAATAGTAGCAGAACAGGAGGAATGCTGTATTGATCCCCTCCCACTATTTCCTTGTTACTCTCTAATTGCAGGAAACCTTGCTGCCCTCCCTGGAGGAGATTCTGCGGAAACTTTCATTACAACGTCATCCTCCAATGAATGGGACCCAGTCCGGGTCCCCCCAAAGGAGCCATCAGACTATTATGGGAGCTGGCGAGGCCAACAGAGCCAGAGTTCCCCAGAAGAAATCTGGGCTTTGGATCGTGGATCCCGAGATGTTATGGCTGGACTGAGCAATGCCTGCTGCAAGTGGGGCTGCAGCAAGAGTGAAATCAGCTCCTTGTGCTAAAACAGCCGATTGCGTTTGTATATACATATGTAATGTGTGTAGGTCTTATGTGAAAATGTACTTCATAAAAAGGGAAGTACGTGTAAATAATATCTGTGAGCAGGGGTGTAATTAGGTGGCAGTGGCAAATGGGGGGCATTGTCCCCTCCCCCTAAAAAAGAACCTTGCCCCGGAAATTAATATTTTTCTCATTCCTCAAATTTCTAGTATTGCGGCAATTTATAGCTGAACATTTAGGCATCCAAAGAAAAGTGGCATGTAAGGTGACCCAAAGGTAACAATAAGGGGAAAAAAGTAGGTGTGAATCATTTTCACACCTATTTTTTTCCATGCTAGAAGTTTGCTGCCTGGAGAAACATATCATTTGAAAAGAGACAGAATTCTTTTATTGGGGGCAATACTCTCAATTCCACTTTAGCAATGGTTGGGATTGAGAGTATCTCTCCACTTTAGCAATTCCTCATCAGCGAGCCTAGATGACTGCACAGTAATAGTAAACCCAACTGATGAAGAACATCTCTATCCGTCCATCCGCTTCTTTCAGCAAGCCAGAAACAGGGCCGGACTAAGGTAATTTTAAATGGCAAACGAACATTATTTTGGTGCCCCCTCCGCACCAATCACTGAAAAATAAAAGGTAGAATATTATTCACATGTTCGGGGGGCGCATCCAGCTGCCGGGCGCTCCTCCTTGGTCTCTGGCCTTGTGGAGAGTGCGCATACATGCCGGGTGCGCATGCGCGGAGCCAGCTGGTTCCACGCGTGTGCATTTGGTGTGCCGCAGGTGGGCTGCCTTCCATGGGGCCTGAAACTGAGGAGGAGGGTTTGGCGGCTGGGAGCAGAGGCTCCTCCTCTGGCTGCCAGGCACTCCTCCTTGGTCTCTGGCCTCGTGGAGCCACTGTGGGCAGGTGTTGGCTGTTTGCGCTGCGCTGGATGTGCATGCACGGAGCCAGCTGGTTCCACACGTGTGCATTTGGTGCGGCATGGGCAAGCCACCTTCCACGGGGCCTGAGACTGAGGAGGAGGGTTTGACAGCTGGGGGCGGAGACTCCTCCTCTGGCTGCCAGGCACTCCTCCTTGGTCTCTGGACTCGTGGAGCCACTGTGGGCAGGTGTTGGCTGTTCGCGCTGCGCTGGATGTGCACGTGCGGAGCCAGCTGATACCACGCGTGTGCATTTGATGTGGCGCAGGTGGGCCGCCTTCCATGGGGCCTGAGATTAAGGAGGAGGGTTTGGCGGCTGGGGGCGGAGGCTCCTCCTCTGGCTGCCGGGCGCTCCTTGGTCTCCGGACTCGTGGAGCCGCTGCGGGCGGCTCTGGCCTGCTCGTGCTGCACCGCATGCTCATGCGCAGAACCAGCTGGTTCAGTGCGTGTGCATTTGGTGCGGGAAGGCCGCCTTCCACGGGGCCGGAGACTGAGAAGGGGCATTTGGCAGCTGGATGCACCCCTGAATATGTAGCGCCCCACGCGGGCGCATAGTTTGCGTAATGTAAGATCTGGCCCTGGCAAGAACTCCTCAGTCAGATACATTTTCTCCCTGGAAGGTATGCTGGTGAAGTTCCTTGCACCTCGTTGTATGACTGCCTCTTTCACATTTAGTGAGTGTTTTAATTACAGTCCCCATAACAGCATGACAACAGATGTATACCTTCCAGCCTCCCATCTATCTCACATGGTCCTTGGAAAATATAAGTGTGTTTTTCTGTCACCATTGTATCAGCAATGGTCAACTTAAGAAGGTCTAGGAGCCAGGTTTTTTTTAAAACCACTGAAAACCATTTGGGGGCTTAATGGATTCCCTCAAAACACGAAAAAAGAAAAACACTCTGGATTGAGATTTTTAAAAAGATGTGCCTCCTGCATCATATTTACAAGACCCATTTACACTACATAATTCTAGTGTTACGATCCCTTTAGAGCACTGGTTCTCAACATGTGGGTCTCCAGATGTTTTGGCCTACAACTCCCAGAAATCCTAACCGCTGGTAAACTGGCTGGGATTTCTGGGAGTTGTAGGCCAAAACACCTGGGGACCCACATGTTGAGACCCACTGTCAGGGAAACTTCCTCTGGAATTTAGTTTAGCCAGGTATTTTCTGCCAGAGATCTTGAATGGCTCACCAAACTGCAAACACCAGGATTTCACCGGCTGCATGCAGACATGTAAAATGGTATAAATGTGTTATAACTGCACAATGTAGCAGGGTCCTAATACCTCCACAAGAGGCAAATTTCAGAAATAGTGCAGTTCGAGGGAGCCTAGAACAAGCAAGGATTTCAAAAACCTCATTGCAGGGACGCATGTTGATGGATTTTGCACACCATTGTAATAGAGTAATGGAGCAACAACAGAAGGACCAAGGAATCCCCCCCCAAGTTGGTTACCAAACTGCTTTATGTGAAAACAATGAATTTGGGGGTTTGTATCTCATATCTTCCCATACGGAAGTAATACTAGGTTCTGACCTGAACTGGCGGGCATTACAAGAAATCACGTTTGAGTTGTTGCCTCCCTGTTCATGAGTTTGTTCCTGGTGGAGGGCAATGCCTGTTTTCTTTGAGACCGACCCTGTGTCAATGCTGAAATAAAAAAAGATTAAAAGAAATATGACATGAACTTATTGACTCAGTGCTACAAGGGGACGAGAATGTCATCTGAGGCTGGGTTGCCTTAGCAGTGTAGTTGTTTTGCACCAACAAGAACAAGAGTGGGGGAGGGGAGGGGTGGCTAACTTGAAAAATCACTCCTAAGGTTGTAGAAGCATACAATGAATGGAAGGTACATGAGTTATTAAACTCTGTATCGGTATATGTTCTCTCTCTGGCATTACTTCGCGAACGAAGATTCTTAGGAAGGACTCATCCCACACTTTTTACAAGCGCGTTGATGACTAAAAAGGCCAATCTGAGATAGGCAAGTCCGGTTGCAGAAAGCACAGCAGAAAGTCTCCTTGGGTGATGTTGTTTCCAAGTTGCGGTTCTTTCTGCGTTGTCGTTTCTCTTCGAAACCCATTCGACATGTCTTCTCGAAAGAGGCCGCAGCATTGTGGATAGTGCATTTCCATGCCTCCCGATGTGAGGCCAGGGTAGACCATCGTTGGTGATCAATCTGGCCGAGCCTGAGATGTTGTTTCAGGAAGTCCTTATATCTCTTTTTCGGGGAACATCTCTTGCGCTGACCCATGGCGAGTTCACCATAGAGTAGTAACTTTGGGAGGCGGTGGTCCTCCATCCTAGAGACGTGCCCTGCCCAGCGCAGCTGTGTTCTCAATAGCATGGCCTCAATGCTGGTGATCCCTGCTTGTTCAAGGACAGCGACATTCGTCACATAGTCAGTCCAGTGTACATTTAGGATTGAGTGAAGACAGCGCTGATGAAAGCGTTCGAGGAGTTGTAGGTGTTGGCAATAGGTGACCCATGTTTCAGTCCCATTTAGGAGAATAGACAGTACGATAGCTCTGTACACACTGATTTTGGTGCTTTGCCTCAGGTGCTTGTTGCTCCAGACTCTTTTGTGAAGCCTTCCAAATGCACTATATGCCTTTGCTAATCTGTGAACTATCTCTTTATCAATCTTGGCATCTGAAGAGATGATGCTTCCCAGGTAGGTGAACTGCTGAACAGACTTAAGCACAGATTTGCCTATGCTGACGTGGGGGTGATAATGTTCTTGTTGTGCGGACTGGTAGAGAAATGGGAAGGATGGGCTCTCTAGCCTTTTGGCAACCATCCTAGGAGAAGGAAAGCTCTAATTTCAAACCCGGGCAGATGGTGCTCATCTAACCCTGTAAGGTAAACCATCTAAGAGAAGGAAACTCAAACCAAAAAAAATCAGTATAAATGAAGTAAGAATAGTGCAATGGAATCAATTCTGTTGCATTTATCAGCGTCTAAGGTTGGAATGATCAATTCACGGTGATATACCAATCAAACAATATATGAACAAACAGTTAATGCACTGTTCATAAAATAAATTCAATAACAGTTTATGCACCGTCTGCTGGAAACTTAGAATAATCAGAAAACATCAAGTATTTTTAAACATCATACATGAATAGAAAAATGAGATCAATAGTATTCCCTATAACAATGTCCAAAATAGCATTAATCAATTATATAACAAGATAATAATCACACAATATACATAAACAGTCAGCATTGTTTGTAAATTCAATTGAATAGTAGTTTATACACTGTCTATGAAAATACCTTGGAGGGAGTCATACAGTCCCAAATGTCTGTTATAGCAGCCTAATTACAAGTGTTGAGTAAATGAGCACACTAAAGTAAATTACTATAAGAGTGCTGAATACTTACACTATTGACTGTATGGGAGTGATGTAATGAAGCGCTCCTCAAAAATAGGACCAGACTGATCAATCCAATAGTAGTCTGTTGTGCTCAAAGAAGGTATTCAAACAAGTATATACATACACTGGATGAGGGCTAGCAAATTGAAACTTAATCCTGACAGGACAGAGGTACTCCTGGTCAGTCGAAAGGTCGAAAAGGGCATAGGGTTACAGCCTGTGTTGGATGGGGTTACACTCCCCCTGAAGACGCAGGTTCGTAGCTTGGGAGTGATCCTGGACTCATCGCTGAGCCTGGAACCTCAGGTCTCGGCGGTGGCCAGGGGAGCTTTTGCACAGTCAAGACTCGTGCACCAGCTGCGCCCGTACCTTGGGAAGTCTGATCTGGCTATGGTCGTCCACACTCTGGTCACATCCCGAATAGATTAGTGCAACGCACTCTATGTGGGGCTGCCTTTGAAGACAGTTCGGAAATTGTAACTAGTACAATTTGTGGCAGCCAGATTATTAACTGGAGCTACATTCAGGGAGCATACAACCCCCCTGTTGTGTCAGCTCCACTGGCTGCCTGTCTACTTCCGAGCTCAATTCAAAGTGCTGGTTTTGACCTTTAAAGCTCTATACGGTTCTGTACCAGCTTACTTGTCCGAACACATCTGCCTCTACGTCCCCCCTCATAATTTAAGATCAGCCGGGGAGGCCCTGCTCTCACTCCCGCCAACTTTTCAAGCACAGTTGGTGGGGATGAGAGAGAGGGCCTTCTCGGTGGTGGCTCCCCGTTTGTGGAACGCGCTTCCAAGCAACATACGATCAACCCCATCCCTCCTGGCATTCAGGAAAAAAGTGAAATCATGGCTCAGGGACTAGGCTTTTGCACATTAGCACAATACAGCACTTTGGATTGGAATTGTAATTGGTAAGTTGATGGTTATGGCTCAATGTTTATGTGATGGACAGAACTCTGTTTTTAACTTGAGTGTATGTGTATTGTGTGTTAATGCTAATTGTATTTTAATCCTGAATGTCTATGGTTTTATATCGTATTTATATTGTGTGTTGGCATCAAATTGTTGCCTTTTGTTAGGCCGCTCTGAGTCCCCCTTCGGGGGTTGAGAAGAGCGGGGTAGAAATTATGTAAATAAATAAATAAATAAATATGAGGATACCTTGGAGGGAAGGAGTCTGTAATAACAGCCTAATTGCAAATGTTGAGTAAATGACCACACTGAAGTAAATTACTATAAGGGTGCTAAATACTTGCACCATTGAGTGTATGGGCATGCTATAATAAAGTGCTCCTAAAAGTAGGATCAGACTGATCAAGCCGATAGTAGTCTGCTGCACTCAAACAAAGTATTCAAACAAGTATATACAGACTCACGTATTGATGCACGCTGTGCAATCCACAATAGTTCAAATTATAATTACAAAGGTGACGCCGCCTATCCAGATAAGAATATATCCACTATGAACAAGTTTGCTAAGATAGGTGGAAAAGAAAAGAGGCAGCAAGCAGAATATAGTTAATACGGGGTAGCAGAATGCGGTAGTGTGATGTAAACAGGGAGAGGTCTCAGATACCACGAGAAGAAGAGTCCGTCACCACAAGAGGTAGAGTCCTGATGGGCAGGAGTTTACTCTCCGGCGCCAATCCCGTTTCGCCCCAAGGGGGGTGGGCTTCCTCAGAGGGGGAAATTCTTAGTGGATAGCGATGCACTTCATATAGTGAAAACTGATCTATAATAGAAAGAACAAGCAAACCCCAAAGATAAAGCAGCTAAATATAGGAAAAATTATATAGACAGAAAGTATGGAAGGTACATACCCAGACAGAAATATTTTAAGGATGAAATGGAGGCTCCGTGATGATAAATCTTCAGAGCAGCATTCCTAATGGACCAGAAGGTAAATTCAGGTAAGAATGTATAGAGAGAGTCAAGATTTTAAGGTATTTCAAATTAGCAGGGTTTTGAGAAAATATCTAGTTGTTTTGCACCTCCAAGTCATTTCTAACTTATGGCAACCCTAAAGTAGTCCTTTCAATGTCTGTTGAGGCTGCTGCTGGAGTCATACTTCATGTTGGCCCAACAGGGCACCCAGGAACTGTGGAACTCCCTGCTGCGTGTCAGATCAACTTGAATGCAGGGCCCCCTGGGGTGTTCTATCACACTCCAACTTGCATACAGATTCAACTAAAGCACAAACCACCAGAACCTATCACATTCATAACTTGGTGATTGCCTGTAGATCTTGCAAAGCTAAAGGCTGTTTACTCCACCTAATCAAAGCTAAATGGCCAGTTTCTTTACCATCAAGCAATAGGGTCTGGGAAGAGAAAAATGGCCACTTTCCCTGTCAACCACTTTACCTTCACCAGATGTTGACTTCAGAAGTCTATTTTAGAGCTCTGCAGGTGAGAAAAGCAGCTCTGTGGTTGATTCACAGCTCTCAGAAAGCGATGAGGCACTTATTTGTGGAAAATTTGTAAGCACCATCTCTCCACACTCTACATATTTCCACTACAATTGTGCCCCCTCCCACATGCTTTGCACTAAAGAAGCAAGACATCTGAGTTTTACTATCTGTGTTCGTTTGTAATACTTGTGTTAGACTCCACTACCTCCCAAGGCACACTTGTGACAATCTGATAAAGACCTCATGTTCTGGCATTCACATTTCACAAGCCCTATCCAATGGGGAGTCTGTCTTCTATACCACTGTTTCCCAACCAGTGTGCCGTGGCACACTAGTGTGCCATGAGCAATCATCAGGTGTGCCATGGGAAATTGGAACCTCCAATACCCTTTCTTCCCCCTCCTGCCAAACACTTTTTCTTCTCCACTCAGGCTCCCTTCTTCCCAGCCTTGCTCCGCTCACTTTGCCTCGCTTTGCTCTGGGGCGAGTCTGCGCAGTAGCGGCCGCACGGGTCACGTCTTCCTCCCCCCCTCCCCTCCTGAACACGCCCACGCTGCCCCCTCGGATCAAAATGGCAGCAGAAGCGGCTGTGTAGAAGAAAAAGTAACTGTTCGGCAGGAGGGGGAAGAAAAGGCGCGTAGGGGAAGATGAAGGAAGAGGTCTCTGTCGAAAGCTGGCATGGGCAAACTTGGACCTTTCAGGTGCATGGGACTCCAACTCCCACCATTCCTAGCAGCCTCAGGCCCTTTTCCTTTCCCCCCTCAGCCATTTAAGCAGGAAAGGGCCTCAGGCTGTTAGGAATGGTGGGAGTTGAAGTCCAAAGCACCCAGAGGACCGAATTTTTCCCATGCCTGTTTTAGGGACCTTAAAGTGGCGAGCCTCCTTCCGACATTGTGATTCTGGATAGAAAACAAACAACAACATAACATAACATTGTTTGAGTCCACAGTGCTCTCTGGGTGTAGGTGAACTACAACTTCCAAACTCAAAGTCAATTCCCAAGCAAACCCTTTCAGTACTTTCTGTTGGTAATGAAAGTTCAATATGCCAAGTTTGGTTCAATTCCATTGTTGCAAGAGTTCAGGATGCTCTTTGATTGTGTGTTAACTATAAATCCCAGAAACTGTAACTCCCAAATGTCAAGGTCTATTTTCCCCAAACTCCATCTGTGTTCAATTTGGGCATATTGAGTATTCATGCCAAGTTTGGTCCTGATCCAACATTGTTTGAGTCCACAGTGCTCTCTGGATATAGGTGAACTACAACTCCAAAACTCAAGATCAATGCCCACCAAACTCTTATGGTATTTTCTCTTGGTTATGGGAGTTTTGTGTTGGAAGTTTGTGTCTTTCTGCCATTCCTGCCAGGATATCTATGTTGTGTTCATCGAAACAGGCCCTGGTTTCACACTGAGTGTATAAATACATTTAAAAACATATTGACTGTATGTATTACTGTGTTAGAGTGGGACAATTGTTTTGTGCATTCTCAACTAAAATGATTTGCAAAAGGGTAGCAACAAAATATTAATTAGTGAAGGTGAGGGGTGTGGGAAAAAAGTTAAATCTGGAGTTTCCACTTCACTCACCAAAATGTCACAGTTCACCTTAGTCAAGCTGTGACTGACTTCCTCTATAGCAGTGGTTTTCAACCTGTGGGCAGTGGTTCTCAACCCAGATGTTTTGGCCTTCAACTCCCAGAAATCCTAAAAGTTGGTAAACTGCTTGGGATTTCTGGGAGTTGTAGGCCAAAACACCTGGGGACCCACAGGTTGAGAACTACTGCTTTATAGCATACACAACCAGATAAGGGCCTCTCCCACACAGCTGAATAAAGTCTTACATTATCTGCTTTGAATTGGGATATATGGCAGTGTGGACTGCCATACATCCCAGTTCAAAGCAGATATTGTGGTCTTTTCTGCCTTATATTGTAGTAACATGGGTTATATTGCGGTAACATGGCTGTGTGGAAGGGTCCAAGGACAACATTGGCAAATAAAACAACCATACCCGGTGGAACTCTCGCTTCAAGCCACAAGTAGAAATACAATAAAATAATAATAATAATAATTACCACCTCATTGTGTAATTCACTACTGCCGAGATGTAGAGATGGCCACTATAACCAATAGTCATTACAGGCTACTTCTACATGAGAGGGAACAACCGAGCCCCCTCCCCCCCCCCTGCATTCAAGCTGATCTGACCTGCAGCAGGGAGTTCTGCAGTTCATGGTTGTCTGATTTATTTATTTATTTATTATTTTATTATTCGGGTTTCTATGCCGCCGACTCCCTGAGGTTCGCGGCGGCTCACAGGAACCGAAGGTACAACTACACACAAGCAATGCGATAAAACATCTAAGACAATTAAACAGTTAAAACAGCAAAATACAAAACCCCCAGGTACAGTTCAGAAATTAGATAGCGTGACACCCCAGGACAGCGGCTAAAGCAGAACATGGGCAGGACCTACTCACCGAAGGCCTGCTTAAACAAATAAGTTTTGCAGGCGCGTCTAAACGGGAGCAGGTCCTTTATAGCCCGCGTTCCAGCCGGGAGGGCATTCCACAGCGTAGGAGCTATAACGGAGAACGCCCTCCGGCGAGTAGATGTCAGTTTAGCCGATTTCGCCGAGGGTATCTCTAACAAATTAGCATCCTCGGAGCGTAGTGATCTCGGGGACAGTGTGGGGTGAGTCGGTCCTCAACGCTGGCCCCAGGCCATGCAAGGCCTTAAAGGTAAGAACCAACACCTTGAAGGAGATCCGGTGCTCAATTGGGAGCCAGTGCAGATCCTGCAAAACAGGTGTGATGTGGCGGCCTGCTGGGGTTCCAGACAGGAGCCGGGTGGCAGTGTTCTGCACCAGCTTGAGCTTCCGGGTCGCCGACAAAGGAAGGTCAACGTAAAGCGCGTTACAGTAATCCAGCCTTGAGATGACCGTAGCTTGGATCACCGTGGCCAGGTCATTCCGGGAGATATAGGGGCCAGCCTCCGAGCCTGTCGCAGATGAAAAAGCAACCTTGCTGACCGCGGAGACCTGGGCCTCCATGGTCAGCTGGGAGTCCAGATGGACCCCCAGGCTCTTAACGGAAGGCGATGGGCATAGCGCCACACCGTCCAGGGTCGGAAGCTGGACATCTACACCACCCGAGCAGCCCGACCACAAGATCTCCGTCTTCGCCGGATTCACCCTCAACCTACTGGCACGCAGCCATCCAGTAACGGCCTCGATTGGGCCAGCATCGCTGGGAATGTGGCCACAGCAGCAGCTACAACTGAAAGCCTCCTTTGCTTTGCTTTCTTCCCCTCACCCTAATATTGTAACAAATCCCCCAATAAAGTATCGTCAAATTGTAACTTTTCTCTTTTCATAGTGATACATTGTGTCCTTTACTGTCTCCAGCATGAACCTTTTCTCTCCCGAGCCACAGATCACTATTGGCTCACCCAAGATGCGATCCTAGCATCCCGGGGAGGCCGGAACTGCGCTCCTCTGAACGCCTCCCCCCCTTTATTTTACTTTAATGTTTGCTTTATGTTTTTTTATGTTACTGTATTTATTCATTTATTCATTTATTTATTTATTTATTTATTGGACTTATACACTGCCACTCCCAGAGGCTCGGGGTGGTTTACAACATAGTTCAATAAATACAGGGAGTGAATAAAACACAAGTAAAACACAAACTAAAATCACAAGCATACGAAAGCCAGCTTGAACAAGTGCATCTTGCAGGCTCTGCGGAAGGTGGCCAAATTTTGCAGAGCCCACATCTCCGGTGGTAGCGCATTCCACAGTACCGGAGCGATGATGGAAAATGCCCTGCGCCTAGTCGAGGTGAGATGGAAAGACTTCACACTGGGGATGTCTAGAACAGTGATTCTCAACGTTCCTAGTGCCATGACCCCTTAATACAGTTCTTCATGTTGTGGTGACCCCCAACCATAAAATTATTTTTGTTGCTACTTCATAACTGTAATTTTGCTACTGTTATGAATCGTCATGTAAATACCTGATAGGATGCATTTTCATTCACTGGACCAAATTTGGCACAAATACCCAATACGCCCAAATTTGAATACTGGTGGGGGGCGCGTGTTGGGGTTGTGTGGATTTTGTTATTTGGGAATTGTAGTTGCTGGGATTAACCTACAATCAAAAAGCATTCAGAACTCCACCAGCGATGGAATTGACCCAAAACCTGGCACACAGAACTCCCATGAACAACAGAAAATACTGGAAGGATTTGGTGGGCATTGACCTTGAGTTTGGGAGTTGTAGTTCACCTACATCCAGAGAGCACTGTGGACTCAAACAATGATAGATCTGGACCAAACTTGGCACGAAGACTCAAGATGCCTAAATGTGAACACTGGTGGGAGTTTGGGGGAAATAGACTTGACACTTGGGAGTTGTAGTTGCTGGGATTTATAGTTCACCTACAACCAAAGAGCATTCTGAACCCTACCAACGATGGAATTGGGCCTAACTTCCCACACAGAGTTTTCTGATGGTCTTTGGCGACCCCTCTAACACCCTCTCGTGACCCCCCCCCAGGGGTCCCGACCCCCAGGTTGAGAAACACTGGTCTAGAAGATTCTGGTCTTCTGAACGTAATGATCTCGGAGGGTTATATGGAATCAGGAGATCCTGTAGGTACACTGGCCCCAGACCATACAAGGCCTTGAAAGTAAGAACTAACACCTTGAAAGTGATCCGGTGTTCAATTGGCAGCCAGTGCAGGTTCTGCAGTATTGGTGTTATATGGCAGCTCATGGGTTCCCCCGTGAGTAGCTGGGCTGCAGCATTCTGCACTAGCTTAAGTTTCCGGATCACGGTCAAAGGTAGGTCAATGTAAAGAGCGTTACAGTAGTCAAGTCTTGAGATGACTGTGGCCTAGATTACCGTGGCTAGGTCATTCCATGACAGATAGGGAGCCAGAGGCTTCGCCTGTCGCAGGTGGAAAAACGTGGTTCTGCTGACATTGGAGATTTATTTATTATTATTATTATTATTTATTTATTATTCGGGTTTCTATGCCGCCGACTCCCTGAGGCTCGCGGTGGCTCACAGGAACCGAAGGTACAACTACACACAAGCAATGCAATAAAACATCTAAGACAATTAAACAGTTAAAACAGCATTGTCTCCATTGACAGCAGAGGGTCCAAATGGACACCAAGGCTTTTTACTAATGATGACGGGCGTAGTGCCTCGCCATCCAGGGTTGGCAGTTGAATTTCCCTATCGCCCGGACGGCCCAGCCAGAGGATCTCCATCTTCGCCGGATTCACCTTCAACCTACTGGCTTGCAGCCATCCAGTAACGGCTTCAAGGCCGAAAACTCAAGCTGGTGCAGAACGCCGCAGCTCGGTTGCTCGCAGGAGCTCCTGTGAGCTGCCACATTACACCAATTCTGTGAGAATTGCACTGGCTTCCTATTGAGTACCGGATCACCTTCAAAGTACTAGTTTTGACTTTCAAGGCCTTGTATGGTCTGGGGACAGTGTACCTGAGGGACCGCTTAAACCCATACTGTCCCACGAGAACACTTCGATCTGAAGAGAGGAACCTTCTAGTCGTGCCCAGTGTCAAGCAATACCATCTAACTGCAACACGCAGAAGGGCATCATCGCCCCGTCCTCTGGAACGCATTACCTCTGGAGGTTAGGGCCTTGCGCAATCTGTTGGCTTTTTGGAAGGCCTGCAAGTCGGTCCGATTCCGGCAGGCCTTTGAGCTGTGATATGCTATCTTCTGAGACTGTGTTTTCTTTTAGGAATCATTTTATTCTGTGGTTTTAATGCTATTGTAGATTGTGATTTTATCGTGGTGTTGATGTAAGCCACCGGGAGTGGCGGCTAATAAGTCTAATAAATAAATAAAATAAATAAATAAGGCACAGATGGAAATTATTGGGTAGGGATTGAAATGTACTTCTGGGCTTGGCCTCATGTATGCCATCCCGAGTCCCCTTTGGGGAGATGGTGGCGGGGTATAAATAAAGTTTATTATTATTATTATTGTTGTTATTATTATTATTATTATTACAGCTCATTTGCATGAAGAGAGATGGAGAAAGGCCTTGTAAACAAATGCAACTTCCGGGTTGCTAGAGCAGTGTTTCCCAACCTTTTTTGAGCCGCGGCACACTTTTAACATTAAAACCGGGGCACACCACCAACCAAAATGACACAAAATGACACTCTAACACAGTAAAGAACGGCTGGGGTTGGTGGCCTGCTGGGAGCAGCTGCTGGGAGTGCCAAAGGCGGGAGGGGCAGACCCAGGCTGTGCCATGCCCCTCCCCTACCCCCGGCCACTCTCTCCCAGCAGCTGCTCCAGCCTTGAGGGGGCAGTGCCAAGCCAGCGGAGCCAGCACAATGCTGGCTTGGCACGGTCCCCTCAAGGCTGGAGCAGCTGCTGGGAGTGCCAAAGACGGGGGAGGGGGCAGAGCCAGGCCGCACCATGCCCCACCCCCTTCCCCCAGCTTCAGGTCTCCTACAGGCCGTGCCATGCCCCGCCCCCCTCCCCCCAGCTTCAGCTCTCCTACAGAGGAGGAGCATGAGCAGTGGACGGGCTTCAGTGGGCGGGGCGCCTCCTCCACGCGGCTTCAGCGAGCGAGGGGCGAGAGTCATGGTGGGAGTCATGGTGGATTGGAGGCTGGCTGGTGAAATGGCCGAAGGAGGCAGCGCCCCGGTCCCTTCTTCTTTTTCTTCGCCACTGCCTGGCCCTTCCTCCTCCCCCAAGCAGCAGGAGTTCGGCAGGAGGGGGGGAGGAAGGGGGGCAGAGAGCTTTTCTCACGGCACAACAGGAGGTCCGTCACGGCACATTAGTGTGCCACGGCACACTGGTTGAGAAAGACTGTGCTAGAGCAGGGGTGCTCAGAATGGTGATCGGGATCACCAGGGTGATCTTCAGGCCTCGTCCGGGTGATCTTCAAGCCCCTGACCAGGTTTTTTGCTGTTGGTCTTCTTCACGCGCCCCTGCATGCTGCAAAGAAGTCCTCCGTCGTTGCTCCTCCCCGCTCCCTGCTCGTTGCGCCGCCTCCAAAAGCTCCGTCCAGAGACCAAGAGGCAGAATGGGCCCCCTCTTTTGGATTCCTCCTCCTCCCTCCGTCCTTCTCCAGCCACTCAGCATTGTAGGAGACCAAAGGGGACAGACCTGGATAACGCGATGCATGGCTGGCCCCGCGCGCATGTGCAGAAGCGCCCATTCTGCTCCTCTGACTTCTCGTGAGCTCTTGAGGCGGCATGCATGCTGGCGGCGTGGAAATAGGAGCAACGACGGAGGAGGAGAAGGAGGACGCTTTGGGGTCATTTCCTTACCGCATCTCAAAGGTCGGTCTTTTTACTTTGGGGTGGGTGCTTGATTGTTCTGTGGCATGTCTCTTTGTTTAATGTTTAAATGGCCTTTTAGCTCCAAAGCCTCTCTGCTTGCTTTGTTCTTTGAGAAATATATGTTGGGGAATATGGAAATGTGGGAGAAATGGGGTGGTTGGATGTATTTTTGCATGCCCCTTTGTTTACCTTGCTGAGTATTAAATGGCCTTGCAGTTCAACAGCCTCTCTTCTTACTTTCTGGCTGATAATATGTGTGGTAATATGGCAGTGTGGGAGAAATGGGGTGGTTGGATGTATTTTTATGCTGTTTTATATTGTTATTAAATTGAAATGTTGATGCTTTTAAACTTCATTTTATGTAAACTGCCCCGAGCCTGCTGGAAGGAGCGGTACATAAAAATGAATAATAAATATAAATAAATAAATAAGAAAATAGTTATACGTTTTACATTTCTGGGCAGGTGATCTTTGGGACTTGGTTTTTTAATCAGTAGCTCCCATGCTGAAAAAGTGTGAGCACCCCTGTGCTAGAGCAGTGTTTCTCAACCTGGGGGTCGGGACCCCCAGGGGGGTCGCAAGAGGGTTTCAGAGGGGTCGCCAAAGACCATCAGAAAACATATATTTATGATGGTCTTAGGAAGCCCTTTGGCAGAGAAGATTGAAGATCTCTCTGCTTGTCCTTCTCTTTCTTTTTTTGAAACAGACTGCGAATTCTTCCACCTAAAACTGTACTCTGCGGTGATTGGCAGGCCTCCCAGCCAAAGGGAGGGCTGTTTCTGAGACTCCAAGCGGGGAGGGGAAGCAGGCATGCTTGGCGCATGGCAGCATGATGCGCATGTGTGGGTGAGGGAGAGTGTGTGAGGTCACGGCAGCTAGTCCCTTCAAGGCATGAGGGTTCTGTGTAGGAAGTTTGACCCAATTCTATCATTGGTAGGGTGCAAGGGGCTGTTTAATTGTAGGTGAACTATAAATCCCAGCAACTACAACTCCCAAATATCCAAAGATCTATTTTCCCCAAACTCCACTAGTGTTCACATTTGGGTATATTGAGGATGAGTGGCAAGTGTGGCCCAGATCCATCATTGTGGAGTCTATAGTGCTCTCAATGTCGTTGAACTACAACTCCCAAACTCAAGGTATTTGCAAACACTTCCAGTATTTGCTGTTGGTCATGGGAGTTTTTTTGTGCCAAGTTTGGTTCAATTCCATTATTGGTGACTTCAGAATGCTCTTTGATGGTGGGTGAACTATAAATCCCAGCAACTTCCAAATGACAAAATCAACCCCCCGCCTCTCAAAAGTACAGTTATGAAGTAGCAATGAAAATAATGGTTAGGGGTCACCACAACATGAGGAACTGTATTAAGGGGTCGCAGCATTAGAAAGGTTGAGAAACACTGTGCTTAGAGCATCCCAGCCATTGCAGGGAAAGCAGCGTCCAAGGGCATCATCCCTTCTTCTGCAGTGTGGGTGGATGTCCCTTCCCTGACCTTTTTTTTTGACAGGGCCAGGAAGCCACCTGTCCTGGCTCCCCTCCCTCTTCCTTCCAGCCACCCGCGCGTGGGCAAAGAGGAGGAAGTCGCCCCGCAGGAATGAGTCACCCGTGCTCCTTCAGCGCTAGCCCCACATTGTAGGGATGCCTTTATGTCAAGGCAGAAGAAAAAGGTGGGGTATGTGTGTGTGGGAAAGCTTGCATCGTTGCAAAAGGGCGGGGACACAGCAGAGCAGTCATCACAGTGGGAAGCAGTCAGCAGGCAGAGGCAGGGCGAGTCTGGCCCTGCCTCTCCTCCTGCTCTCCGTCCAGGATTTGGGAGCCCAAAAGGAGTGACCATCGCCGGTTCCCCTTCAGACCCTCCTCTGGGTAAGTGCGAGAAAGGCTTCTCCAAAAGGGCAGGAGGGGCTGGTCCCACCCAGGGACCCCTCCACAAGCACTGAGCCATCCCTCAGGAGAGATCCACCCCACAAGATTCCCAGGATATCTCTGGACACATACTGTAGGATGATTGCGGCTTTGAACTGCCATGGCCAGGCATGTAGCCAGGGGGCTAAGGGGGCTTCAGCCCCGAAATTCTCAGTGTGATCCGCGAGAAAGGCCTTACTGGTACATTATTTAAACTGTTATGTGCACTTATATCATGATCTGATCACCATGCTCATTATATCTCACATTAATGGGGTTATTGGGATAACAATACAAAAGGTTTGCTAGGGTAGACCCTCTCCCACCCAGTCTCACCCCCCGAACCAAACTCAGCCCCCCCCAAACCAAAATCCTGGCTACGGCCCTGGCCATGGCTCAATACTAATGGGTTCCAATCAGGCATGTAGCCAGGGGGGCTATGTCAGGCTTCAGCCCCCCGAAATTCTCAGGGTGGTCCGCGAAAAGACCTTACTGGTACATTATTTAAACTGTTATGTTTATTCATGTCATGATCTGATCACCATGCTCATTATATCCCACATTAATGGGGTTATTGGGATAACAATACAAAAGATTTGCTAGGGTAGACCCTCTTCCCCCCAGTCTCAGCCCCCTGAACCAAACTCAGCCCCCCCCCCCCGAATCAAAATCCTGGCTACGGCCCTGGTTCCAATGATAAGAGGAGATTCTATGTCAGTGTTTCTCAACCTGGGGGGGACCCTGGTACATTATTTAAACTGTTATGTTTATTCATGTCGTGAGCTCATTATATCCCACATTAATGGGGGTGTCAGAGGGTAGACCCTCCAATTACTATCAGAAAACATAGTATTTTGTTGGTCATGCCAATTACAATAAAAAACGGTTCTGTGTGGGAAGACTGACCCAATTCTATCATTGGTGGGGTTCCGAGTGCTCTTTGATTGTAGGTGAACTATAAATCCCAGCAATTACAACTCCCAAATGTCAATGTCTATTTTCCCCAAATTCCACCAGTGTTCACATTTGGGCATATTTAATATTCGTGCCAAGTTTGGTCCAGATCCATCACTGTTTGAGTCCACAGCGCTCTCTGTATGTAGGTGAAGTACAACTCCAAAAATTCAAGGTCAATGCCCACTAAACCCTTCCAATATTTTCTGGTGGTCATGTGTGCCAAGATTGGTTCAATCCCCCCATTGGTGGAGTTCAGAATGCTCTCTGATTGTAGATGAACTATAACTCCCAGCAACTACAACTTCCAAATGACAATATCAATCCCCCCACCTCACCAGCATTCAAATTTGGGTGTATCCATGGTCTTTGGGGTGGGCAAAATTTGGTCCAGAATATACATCCTGCATATCAGATATTTACATTACGATTCACAACAGTAGCAAAATTACAGTTAGGAAGTAGCAACAAAAAAAATGTTATGGTGGGGGTCACCACAACATGAGGAACTGTATTAGGGGTCACGGCATTTGGAAGGTTGAGAAACACCGTTTTATGTATTGTTGAAGGCCATCATGGCTGGAATCACTGGGTTGTTGTAGGTTTTTCGGGCTGTCTGGCCATCTTCTAGAACTATTCTCTCCTCAGAGACATCCTGAGAGGTTTTGAGACCTCACAACCGCTGAGGATGGCTGCCATAGACACAGGTGAAATGTCAGGAGATAATACTTCTCTAGAACATGGCCATACAGCCCGAAAAACCTACAACAACCCAGAGGAGATTCTACCTGAACATTAGGAAGAACTTCCTGACTGTCAGAGCTGTTCAACAGTGGAACTCTCCACCTCAGAGTCTGGTGGAAGCTCCTCCAGCTCTGGGTTCTGCCGGGCAAGGAGGATGGCTTGCTTTGCTCTTTGGCTGGATCGACGCTGCCCAATGTATCCCAGGATCTGATCCCAGGTTATTATCCCCTTTCTTCTCCCAGAGTCTTTGGCAGTGTAAAAATGTAAAGGTTTCCCCTGGCATTAAGACCAGTTGTATCCGACTCAGGGGATTGGTGCTCATTTTCATGTCTAAGCCGAAGAGCCGGCGCTGTCCTTAGACACCTCCAAGGTCACATGGCCAGCATGACTGCATGGAAGAAGGCTGTTCTGGGCGTCCATCCAGTTATGTCTATCCTGTAGGTCAGAGTTTTTTAAACTGTGTATTGCAACACATTAGTGTGTCGGCATCAGTATATGTCACACAAATGGAACAAGACACCTCTGAACCTCTGTGAAATGAGCAATACTGCTGAAATGTGGAAGCTTAACAGTGATGAAACACAAATGTCTTTCTCATTCCACCAAAATATTCAAAAGCTGCTTATCCCATCAACCTCATAGGTAAAGATAAAGGTTTCCCTTGGCATTAAGTCTCATTGAGTTCGACTCTTGGGTCTGGTGCTGAAGAGCCGGCATTGTCCATAGATGCCTCCAAGGTCATGTGGCCAGCATGACTGCATGCAGCAACGTTACCTTCCTGCTGGAGCGGTACCTATTTATTTATTTATGACATTTATATGCCGCTCTTCTCACCCCGAAGGGGACTCAGAGTGGCTTACAAGTAAAATGTAAATACAATATATTATATTATTGTCATAGCACAATACTAATATTATATATTACATTGTACTATAACATTATACTGTAATATTATTAGTAATATTACATGTAATATAAAATATATAATTATAATATCATATTAGTAGTATTATATTGTATTACATTATAATATTATCAATATTATATGTATATACTATATAATATTACTAGCTGAGGACCCGGCGGTGCCCGGGTTATTTGAGGAAGGCATTGTGTGCCAAGGTTGGTTCCTATTAGATGTTTATGTGGCTTGCAGTGGTCTCAGGAACTTAGTGAAGGTACTGCAAGTCCCATTGGCCATGGTCCTTCCTCCTCCAAACTGCACCAGGATGTAAAGTGGGTCATGGGGGCTCTGTGTGCCAGGTGTGGTCTTGATCAGTCATTGGATGAGGGTGGCAGCGGTCTCAGAAAGTGAGTGAAGGTACTTCAACTCCCATCATCCGTGGTCCATCCCACTCAAAACTGCACCAGGATGTAGAGTGGGTCATGGGTACTCTGTGTGCCAAGTTTGGGCCTGGTCTCTGATTTATAGGGGCTGCAATGTTCTGTGGGAAATGATTTGGGTGAAGGTACTGCAAATCCCATCATTTGTGAGCTATCCTGCCGTAAACTGCAGCAGGTTTGTAAAGTGGGCCATTGGGCCTCTGTGTGCTAAGTTTGGGCCTGATTCGTCATTGGTGTGGGCCACAGTGCTCTAAGGAAGTGAATTAAAGTACTGCAAGTCCCATCATCCATGGTCCATCCTTCCTCAAATTGCACCAGGATGTAGGGTGCATCTTGGGGGGGTCTGTGTGCCAAGTTTGGTCTTGTTCGGTCATTGTTGGGGGCCTATTCAGGAAAATCAAGTTGAGGAAGCCTTGCTGTCAAATTTGGGCCTGGTCTGTGATTTATAGGGGCTACAATGTTGTTTGGGAAGTGAACGATGTGAAGGTACTGCAAATCCCATCATTCATGGCCCACCCTGCCCTAAACCACACCAGGTTGTGAAGTGGGCCATTGGTCCCCTGTTTGCCAAGTTTGGTCCTGATCCGTCATTGGTGTGGGCTGCAGTGACTGACTGCCTGAGGCCTTTCCTTTTCCCTATGAGTCACTTTAGAATGTTGGAATGTGGTTGGCCAATCGGAGTCCTTTATGCTTCTCTAGAACATGGCCATACAGCCCGAGAAACCTACAACAACCCAGAGGAGATTCTACCTGAACATTAGGAAGAACTTCCTGACTGTCAGAGCTGTTCTACAGTGGAACTCTCTGCTTCAGAGTCTGGTGGAAGCTCCTTCCTTAGAGGCTTAGAGGTTTTTAAACAGGCTGGGATGGCCATCTGTCGGGGGGTACTTTGTGCTTTTTCTGCATAGCAGAATGGGGTTGGACTGGATGACCTTTGGGGTCTCTTCCAACTCTATTAGTCTATAATTCTATGTAGTCTGGTTCAGCAGTAGCAGTTTAGAGTCTTCTTTGTGGAGACAAAATGCAGGGTATACATACACGTAATAATAATAATGATAATAGATATTTTTAAAAACGTTTCATTAGAATATAAGTAAAACTATAATGCATAGATTATCTCTATATATAATAAAAGTCAGTGTATGTATGTATGTTTGTATGTATGTATGCATGTGGATATGTGGCAGCTTTCCGATTGGTTGCCACTGAGGGAGTATTTGCATAACGCCTCTGATTGGCCAGCACCACCAACATTCCGACACTCTAAACTGCCAGAGGGGGGTGGCTCCCAGCCTCTACATTCTAACAACATGATTGGTTGCCATTGAGGGAGTATTTGCATAATGCCTCTGATTGGCCAGCACCACCAAAATTCCAACACTCTAAAGTGCCAGAGGGGTGCTAATTCCATCCCGGCCTTCTTGGCACACAGAGCCCCCATGGCCCACTCTACATCCTGCTGCAGTTTGAAGGAGGATGGACCATGGATAATGGGACTTGCAGTACCTTCACTCACTTCCTGAAAACAACGCGACCCTCATCCAATGACCAATACAGACCAAACTTGGCACACAGAGCCCCTTGACCCACTCTACACCCTGGTGCTGTTTCAAGGAGGATGGACCACAGATGATGGGACTTGAAGTACCTTCACTCACCTTCCGAGACCGCTGCAACCCTCATCCAATGAATGATCAAGACCAAACATGACACACAGTGCCCCCATGACCCACTCTACACCCTGGTGCTGTTTGGAGGGGGATGGACCATGGCCGATGGGACTTGCAGTACCTTCACTAAGTTCCTGAGACCACTTCGAGCCACATAAACATCTGATAAGGACCAACCTTGGCACACAATGCCTTTCTCAAATAACCCGGGCACCGCCGGGTCCTCAAGCTAGTATGCTTATAAAACTCTTTCAGGAGTTGAATTTCCCTTCTGAGGGTTAGATTTCCTCTCACTTCCGGTTGTCTCGTCCCTGTTTTTAACTGTGAGTCGTTTGTAAGTCAGATGTTTGTAACTTGAAGACTGTTTGTATACAGGAATTCGATATAGGTCTAATGCACATCGCAATATACAGACAACAAGCAAAGTAAATGTATATTGACAGCATACAATGTACATAACGAAACCCTAATAAGTACAACTACGGACATAAGAGACACTTGCAAGATTATGTTTATGTTATCGCATACTTTTACTTCCTAACTCTTTGACTCTTAACATTATTTTTACCTGTGTATGATTTTATTTATTTATTTATTGACATCATTTATATTCTGCCCTTCTCACCCCGCAGGGGACTCAGGACAGATTACAATGTACATATACAGGCAAACATTCAATGCCATAGACACACAACACATATAGACAAAGACACAGAGGCTATTTAACATTCCAGCTTCTCGCCACCAGGGGGAGGTGTCGCATTTCTTCATTCTTTGCATACTTCCTGGAGATTTTATGGCCTCATAAATCAGTTAAATTAGCCTCCCCGCAAAGTGGTACCAAAATTTCCTACTTGACAGATGCAACTGTCTTTCGGGTTGCAAAGATCGACAACAAGCTACACAAATTGGTCGAGAGCTCACCCCGACCCAGGCAGGCTTCGAACTCATGACCTTCTGGTCAGTAGAGATCTTATGCAGCTGACTCCCAGCCAACTGCGCCACAGTCCCGGTATAGATATTAACTAACAATAGTAAAAGATAATTGTGTTTATTTTCCCTGCCTAGGAAGTATTTGTTGCGATCAGAGAAGCCCAGAGGGAGATAAAACTGGGGAATGCAGGCACAGATAATACTGTGTATGTTTCTCAAAGCATACATTGTTGGTTGGTGACATAACTGTAGAAGGGTCACAGAAAGTAAAGGAAGTGAGTGGGTGGTTAGGTTAATTTGTTACCTACCGTATAGAGCCGTACTTGTGAGATCACTCTGAGACAGTTACCCTGCCTTTCAGGAGTTTTCTTTTGCTCATCTAGAATTGTTTTTGCTGTGTGCCTTCAGGTTATTTCAGACTCATAGCAATTCTTAGGTGATCCTATCACGATATTTTCTTGGCATGCTTTATTTGTTGCCTTTCCTTTGAGGCTGAGAGAGTACAACATGTCACCCAGTGAGTTTTCATGGCAAGCGGGGATTCAAAAACATAGTCCAACGCTCATATAAATCAAATACTCCGTGTATTTGAAACAATCTAAATATATAAAAAGAAAGCTGTCGTCGTTCCTCACAGGTAAACAACAACAACAAAAAAACACTGAACGAAAACACATCAAATTCAGCAACAAAATGCCTGACAATGCAAGGTGTGACCAACAAAAATAAAAAAAACAAAAAAAGAACTAAAAACAACGTAGAAATCCTAAAAAGGAGAAGATGTCACTGGCCATGCATACCGGGTTGGGGGGGGGGGGGGGCTGCACACGCACACACACAGAGGGCTTTTTCCTCGCCGGTTTTTTCCTTCCTCCGGCCATGGAGTCTGCAGGGGGCTTCTTCTTCCCAGTCACAGCACAGTCAAAACACACAAACATTGCAACCCCCCCCTATAAATACACCTATTACACCCCCCCTGTTGTGTCAGCTCCACTGGCTGCCTGTCCATTTACGAGCTCAATTGCTGGTTCTAGCCCAGTTTACTTTTCCGAACGCATCAGCCCCTACGTCCCATCTCGTAATTTAAGATCGTCCGGGGAGGCCCTGCTCTCGCTCCTGCCAACTTATCAAACGCGGTTGGTGGGGACGAGAGAGAGAGAGCCTTCTCGGTAGTGGCTCCCCGCCTGTGGAACGTGCTCCCAAGCGACATATGATCGACCACATCCCCCCCTGGCATTCAGGAAAGGAGTGGAATCCTGGCTGTGGGACCAGGCGTTTGTGCATTAGCACAATGCAGCACTTTGGACTGGATTTGTAAGGGCAAGTTGATGGAGATGGCTCTATGCCCCTGTTATGGACCGAACACTGTTATATTATATTATAATTTCAATATATTATAATGTCTATATATATATATACTATAATATAATAATTATGATATTAATACTAATAATATATGAATATTTCTTGATATATTAATATATTAATATTAATGATGTGTAATATATAGTAAATAAATAAATTATGTAGGTTAGAATGTAGTTCAGCCTTTACGTCCGGCCCTCTATAATATTTTTTGGCTCTCGTGTGGCCCCTTGGAAAAAATAATTGCCCACCCCTGTTCTAGTCCAAGAGTGCAATCAAATGGACACCTTGTGTTTTTGCTAGCACAACAACATTCGTAAGGGTACAGTAACCCAAGATTCTTGTCCGGCTTCCGTTCAGGGCATGGGACGGAGACGGTGCTGGTCGCCATCACAGACAAGCTGCGTTGCCAACTGGACCAGGGTGGATCGGCACTGCTCGTGTTATTGGACCTCACGGCAGCGTTCGATACTGTCTATTACGATCTTTTGACCCGCCGTCTTGCTGGGGCCGGGGTGAGGGGGCAGCCCTTAACTGGTTGTCCTCCTTCCTCCAGAACCGGTCACAGTGAGTGAGAAGGGGCGAGGTTGTCTCAGGGGGCGTCCCCCTCCTTTGTGGGGTGCCTCAGGGGGCAATCCTCTCCCCTTTATTATTTAACATCTATGTCCGACCACTTGCTCGGTTGGTACGCAGCTTCGGGCTGGAGTGTCACCAATACGCGGATGACACCCAGCTCATTCTGGGGATGGAAGGCCGGCCCAACTCCGTACCCGATAATTTCCAACGTTGCCTTGAAGCCATCACTGGATGGCTGCGAGCCAGTAGGTTGAAGGTGAATCTGGCTAAGACGGAGATCCTGTGGCTGGATCGTCCGGGTACCGGAGAGATTCGGCTCCCAACCCTGGACGGGGCGACGCTTCGCCCGTCTCCATCTGTAAAAAATCTGGGAGTCACACTTGACTCCCAACTGTAGATGGAGAAGCACATCTCCATCGTCAGCGGAGCGGCTTTTCATCACCTCCGGCAGGCAAGGAAGCTGGCTCCCTACCTGTCCTGTCATGACCTAGCCACAGTGGTCCAAGCCACGGTCATCTCAAGATTGGACTACTGCAATGCCCTCTACATTGGCCTTCCTTTGTCGGTGATCCGGAAGCTTAAGCTGGTGCAGAACACTGCAGCTCGGCTGGTGGCAGGCCTTCCATCTCGCTGCCACATCACGCCTGTTCTGCGCAAACTGCACTGGCTTCCAATAGAGCACCGGATCACCTTCAAGGTGCTGGTTCTGACCTTTAAGGCCTTGAATGGTCTGGGGCCAGTGTACCTAAGGGACCACCTCTCCCAATACAGTCCCTCACGACCAGTGCGATCTGAGTCTCTAAACCTCCTTGTGGTACCCAGTTGCCAATCCATCCACCTGTCTTCAACACGGAGGAGGGCTTTTAGTGCCATCGCGCCAGTTTTATGGAACGCTCTTCCCTCCACAATCCGCACACAGACTGATCTGTTAGCCTTCCATAAGGCTTGTAAAACCCTCCTGTTCGTGCAAGCGTTCGGTCCGTAGCTAACTCTAGGCCGCTACTTTATAATGTAGGCCACAAGAGTTATTTTAGTGTGTATCTGTTGTATAATTTTAATTGCGTGGACGTTGGTCCATTGTTTTATAGTGCTTTTATGGTTTTAAACACATGTAAGTCGCCCCGAGCCTACCGGAAGGGGCGACTAACAAATCGAAATAATAAATAAATACTGTAAATAAAATATCTCCACTACTTGCAATTGAGCGCTATCCTGGTGCAAATGGCCTGTTCGCTTGTTTGTCAGTGCGATAAGAGTTTGGAAAAGTTACTTTTTGGATTGCAGCTTCCAAACACACACATAGGGGTCCTTAAACTGTTTAAGCCGATGTCCGGTTCATAGTCCCGAAGGCTTTTGGGAAGCTGATTATAGTTTGAAAAAATAAAAACATGACCACATCCCTATGCACGCTGCACATGTCTTATCTGTAGCGCAAAAAAGGAAAGAAATAAAGAACAATACAACGTTTAAAATGAGGAACAATTTCCATCAACATGAATTTTATCAGTATTTCAGTAGGAAGTGTGGCCCTGCTTTTGGCTGATGAGATGGTCACGTTCATTGGAATTGTTGTTGTTGTGTGCCTTCAAGTTGTTTCAGATTTAGAGTGGCCCTAAATCTGAAGTTTAGGGCGGGGTGGGATGGGGGGGAACGTAATGGCTTTGGAGGGCCCTATCTGGCCTGCGGGTCTTGCTTTGGGGACCCCTACAGTATAGCATAAAGGTAAAGGTTTCCCCTGACATTAAATCTAGTCTGACTCTGCGGGATGGGGCTCATCTCCATTTCTAAGCCAAAGAGCCGGTGTTGTCCGTAGACACCTCCTAGGTCATGTGGCCAGCATGACTGCATGGCGCTTGGTTACATCAGTCTTTCTCAACCAGTGTGCCGTGACAGACTTCCTGCTGTGCTGCGAGAAAAGCTCTCTGCCCCCCTTCCTCCCCCCTCCTGCCGAACTCCTGGTGCTTGGGGGAGGAGGGGGGGAGGCGAAAAAAAAGGAAGGACCGGGGCGCCGCCTCCTTCGGCCGTTTCCCCAGCCAGCCTCCAATCCGCCATGACTCCCACCATGACTCTCGCCCCTCGCTCGCTGAAGCCGCGTGGAGGAGCCCCGCCCACTGAAGCCCGCCCACCGCTCATGCTCCTCTGTAGGAGAGCTGAAGCTGGGGGGAGGGGTGGGGCATGGCGCGGCCTGTAGGAGAGCTGAAGCTGGGGGGAGGGGGCGGGGCATGGCGCAGCCTGGCTCTGCCCCCTCCCCTGGCTTCGGCACTCCCAGCAGCTGCTCCAGCCTTGAGGGACAGTGCCAAGCCAGCATTGTGCTGGCTCTGGCACCGCTGGCTTGGCCCTGCCCCCCTCAAGGCTGGAGCAGCTGCTGGAAGAGGTGAAGCCGGGGTAGCCTGGCTCCGCCCCTCCCGGCCGGCACTCCCAGCAGCTGCTCCCAGCAGGCCATCAACCCCAGCCATTCTTTGCTGTGTTAGTGTGTCATTTTGTGTCATTTTGGTTGGTGGTGTGCCCCTGGATTTTTTTAATGTTAAAAGTCTGCCGCGGCTCAAAAAAGGTTGGGAAACACTGGGTTACATTACAGCAGTGTTTTTCAACCTTTTTTGAGCCACGGCACATTTTTTACATTTACAAAATCCTGGGGCACACCACCAACCAAAATGAGAAAAAATGACACTCTAACACATTAATACATATAGTTAATATGTTTTTAAATGTATTTATACACTCAGTGTGAAACCTGGGCCTGTTTTGATGAACACAACATAGATAACCTGGCAGGAATGGCAGAAAGACATAAACTTCCCACACAGAACTCCCATAATGAAAAGAAAATACTATAAGAGTTTGGTGGGCATTGACCTTGAGTTTTGGAGTTGTAGTACAGCTATATCCAGAGAGCACTGTGGATTCAAACAATTTTGGATCAGGACCAAACTTGGCATGAATATTCAATATGCCCAAATGCGAACACAGATGGAGTTTGGGGAAAATAGACCTTGACATTTGGGAGTTACAGTTTCTGGGATTTATAGTTAACACACAATCAAAGAGCATCCTGAACTCTTGCAACAATGGAATTGAACCAAACTTGACATATTGAACTTTCATTACCAACAGAAAGTACTGAAAGGGTTTGCTTGGGAATTGACCTTGAGTTTGGAAGTTGTAGTTCACCTACACCCAGAGAGCACTGTGGACTCAAAC
This sequence comes from Anolis apletophallus, assembly GCA_030556195.1. Taxonomy (NCBI): domain Eukaryota; kingdom Metazoa; phylum Chordata; class Lepidosauria; order Squamata; family Anolidae; genus Anolis; species Anolis apletophallus. The sequence goes on from JARBWK010000006.1 coordinate 140,817,414, forward strand.
AATGTTATGTTATTGTTTGTTTTCTATCCAGAATCACAATGTTGGAAGGAGGCTCATCACTTTAAGGTCCCTAAAACAGGCATGGGAAAACTTTGGCCCTTTGGGGGCTTTGGACTTCAACTCCCACCATTCCTAACAGCCTGAGGCCCTTTCCTGCTTAAATGGCTGAGGGGGGGGGGAGAGGAAAAGGGCCCGAGGCTGCTAGGAGTGGTGGGAGTTGGAGCCCAAAACACCTGAAAGGTCCAAGTTTGCCCTTGCCAGCTTTCGACAGAGACCTCTTCCTTCATCTTCCCCTTCGCGCCCTTTCTTCCCCCTCCTGCCGAACACTTACTTTTTCTTCTACACTGCCGCTTCTGCCGCCATTTTGATCCGAGGGGGCAGCGTGAGCGTGTTCAGGAGGGGAGGGGAGAGGGAGGAAGACGTGAGCCATGCGGGCGCTACTGCGCAGACTCGCCTTAGAGCAAAGCGAGCAGAACGAGGCTGGGAAGAAGGGAACCCGAGTGGAGAAAAAAGTGTTTGGCAGGAGGGGAAAGAAAGGGTATTGGAGGTTCCAATTTCCCACGGCACACCTGATGATCACTCACGGCACACTAGTGGGGCAAGGCACACTGGTTGGGAAACACTGCATTACAGCATAGCCAGCAGTTTAAAAAAGGAAGTTATTTGTCCAAACTCTTTAATGCAACCAGCTAAAAAAACCAGAAGGATTATTTGAATAATCTTGTTAAGGATTAGCTCCTGACCAAAATTGAAACCAATGACAACCAGAAGTACTTTTGCTAACCATGATTTATGTTATAACTATCCTTGGCAAACCATAAATAGGGCATTTCAACTCTCCACAAGCCCCTTTCTGTGAGGCAATAAGCAAGCTTTTCCACGGGTTCGTTGATTTGTTTAGTTTAGTTGTTTTGTTGTTATTTATATGCCCACTTTTACTCCAAAGTAGGATACATGATGGTCTTTCTCTCCACTTGATTTATTCTCAAACCACATGAAGTAGATCAGGCTGAGAGATGACTTGCCCCAGGGACAACCTCTCAACACTGAATAGAGTTTCCAACCTGAGCCTTCACATTGCATTGACCTCACTGTTCCAGGGGGGATTGGCAATCTAATAATAAGGAATGTATGGGCATGAGATTCAATGTTATTTGGCTTTATCCTCTCTTCTACCCCTCTATGTCTTTTCATGCAGGACATTGCAGGCGCCATGGTAAATAAACTGAGTACGGCATGGTTGTTGCTTCTCGCATTAAAAGTTTTCGGCTTGAAAGAAGGTAAGGGATCAGCATTCATAACTTTACCCAAAAGGATCTCTGTTCCATATTTTATTGCTGAGCTTTGGGTTACAGCAGGGGTCAGGAACCTTTTTGACTCAGGAAGCCTTGAAAGCAAAATATTTGGAAATTTATTTCAGTGAGCCATATAATATATGGTGGTTATGGCAGGTGCCATCTGGAGTCAACGTTATTTTAAACTACTTCTAAAATGACCTGGTACCTACAAGGTCATGGGTGGCGGGTCCTCTTCCCTCCCAGGTCATTGCAGTTTTTTCCTTCCCTCGTTTTTCCTGGGGCATCGGGCAGCGCCGGGGCCGTCTCGCCCAGTTGCCTTGCACCCTGGGCCGCAAATTTTTCTGTTGGTGGCGCGGGGCTCTTTCGCCTTCCCGCGCATTTCCCCTTCTTGCCGCGGGTGCGGCGTAGCGATGGACGGGGGCGGGGGTTGCCGGAGGTGGCGGCCCTGCTCCTCATCTCTCCCTGCGGATGCAGGACCTCAGCTGACCTTCCCGGGGCGGGGCGGCAGGGTGGCGCTTGGCAGCCACTTACCGCTCTAGAGTAGCCCTCTCTTGCGCTGGGCCTTGGGCTGGCGCGCTGCAGCACGGCTGACTGTGTTGCTTGCATGGTGGTCGGGCTCCTTGCCCCCCCCCTGGTGCCACGCCATTGTTTTGCCCGCAGCCTTTGCAGCCATGGCACATTGCGGGTGGGAGCGGGCGGCGGCCAGCTTGGGGCCCTCTGCCTGGGGCATCCTCCCAGCTTGCGGGGCCTTGGCTTACTGCAGGGAGTGATGCAATCATCAAAATCATCGGCGAGCCAGATGCAATCATCAAAAGAGCCACACCTGGCTTGCGAGCCATAGGTTACCGACCCCTGTGCTACCGACTGATAGATTCCTGCAGCTGCATGGGAACTGGTTCCATGTACTGCTGTGGTATTTCACACACATCTCGGTCACTGCCAAGTGCATTTATGATTTTTGGCCTGTATAAACCAAACTACTTCCCTTTTCTTTTCCTGACAAAAGAAGCATGATGCAAGCAGTGCCACCTAGCCTCCAACCATTCAACTAACCTTTGCTAACCAGGGCCATGTTGTATGGGATTCTTGCCACACGAAGGACACCTTGCTCCTGAGAAGGCAGCTTCATAATTGACATTATGTGCATAGTAAGGAATGTTCGTTTTTTACTCAGTTGATAATTGCAAGATTGTAGGTGTATGCACCAAGTTGCCACAGCAACATGAATGGGACCGGGTAAAGCACTTCGATTGGTAAATCTGTGTATTGTGGTAATCTATGAGGGTTTCGTCAATGGCTCTGAAATTCATGCCCTTTTTGGAAAATATCAAGACATGTTGTATATTTCTTTGCAATTTTTTTTAAAATTTCCCAGCGCTTCTTCCAAGGAGCACGAGATAACACACATAAATAAATGATATCATGTATTATCTTTATCTTCATATCAATCCTGTGAGGTAGATTAGTCTGAGAGATTCCAACTGACCGAAGGTCAAGAAGTGAACGTTTATTATCACAGGTCACTCAGTAAGCTTCATGGACAAATTGAGATTTGAATCTGTGTCTCCTCAGAACTGTCCAGTACTTTGGCTCTCAGTGGAGTCATGGGCTTGGAGGATCTAGTGGTATATGAAGTTAGGGACTTGGAGGAGATATTTCTAGACCTGACACTAGTATGTAACCTGTACTATGGCTCCATCCTAAAATGTGTTGAGTCTTAAAGTAAAGGTAAAGATCTCCCCTGACATTAAGTCTAGTCGTGTCCAAATCTGAGGAGTGGTGCTCATCTCCATTTCTAAGCTGAAGAGCCAGCATTGTCCATAGACACCTCCAAGGTTATGTGGCCAGCATGACTGCATGAAGCACTGTCACCTTCCCGCAGAAGCAGTACCTATTGATCTACTCACTAGGCCTGTCCAATCTATGGTTCCAAATGGTTCTAAAGTACTTATAAAACTAAAGTTCTGGTGGTGAACATTTCAGAACCCTAACAAAACTTTCAAAATTTCATTATAAATGGCAGTTCCTAATTGGTTCTGTCCTAAAATATTGCCAATAATGAAATAATAATGAAATTTTGAAAGCTTTGTTGGCATTCCTGATTTATCTGGTGAGTTTGTCCTGGCTTGTTTGCTTGGATTTCCTAAATCTGGGGTCTTAGTTTCTTCTGTTTCCTTTTTCAGTCTTTTGTAAAAAAAATCCCTGGCCTTCTCCTCTGATGTTAACCAATAACGTTCTCCCTTGTAGGTTGCCATTATGCCTTCGCTTCTTTCCCACCGGAATCTGATCTCTCTCCTCTTTAGCTCTTCTGTCAAATATAGCAATAGTATAATATAGATCAGTGTTTTTCAACCTTTTTTTTACATTTACAAAATCCTGGGGCACACCACCAACCAAAATGACACAAAATTACACTCTAACACAGTAATACATATAGTTAATATGTTTTAAAATGTATTTATACACTCAGTGTGAAACCTGGGCCTGTTTCGATGAACACAACATAGATATGACTTCCTCTCACATATTTATACATGGATATCATGTCTTCTCTCAGCCTTCTCTTCTTCAGGTTAAACATGCTCAGCTCTTCAAGCCGCTCCTCATAGAGCTTGTTCTCCAGACTTTTGTGAAATTTCCACCCCGAGTGAAACTTGCTTCCAGTTAACTATGGATGTCATGAAGCCGTTATAAACAGTTCCTTGAGGGGAGGGGAGGCAACTCTCACAAAATACAGTGAAATAGTAAAAAACCAAACATTTCCAAGCAGAGAGGCTCAATTTGTTTCTTGGAAACCTGTGAGGGGGCTGCTAGGAGGGGGGAGAGTGCCAATTTCCCACGGCACACCTGATGATCACTCATGGCACACTGGTTGGGAAACACTGATAAAGATTGATACGAAGTCAACATGTCTCGTCCCCTTTTTGCCCCATAGCAACCCCCAGGATCCCTTACTATTGATGTGCTGTTGTCTACAGCTGCTGGAGCATCCTCCACCAAATGCATGATTTTCACCTATAGGTGGTATAAATTAGGCCAAGGACTATAAAGCGACATGGGAAAAGGTCCCAGAAAATTAAGGATATTATGTCTATGCAAAGCAATGAGGCTAATGGAGTGGGAAGGCCTAGGGAGCGGGGTTCTGAAGAATAGGAGTGTCTATGTTTCACTGTGAAGTGTAGCTAAGTTAGCAAATTAGTGTGAAGTAAGTATCTGAGGAAAGATTAGGTAATAAGGGCAAAAATAGGAAAGGGCCAGTGAGAAAGTTGGGTTGCAGCAAATGGATGGTCTGTAGGGACAATAAGACCTTTTTGGTGTTGGGAGGAAGGAAGTGGAGAAGTTTGAGGCTCCGGGTTGGTTGGGGACTGTGGTGAGAAAGACAGCAACACGTTGAGTACAGACTCTGAGACAGTTCTTGAAACTTCTCAGAACTGTGTAAAGAGGAAATACAAGAAAGTAGTAGCAAGCAGTATGGCTTACCACTTGTTTATTTTAACATTTCTTTCTAATGAAGGAAGAGAGGCCTGTGAGGTCCTAGAAACAGTGTTGATTTAACTGGTGGGAGGGAGGTGTTTTGAATGAGTTGTGTTTTAGGCTCTTCTGGGCGTCCATCCAGTTACGTCTATCCTGTAGGTCAGAGTTTCTAAACTGTGTATTGCAACACATTAGTGCAGTGGTTCTCAACCTTCCTAACGCCACGACCCCTTAACACAGTTCCTCATGTTGTGGAGACCCCCAACCATAACATTATTTTCGTTGCTACTTTTTAACTATAATTTTTCTATTGTTATGAATCGGAATGTAAATGTCTGATATGCAGGATGTATTGTCACAAATACCCAATATGCCCAATTTGGCACAAATATCCAATACGCCAAATTTTGAATACTTGTGGGATTGGGAGGGAGGATTGATTTTGTCATTTGGGAGTTGTAGTTGCTGGGATTTATAGTTCACTTACAATCAAAGAGCATTCTGAAACCCACAAACAATAGAATTGGGTCAAACTTCCCACACAGAAACCCCTGATGGTCTTCATTTTCTGATGGTCTTTGGCGACCCCTCTGGCACCCCTTCGCGACCCCTCCGGGGGTCCCGACCCTCAGGTTGAGAAACACTGCATTAGTGTGTCGGCATCAGTGTATGCCACATTCATGTAACAAGACACCTCTGAATCTCTGTGAAATAAGCAATACTACTGAAATGTGGAAGTTTTACAATGCTTGATAATGAAACGCAAATGGCTTTATCATTCCACCAGATATTATAAACTGTATTCATCCCGCTGTCACGATCACGGACCTGACGGGCCCCTTAATCACACACACAGAGACGTACTGAAGGCTAACTACTTTATTGAGTATAAAAACAGTTCCAAAGAGTAAATAGTCCAATAATATGCAAGTGTCCAAAAGGTAATAAGCAAGTAGTCCAAAGTAACGTAGCAAATAACCTGAAGCGTGGCAAGGCTCCGCAATTCAATGCGAATCAGGAAACAGGGCAAGGTTCCGCAATCCAATGCGAATCAGGAAACAGGGCAAGGTTCCGCAAACCGCTGCGGCTCAAGAAACAAGGCAAATGCAAGGCAAGGCTTGATGACCACTGCTGGCTTGTGGTCCCACTCCGCTTCGCGTCTATTCAGGGAAGACGTGGCCGGAGAACTGAGGATGCGTTCCCACGGACCCTATACTTAATCCGTCGGCCGAGGTCCACGACGCTCTAGGCTCCTTCGTCTCCAATCTCTGCTCACGGACCTCGGTCGGTCTAGGACCCCCGACCAAGCCCTCCTGCTAGACTCGATGTCTCGTCTCCTATCGAAGGAGCGACCTTGCCTCTCGGCAGCTGTGTCGCTATCTTCCTGAGAACTTTCCTCCCTGGCACTTTCCCACTCGGATTCGTCCATGTTTACATTCTCGGGCTCCTGGGAATTCCTCCCCCCGGGGTGCTCATAACTCCCTTCGCTGCTTCCCATCTCCACCTGGTGATCAGAATCTAAGCTGGGCCCAAAGCACATTTCATCCCATGCCAAGCTCTCTGTGGGAGACTGCGGCCCATCCGAAGGGCCCTGCGCTCACCCCAGTCATCTAGCTCATCCTCCGAATCCACCTCTGCTGCTGCAGGCCCTAATGCTAAAGGAACCCCAGGACCTATTCCTTGCCCTCCAGGCACGAACGAGAACTGCTGTGCTACACTATCCCCTCAGGGCCCCTCCGAGGCCGCCTCGAGGTTTGGGTTTGTCAGGGTACTTGCGGTGAAAACGAGCCACGAGATCCGGAGCATGGACATCCCGAGCCCGGGTCCATGAACGTTCTTCCGGTCCCAACCCCTTCCAGTCAAGCAAATACTCCAGCTTCCGGTAGCGGATGCGAGCATCCAAGATGTCCTGGACCTCCAACTCCTCCTCGCCATCGCGCATCACAGGGGAGGAGGCGGCTGCGCCACGTCAGGCCGCACCCCCTTCGCCGGGCGGAGCAACGAACGATGAAACACCGGGTGGAGCTTCATGTCCGCTGGGAGTTGTAGTTTGAAGGAAACAGGCCCCACCTTCTCCAAAACTTTGTAGGGACCCAAAAATCTCGCGTCCAGCTTGCGGCTGGGTCGCTGCGTAGGCAAATTCTTGGTGGACAGCCAAACTTTATCCCCACAAGGATGTCAGGACCCTCCTGGCGCAGACGATCAGCCATGCGCTTGTAGTCAGCTTTCGGCTTGTCCATTTGAGTGCGCAGCAAGTAATGGAGTGCAGTGAGAGCTCGAAGCCAATCCTTAGCCTCGAAACATCTCCGGACGGGTCCACCGGCGGGTAGAACCGAGGGTGGTGTCCATAGTTAGCAAAGAAAGGAGTCTCTTTGATGGATTCCTGCGTCGCATTGTTGTGGGGCAAACTCTGCCAGGGACAACAAGGACGCCCAATTGTTCTGCTGATAGTTGACATAGCAGCGCAGGTACTGCTCCAAGGTGGCATTGACCCTTTCGGTCTGGCCATCGGTCTGCGGGTGATGAGCCGTGGACATCCGCACATCAATCCCCAGCAACTTCTGGACAGCCTTCCAGAACTGGGAAGTGAATTGGGTGCCCCGGTCAGTCACCAGGCTCTGTGGAAGTCCATGCAGCCGAAACACATGTTGCACAAACATATCAGCAGTCTCTTTGGCAGTGGGCACCCCCACACAGGGGATGAAGTGACCCATCTTGGTGAAACAGTCCACCACGACCAGTATCGTGGTGAAGCCCTTGGACTTGGGGAGGTCGGTGATGAAATCGGCCGAAATCATCTTCCAAGGGGCAGAGGGGGTCGGAAGCGGCTGGAGCAAACCGGCCGGCTTGCCCCCTGGTTCTAGCCCGGTGACACACAGGGCAGGATCCCACATAGTCCTCCACATCCCTCCGCACTTTAAGCCACCAAAAGTCCCGTAGGACCAGTTGCAAAGTCTTGAACAGCCCAAAATGGCCTGCGGCCCGGCTATCGTGGCAAAGCTTGAGAATGTCCGCCCGCTCGGGCCCAGGGGAAACATAGACAGAGTCCCGGTGGTAAAGCACCCGTTCTTTACCTGGAAAGGGGCTTGAGGCCCCTTGGTCAGCTGCTCCTGCACCCACGGATCGGTCCGCTGGCGAGCCTGGACACGAACACTCAATGGTCTCTTGTCACCAGGGGCTGGCGGAGCCACTGGAGGGTTGACAGGAAGCGCCCGAGCAGCCGCAAAGTTCTCCGCTTTAAGCAACCGGGCCTCGGACGGCCCGTCGCCCTCACGAACGTACTCCGGCTTGCGGGACAGCGCATCAGCTTGCTTGGTCTGCTTGGGGGTCACATAGTGAATGCGGAAATTGAATCGCTCAAAGAACAGGGACCATCTCTGTTGCCTCTGGTTCAATTTGCGCTGGGACTTCAGATGCTCCAAGTTCCGGTGGTTGGTGTGAACCTCCACCGGGAACTTGGCCCCTTCAAGCAGGTGTCGCCAGACCTCGAAAGCCACCTTGATGGCCAACAGTTCCTTCTCCCAAATGGTGTAGTTCTTTTCCGGAGCCGTCAGCTGCCGGGAATAGTAGGCACAGGGCAACAAGTCCGTCCCCTGAGGCTGCAGCAGGATCGCTCCCACCGCCACATCCGAAGCATCGGCCTGGACGATGAAAGGGGTGCGGGGTTGGGGTGCTGCAAAAGTGGCTGAGTGGTGAACAGCTGCTTCAACTTGCGGAACCCCACATCCGCCTCCGGAGTCCACCGGAATGGCACCTTTCCCCGCAAACACTGGGTGATCGGATCAGCCCACTTGGCAAAGTCAGGAATGAACTTTCTGTAGTAGTTGGCAAAGCCCAGGAATCTTTGAATGTCTTTTTTGCTAGCAGGGGCCGCCCAGTCGACCACGGCTTGGACCTTGGTGTCATCCATGGCAATGCCCGTTGGTGAGATACGGTAGCCCAGAAAGTCCACCTCACGCAAGTCAAAAGCACATTTCTCCAGCTTAGCATAGAGCCCGTGGGCCCTCAGTCTCTGGAGCACTTCCTTGACATGGCGATCATGGGTCGCCTGATCCGGAGAAAAGATCAGCAGGTCGTCTAAGTAGACCGCCAGATAACGGTCCAAAAGGTCTCGGAAAATGTCATTCATGAAATGTTGAAAACAGGCAGGGGCGTTGCACAAACCGAATCCCATCACCAGGTATTCGAAACTGCCCCACTTGGTCTGGAAGGCCGTCTTCCATTCATCACCCTGGCGAATCCGGACAAGGTTGTAAGCCCCCCTCAGGTCCAGTTTAGTGAACACCTTAGCTCCCCGCATCCGCTCCAAGAGCTCGGGGATCAAGGGCAGGGGATAGCGATTCCGGATTGTGATCTTGTTGAGTTCCCTGTAGTCATTGCAAAGTCGCAACTCCCCGATTTCTTCTTGACGAAAAAGAATCGGAGCCCGGGCCGGGATTGGGAGGGCCGAATGAACCCCTTCCGCAGATTCTCATCCAGGAAATCTCAGAGAGCCTGTTGCTCTGGTTCCGAGATAGGGTAGAGTCTCCCCCGCGGGATTGGGGCTCCCGGCTGCAATTCAATGGCACAGTCATAGGGCCGGTGGGGAGGCAAGCGTTCCGCCTCCTTCTCACTGAAGACATCCCAAAATCCGGCATACTTCTTGGGCAGGGTGGCCACATTCTCCACTTCTTGGGCCAGGCACGCCCGAGCCGTCATGCAGTGGCCCTGGCAATGGTCCGAAGAAAAAATTAGCTGTCTCTTAGCCCAGGAGATCTGGGGGGTCATGGAGCGTGAGCCACACAATGCCCAGGACAATGGGGACATCTGGGAGCTTGGCCACACGGAAAGAAATGTCCTCTTTATGGGAGCTCGTCCACAACCCGGTAGGAGCCCTATACTGCGTTCCAGCCCCGGTTTTCAGGACTCTCCCATCGATGGTTTGGACGCCCTTGGGCTCTTGGAGATCAAGAAATTTTAATCCGGCAGACTTGGCATAGTCTGCATCGATGAAATTGTTGGTCGCTCCCGAGTCAATCATGGCATGGACCATCATCGGTCCCTTCTCGGGCGACCACAAACTGACCATTACAAGGAACAATTGTCCAGTCTTGGGTTCAGGGGGGAGGTTAGCGACATCGGCCGAGTGAGCGAACCCTCTTACACCCGGCCGGTCCCTTCCCCCGTCGCCTGAAGGGCCTCTTCGGCCTCGGGGGCCCCTCCAAGGGCGGCAGAGGCCCGAGGAGTCTTTCCACGCGGTTTCTGGGGGCACTCCTTAGAAAAATGTCCAGCCCCCCCACAGTACCAGCATAAGTTGAGGCGCTGACGCCGAGCCTTCTCCGCCTGGTCCACTTTGGGCCGAACTGTTCCCAACTGCATGGGTTCCGGGTCATCCAGGCCGGCCGGCACTGGCAATTGCCGGGGTTGAAACTGTCCAGCCCCTTCCTTCCGTGCCACCGGTTTCTCCATCACGCCCTTGTCCCACCGCCTCCTGGTCTGCAGTCCTGCTTCCATACGAAGGCTCAAGGTGATGGCGGCCTCTAGATCCGCGGGCCGGGGGTGTTTTAACATCTCCTGTTGCAGTTCCGTAGACAGTCCCGCAATGTAGTGATACCGCAACGCCGGTAGACCCCACTGTGTCTGGGAAGCCAGGACTCGAAAACGGGAGATGTACTGGGACAGGGATAGATCCTTGCTCGTCAGCCGGGCCAAATCCCTCTCGGCGAGCTCTTCATTGACGGGAGCCCCCCAGGTCGCCCTGATCGTGTCTAGGAAAGCCCGCAGCGTGTTTGTATGGGGGGACTGCGCCCGGATCAACGCGGTGGCCCACGTTGCCGCTGTCCCTTCCATCAGGTTGAAAACAAAAACCACCCGGGCTCGATCGTTGGCGAACTCGTTGGGGCGTTGCTCCAAATAAAGTTCCACTTGGCAAACAAAAACCTCCACCTGGGCCGGATTACCACTAAAGCGGCCAGGTGGGCTCACCCGGGTGCCGGCCAGCCCGGGTCCGCAGCTCACCCAAGTCCCGTTGCAACTCTTGCACTTGGGCATCGGTCCAATTAGCCAGGGCGGCCACTGGCGTGGAGCGCTTCTGGCGGCGTCCCGAGCGGCGCCCCGTGGTGTGATAAGGGGTTCTTGGAGTTCTCCGGCCAGCTGTCACGATCACGGACCTGACGGGCCCCTTAATCACACACACAGAGACGTACTGAAGGCTAACTACTTTATTGAGTATAAAAACAGTTCCAAAGAGTAAATAGTCCAATAATATGCAAGTGTCCAAAAGGTAATAAGCAAGTAGTCCAAAGTAACGTAGCAAATAACCTGGAAGCGTGGCAAGGCTCCGCAATTCAATGCGAATCAGGAAACAGGGCAAGGTTCCGCAATCCAATGCGAATCAGGAAACAGGGCAAGGTTCCGCAAACCGCTGCGGCTCAAGAAACAAGGCAAATGCAAGGCAAGGCTTGATGACCACTGCTGGCTTGTGGTCCCACTCCGCTTCACGCCTATTCAGGGAAGACGTGGCCGGAGAACTGAGGATGCGTTCCCACGGACCCTATACTTAATCCGTCGGCTGAGGTCCGCGACGCCCAGGCTCCTTCGTCTCCAATCTCTGCTCACGGACCTCGGTCGGTCTAGGACCCTCGACCAAGCCCTCCTGCTAGACTCGATGTCTCGTCTCCTATCGAAGGAGCGACCTTGCCTCTCGGCAGCTGTGTCGCTATCTTCCTGAGAACTTTCCTCCCTGGCACTTTCCCACTCGGATTCATCCATGTTTACATTCTCGGCTCCTGGGAATTCCTCCCGGGTGCTCATAACTCCCTTCGCTGCTTCCCATCTCCACCTGGTGATCAGAATCTAAGCTGGGCCCAAAGCACATTTCATCCCATGCCAAGCTCTCTGTGGGAGACTGCGGCCCATCCGAAGGGCCCTGCGCTTCACCCCAGTCATCTAGCTCATCCTCCGAATCCACCTCTGCTGCTGCAGGCCCTAATGCTAAAGGAACCCCAGGACCTATTCCTTGCCCTCCAGGCACGAACGAGAACTGCTGTGCTACACCCATCAACCTCTTAGGTCAGTGTTTTTCAACCTTTTTTGAGCCACGGCACATTTTTTACATTTACAAAATCCTGGGGCACACCACCAACCAGAATGACACAAAATGGCACTCTAACACAGTAATACATATAGTTGATATGTTTTTAAATGTATTTATACACTCAGTGTGAAACCTGTGCCAGTTTCGATGAACACAACATATATATGACTTCCTCTCACATACTTATACATGGCTATCATGTCTTCTCTCAGCCTTCTCTTCTTCAGGCTAAACATGCCCAGCTCTTCAAGCCGCTCCTCATAGGGCTTCTTCTCCAGACCCTTGTGAAATTTCACCATGTCAGTGAATTGGGCAGTGAGTGAACCTGGGAGCATCGGGAGGCTGAAGCAGCCCTGAGCGGGAGCTGGAGCCATGCTGAGTCGAGGCTCCTGAAGGCTTCCTCAAGGCAGGCCTGGCCCTGGCATTCAGCGGAGCCCTTCCTTTGCCTCGGGGAGGATCTTTGGAGAGAGAAAGAGGTAGAAAGAGCTGATAGGAGGGGGAAGAGTGCCAATTTCCCACGGCACACCTGATGATCGCTCACGGCACACTGGTTGGGAAACACTGTCTTAGTTAAAGGTAAAGGTTTCCCCTTGACATTAAGTCTAGTCAAGTCCGACTCTTGGAGTTGGTGCTCATCCATAGATGCCTCCAAGGTCATGTGGCTGGCATGACTGCAAGGAGCACCATTACCTTTCCGCCAGAGCGGTACCTATTGCATGTTTTCGAACTATTACGTTGGCAGAAGCGGAGGCTAACAGTGGGAGCTCACTGAGCTCCCTGGATTCGAAACCACCAACCTTTCGGTCAGCAAGTTCAGCACTCAGCGGTTTAATCCACTGCACCACCGGGGGCTCCATCAACCTCATACATCTCAATAAAACGGCAAATAGTTACTTTATTGTTTTGGTTTTTTTTCCGTGTCAGGAGCGACTTGAGAAACCAAGTCGCTTCTGGTGTGAGGGAATTGGCCATCTGCAAGGACATTGCCCAGGGGATGCCCGGATGTTTTGATGTGTTACCAACCTTGTGGGAGGTTTCTCCCAGGTCCCTGCGTGAGGGGCTGGAGCTGATAGAGGGAGCTCATTTGTGCTCTCCCCGAATTTATTTGAACCTGTCGGTCTTCAGTCCTGCTGGCACAAGGGTTTAACCCACTACGCCACCAGGAGCTCCATTTTTTGGTGTTATTTTTTCAATATATAAATGAAAGGTTTTTATGAGATCTGCTAGGCCCACATATGTTTCATTACTGCAATTTATGAATGTGTCCCTATCTATATATATATTAAAAGAGAGCTGTCGGCGTGAGTACCTTAAAAACAACAAAACCACTGAAGGAAATCACACCAAATTCGGCAACAAAACGTCTCACAATGCAAGGTGTGACCAACAAAAAACCAAAAAAGAACTAAAAACAACTTACAAATCCTAAAAAGGGATAACATGCCACAATAATGTATTTATATATCATGTCAGGAGCTAACTGAGAATACAATTAGAATGCATTAAAAAAAGCACAAAGAGGAGACGGAGCTGGGCAAGATGGCGGCAGGACGGGTGGCTTGAGAGCTCCTCAAGCCATCAACCGAACCCATCGATCGGGGGGTGTATTGCGCCTCGGCCGCGCGGAGCGGTCAAGAGGCAGCGGTCGGGGAAAGTGTCGCTGGCCCCAGAAGTCGCCCTCCTCAAGGGGGAGGCTGTGAGGGCCCGACAGTACTCCCCCGGCGAGCAGATCGAGGGCCGGGAAGCGGGCGCCAGCCTGCAATAACTGCCAGCCCGACCCACTCCGTCGAGGGAAAGGGACAGAGCGTCCCAACAGTAAAAGGGAAAGAAGAAAAGAAGAGTAAGTAGAGAGAAAGGGGACCCCAGCAAGGGAAGAACATCCAAAGAGACCCGAGCACCAACACCAGAGGGGAAAGCAGAGCCCCGGGAAGCGCAGAGGGGGAGAAAAAAGGGAAAAAAAAGAATTGGAACAGAAGGGAAGAAAAGGAGTGAAAAGAGGAAAGGGAGAGCATACCTGAGCGGCGGGGAAGAGGAGCGGGGACACAAGATGGCGGCTCGACGAGGATAAGGGGGAAGAAGACGACAGCCGCCATCTTGGCCATCTTCTTCCCCGCCGCTAGCGAAAAAGGGCACGAAGGAGGAGCGGGCGGAAGTGCACCCGCCCGAAAGAAGAGGGAGCCGGACCTGGACCGGAAGCGCCGGAGGGAAAGGGGGCGGAACAGAAGGAAGAAGAGAGAGAGAGAGGGTAGTGCAGCAGCCCAGCAAGCGGGAAAGAAGGGCCCAGAACTAACGAGGGCGAAAAAGGAGGAGGCGGAAGAAGCGGCCTGGGGGACTGAGGGGAACTAAGGGGGAACAAGCGGCAAGAGGGTGAATAAAAGCCCAGGCAGGAGAGGAGACCCAAGAGGGAAACAGAGGGAACAAGAGGGAGAAACATCCAGGCCCGCCCAAGCTCTCCCCCCCCCCCCCCATCACCCAGAACAAGAATTGAAATCATCATCAGGCTTGGGGAAGAGGTTTGGTGGGCAGAAGGGCTCACAGGTAAGGGCGACCCGCGCACTACAAATAAATACACATTAAAAAAAATTGAATAGCACTAGAGCAAGAGAGTGGAGGATGGGGCAGGGAGAGAGATCAGAAGAAGAGGGATGGATCCTGAGAGACATCCTGGCTGAGCTGAGAAAGATAGGAGAAGCCCAAGATGGATTTCTGCGAAGGATGGATGCCAGGATGTCCCGACAGGAGCAGCAAATGGGGGCGGTCTGGGAGCCCCCTACAGCCAGGACCAGAACCAGAGGAAGAGGTGTCCCCACAATGCCGAGAGAGGAGAAAACTACAGATCAAACACAAGGAGCAGTGGAGCAGTTGAGTCGCATCAGAGAACCAAAAGTGCGGGGTGATACCTCAGAATAAGGCCAGCTTGCCCACCAAGTCTAAGATGTACCTGGTCCTCCAAAGGAACCCTCTCAGTCCCCAACGAAGAAATCAAACAACGGAACTGGAAAGCACTTCATCAAAAAGAAAAGCCAAGGGGACAAAGTGAGCTGAAGAAATAAAGAAAACTTAAAGAGAGCATGCCCCACGCTGCAGTGATGATTACAAGATATGGCCTCTGGAAACATGACCCTCCAGAGGCGGATGAAGGAGAGGAAGAATCCCCAAAGAAAATGGTTAGCTATGTCCTCAGGGAAAAAGGAATGAATAGATCTATCTACCTAACCGACAAATACTAGCTAATGGACATGGGCACTCTAAACATCTAATTGAAGGGTTTATTAAAGGACTAGAAGGGATAAGACTAATAATAGTAAAAAGAGGAGAGTTTCAAGAGACGTATGAAGACCTGTCATGGACATACAATTAAAGAAGGCGAACAGAAAGAAAGAAGCGACAACCTAAAGAATAAGATGAACTGTACCAGATACGTCAGATTGAAACCAGTGACCCAGGAAGATGGAACCCAACAAGCCCCCCTTCTCTCTGTTCTTCCTTTGCTCTCTATCCTAGCTCGATGCCCTTGCCCAGTGTTTTCCTCTACCCCGGTTCAATACTCACAATGCTTCCTATTCTCACCCCTTCCCTAACCCTCCTTCCTCCCCCGACCCTTACTCTTCCCTAGCCCAAAAACCCCTTTTCTATCCTGCATTCTTATGTAACTAAAACTTTCAATAAAAATTATTTATATATAAAAAAAAGCACAAAGAAAGTGGAAAACTTGGTAAGATCCTAAATTTACTGTTTTGTGGGGTTTGGCCGTCACCGCTCTCCAAGGCGCTTTCCCTCCTCAGTCCTCCCTCCCTCCCTCCAGCCTTGAAGGGCTTTTCCTTCACTTTATTTTAAGTTTATAAAGACTTTAAAAAGTGTACAACTATTAAAATAATGTATAAATATTAAAATAAATAGACCATCACTTTTTTTTCACGTATTGCGGGTGGTCCTGGACCCTAGCCCCAGCAATAAGTGAGGGAATACTGTATGCACAAACACACATATATACACAGATACACAAATAAGCACACCCACATATACGCGTATATACATACATAAAACACATATAATGGTAAACTAGCTGGTATTTCTGGGAGTTGTAGTTCAAAACACCTGGGGACCCACAGGCTGAGAACCACTATTCTAGATTTTATATCCATGTTGGGAGTCGAGTCAGTGAGCTATGATGATTCCATTTCTAGCTGCCTTGTAGGATTAGAAAGTGCTGCAAGGAATCTTAAGGTGCATTTCCATTTTGGGCTTAATGCAATCTGGCCACCACTTTACCTGTCATAGCGCAATGGTATGGAACCATGGGAGTTGTAGTTTTAAAAGGTCTTCAGCTTTCTCTACCTACAAATTGCTGTTCCCAGGAATCTAAAGCAGGGCTGCCCAACTTCTACCGAACCGGGGGCTTGAGTTCCGGTCAGTGATCACCTGGGGGGCCAAGCCTCCCGGCTCCGCCCCCTCCCTGCCCCTCCACCGGCTCCGCCCCCTCCCCGCCCCAGCTCCGCCCTCTAATTAAAATACAATTAAATATAATTATAACAGAAAGGTGGAAGGTTGGATATTTAATATTATATCCCCAGAACAAAATTATATTAATAAAGTAATCCATTTAATATTATATCCCCCAGATTCCAGAACATTTGGGAGTTGTAGTTGCTGGGATTGGTAGTTCGCCTACAATCAAAGAGCATTCTAAACCCCACCAAAGATGGAATTAACCAATCTTGGCACACAGAACTCCCATGACCAACAAGAAATACTGGAATGCTTTGGTGGGCATTTACCTTGAGTTGTGGAGTTGTAGTTCACCTCCATCCAGAGAGCACTGTGGACTCAAATAATGATGGATCTGGAGCACTGGAGAAGCAGGAACGGACACCCCGCCCTCCGGTTCGCAGCGGTTTGCATTGGCGCCACCGAGAGAGGGACAAGGGGGTGGTGCAGGTAGGAGGAGCTGGCTCTCTTCCTCCTCCCTGCCCCGCCCCCTTGTCCCTCTCTCTGCAGCACCGATGCAAACCGGATCGCATTGGCGCCGCCGAGAGAGGGACAAGGGGGCGGTGCAGGGAGGAGGAAGAGAGCCAGCTCCTCCTCCCTGCACCGCCTCCTTGTCCCTCTCTCGGCGGCGCCAATGTGAACCGCTTTGCATTGGCGCCGCCGAGAGAGGGACAAGGGGGCGGTGCAGGTAGGAGGAGCTGGCTCTCTTCCTCCTCCCTGCCCCTCCCCTCCGTCCCCCTCTCGGCGGCGCCAATGCGAACCGGTTTGCATTGGCACCGCCGAGAGAGAGACGGAGGGGGCGGTGCAGGTAGGAGGAGCTGGCTCCCTTCCTCTTCCCTGCTCCGCCCCCCCGGCCGCCATTTTTTTAAAAAATAAAAAAATATTTTTTTAAAAAAAAAAATCTTTTAGGAGGGTAGCGGGGGCCATGTCCAACAGGCTGGGCGGCCATATACGGCCCGCGGGCCGCCAGTTGGACAGCCCAGATCTAAAGCATTGAGCTATAGCAGTTCAAGCAGTGTCAAACTGCATTCATTCTACAGTGTAGATATATTTATTTACGATATTTATATGCTGCCCTTCTCACCTCGAAGGGGACTCAGAGCGGCTTACATGCCATATCTACATTAAAGGCAATACAGTGGGAAAGATAGCAGAAAGCTAATCAAAGGCAATGGCAGTCTATGTAATGTAAACAAACAATAGAGTCTTCTCTAGTAATTGCGACATATATTGTATTAATTCGTCATAGGTACAAAGAACATCATAAGTGCAAACATATCAAACACACATATTATATCTCAGGTAAGTACCAACATCGTAAGTGAACGAAAATAATGGCGGTGAGCAAGCTCGCACAAGCGGCGAGCCAAGACGCCCGGGCTCAAACGAGGAGAGTCAATGGTATATAATGCAGGCACAGGTCCCGGACGCCTCTCCCAAACCCAGTAAATCTTCGAAAATAAATCACAGTTTGTAGGGAATTCTCACAGAAATGATATCAGGGTGGGAGAAGGTCGTATCTGCGGATACTGTTTCCACCTGCGGTGCTCCTGTTGTCCCATGCCTTGTGCCACGACACTGTGAAGACGCTCGCGAGATTACGCCATCCAGGCCCCGCCCCTGGCCCTGAGGAAGCCCCTACAGGGGAGAAACGAAGGCGCGCGAGACCCTTTCGTCGGCCCGTGGACGACCTTCTCCCACCCTTATGATGTTCTTTGTACCTATGACGAATTAATACAATATATGTCGCAATTACTAGAGAAGACTCTATTGTTTGTTTACATTACATAGATTGCCATTGCCTTTGATTAGCTTTCTGCTATCTTTCCCACTGTATTGCCTTGTATATGTGGAACAGCATTCCTTTTTCTTACTGTCATATCTACATTAAAAACATACTATATTATTAGGATAATACTAATACATCATTCATAATATTAGTATTATATAATATTATATTGTTTTATATATTTTATTTTACCAGGGCTGGGGGATCTGATAGTTATTTTCCCCTCTCTCATAGCACACTCTTTTTTTTTTTAAAGGCATTAATGGAAATAACATTTCATTAATGCCTTTAGGACTTGGTTGATCTGCCGGTGATACTGGCATCCGGAGTATGTTCCGGGGGGAGGGCCGTCAGTCAGACTAGACACCCTTGCATAACCACAAGACTGAAAGAAGCCCGGTGTGACATCTGTACGCAGTTGCTGCTGCATCAGCTCTGCTGCTTCCCCTTTCAAATTGCTTTTTAAGAGCCAGTGTGAACATTTGCTCAAGATCCCACAGCATGTCTCAAACCAAATTGTTGGAGAAGAGGAAAGCAATTGATTGAGGGACTTATTTGGGACACACTGACTCTAATTTCCCTTTCTCCTTGTGGTGTAATAAAACATATTTGAAGTGTGCCCTTAAAAGGGTTGGGAGAAGATCAGTTGGTCATGGGTGGTTAAGATAAGCAAATTACGTGGCATTGGAGGGAGTATACATCTCTCAGCATATTCTCAGCCGAGAGATGGAAAAGGGAGACAGGACAGAGTGAAGGAGACTTGCTGCCTGAGTTTGTTTGGGGATAAAGAACTGCCCGCCCTCCAATTATATTGGCCATTCATTCCCATTAGTCCCACCCAGCATGGCCAAGTGGAAGAGATTATGACAGATATAGTCAAAAGCACTGGACTGGCCAAATACTCCCCACTCCCACTCATACTTTAGATCAGGGGTCGGGAACCTTTTTGACTCAGAGCCATGAAAGCAAAATATTTGGAAATTTATTTCAGTGAGAGCCATCTATATATATAAAGGAAGAGTCGTCATCGAATGACCGTCCTAGGCAGAGAAACCTTACAAGGCAGAGACACCAAATTTGGCAACAAAAATAGGCCTCAGGCAAGGAAGGTTTTTAGCAAAGAAACTCCCCCCCAAAACCTAGAAGGCCCCCAAAACAACGATTTAAAAAAACTACATTTCCCAACATCCTCTGCGGCCGCCAGCGAAACCCATTGGCCAACATCAGTTACCATAGTTACAGTGGGCAAAGCCAGCCAAGGCTAGATTAGAATGCTGAATGATTTCAGTTTAGTCAGTTGGAGTTTGAGGGTTAAACTGACAAGGCCAAGATCTAGGAAGGAGACAAATAGGGCACCAGGGACACAGGCACCACTGACAAACACATACCCCCAGAATAACACAAAAGGAATACCTACACACAACACAATATGCACATAACACAACCTTGCATCTACTGCTCAACCCATTTGTATGCCATTCCTTCCTTCCAATCAACACACAAGAGAAAATGAGGCTATGGTGCCTGAGTAACTAAACAACACAGAGGAAGGAGAGTACCAGGAGGTAATGTCCTAGATACTCAGTGCAATGCAAGACCGAAACAGGTCATAAGCAAAAATATATAGCATTTAATATAATCACAAAGTATTAGAAATGTCGAGGCAATAGGCCTCTGGAGGGAGTAGTATTAGAAAGGGCGTAGGAAAATCTGTTATATTTAAATTGTGCTATCTGATATCTATATAATCTGGGTTGCTGTGAGTTTTTCAGGCTGTATGGCCATGTTCCAGAAGCATTTTCTCCTGACTTTTTGCCCACATCTATGGCAGGCATCCTCAGAGGTTGAGATGTCTGTTGGAAACTAGGCAAGTGAGGTTTCTATGTCTGTGGAATGTCCAGAGTGGGAGAGAGAACTCTTGTCTGTTTGAGGCAAGTGCGAATCTTGCATTTGGCCACCTTGATTAGCATTGAATGGCCTTTTAGCTGCAAAGCCTTGCTGTTTCCTGCCTGGGGGAATCCTTTGTTGGGAGGTGTTAGCTGGCCCTGACTGATTCTTGTCTGGAATTCCCCCTTTTTAAAATGTTGCTCTTTATTTAACATCCTGATTTTAGAAGTTTTTTAATACTGGTAGCCAGATTTTATTCATTTTCATGGTTTCCTCCTTTCTGTTGAAATTGTCCACATGCTTGCGGATTTCAATGGCTTCTCTGTGTAGCCTAACATGGTGGTTGTTAGAGTGGTCCAGCATTTCTGTGTTCTCAAATAATATGCTGTGTCCAGGTAGGTTCGTCAGGTGCTCTGGTATTGCTGACTTCTCTGGTTAGCTTCCGAGCACAATTCAAAGTGCTGGTATTGACCTACAAAATCTACGGTTCCGGCCCAGTTTACCTGTCCGAACAGATTCTCCCCTATGAACCATCTAGGACATTAAGATCTTCCGGAGAGGCCCTGCTCTTGGTCCTGCCATCTTCGCAAGCGCGGGGGGGGCGAGAGACAGGGCCTTCTCTGTGGTGGCCCCTCGGCTATGGAACTCTCTCTCAAGCGATGTTAGATCTGCCCCCTCTCTTTTGTCCTTCAGGGGGCTGGTGAAAACCTGGATTTGGAGTGAAGCATTCCCAGAGTAGGCTGAGATGGATTATAGTCTGAAATGAATGACCATGTTTACAGTCCGAGTTGAATTTGTTTTTAAATGGCGATTGGTTTTTATGTATTCGAATTTTTATAATATGTTATTATAAGATGTTTTTAATATTGTATAGCATTGAATTTTGCTGTAAGCCGGCCTGAGTCCCTCATTGGAGGTGAGAAGGTTGGGGTACAAAAGTTTTAAATAAATAAATAAATATGGTCATGTGGCCGGCATGACTGCATGGAGCGCCATTACCTTCCCACCGGAGTGGTACCCATTGATCTACTCACATTTGCATGTTAACTGCTATTATTATTACAGTTAATATTTTATTCTTTTTATTATTATTGGATGGATACGTAAGCATACTTACATTGAAGAAGGTTAGAATAATGGTTTAATTAGAGTTGGGCAGTCTTATCTTAAATTACAGTTTTATATAAATATTCAAAACCATTTAACCTGCTGATTCCTCAATTAATATAATTGTATTGATTTTTATTTTTATTTTTAAATTTACCCTTAGTGGCCGCATTTCCCACCCTTGGCTTATACTCGAGTCAATATGCTTTCCCAGTTAATTGTGGTAAAATTAGGTGCCTCAGCTCATATTCGGGTCAGCTTATACTCGAGTATATATGGTACATAAGCTTAGGCCACAGGCTTGAATTCTGTTAGTCAAACTTCAGGTCCATCAGGTACTCATTAGGTCAGTCTTTCTCAACCAGTGTGCCGTGGCACACTAGTGTGCCGTGACAGACCTCCTGCTGTGCCGCGAGAAAAGCTCTCTGCCCCCCTTCCTCCCCCCTCCTGCCGAACTCCTGCTGCTTGGGGGAGGAGGAAGGGCCGGGCAGCGGCGAAGAAAAAGAAGAAGGGACCGGGACGCCGCCTCCTTCGGCCATTTCCCCAGCCAGCCTCCAATCCGCCATGACCCCCACCATGACGCGTGGAGGAGCCCCGCCCACTGAAGCCCGTCCACCGCTCATGCTCCTCTGTAGGAGAGCTGAAGCTGGGGGGAGGGGGCGGGGCATGGTGCAGCCTGGCTCTGCCCCCTCCCCCGGCTTCGGCACTCCCAGCAGCTGCTCCAGCCTTGAGGGGACAGTGCCAAGCCAGCATTGTGCTGGCTCTGGCACCGCTGGCTTGGCACTGCCCCTCAAGGCTGGAGCAGCTGCTGGAGAGGTGAAGCCGGGGTAGCCTGGCTCCGCCCCTCCCGGCTTCGGCACTCCCAGCAGCTGCTCCCAGCAGGCCACCAACCCCCAGCCGTTCTTTACTGTGTTAGAGTGTCATTTTGTGTCATTTTGGTTGGTGGTGTGCCCCTGGATTTTTTTAATGTTAAAAGTGTGGCGCGGCTCAAAAAAGTTTGGGAAAGATTGCATTAGGTGACCACTAGCATAAGGTTTAACTTTGAGTGGGTTACAAGCTTACATACTTTGCAAATCTGTTACAGTGAAAAAAACACGTGAATGTTGACATTCAGCCAATTCTGATTCTTTCCAGTTGATATAGAGCAGTGTTTCCCAACCAGTGTGCCATGGCACGCTAGTGTGCCGTGAGCGATCATCAGGTGTGCCGTGGGAAATTGGAACCTCTAATACCCTTTCTTCCCCCTCCTGCCGAACACTTTTTCTTCTCCACTCGGGCTCCCTTCTTCCCAGCCTCGCTCTGCTTGCTTTGCCTCGTTTTGCTCAGGCTGCCGCTTCTGCGGGAGGGGGAAGGGGGGAGGGAGGAAGACGTGACCCGTGCGGGCGCTACTGCGCAGACTCGCCCCACGTCTTCCTCCCTCCCCTCCACAGTGCTCTCTGGATATAGGTGAACTACAACTCCAAAACTCAAGGTCAATGCCCACCAAACTCTTATAGTATTTTTTCTTGGTTATGGTAGTTCTGTGTGGGAAGTTTAATTCCATTCCATCATTGGTGGAGTTCAGAATGCTTTGAACTATAACTCCCAGCTGTTGAGCAAGACCTTCGTCTGTGTCTTTCTGCCATTCCTGCCAGGATATCTATGTTGTGTTCATCGAAACAGGCCCAGGTTTCACACTGAGTGTACAAATACATTTAAAAACATATTAACTATATGTATTACTGTGTTAGAGTGACATTTTGTGTCATTTTGGTTGGTGGTGTGCCCCAGGAGTTTGTAAATGTAAAAAATGTGCCGCGACTCAAAAAAGGTTGAAAAACATTGATATAGAGAACATAATGGTTGCACTTGCTATGGTCTGGGTACTAATTCGGGAATATGTTATCTCTTTCCAGTTGATCCAGATGACTCCATAGTTCTACAATGCTACCAGTCACTACCCAGCTATGATATGAACTGCAGCTGGCTCATTTGGAATGATCCAGATGTTGACGCCACCCATGTCCTCCACTACCAGAGCCTAAAATTGTAAGCAAACCACAAGTACAAGTGAGCCTTTGTACAGAACTGGATACCAGGGCAGTTAGATTCTGAAGGGAACTGGATATTTACAGGACAATCTTAGGCTAACTTTCAAGGCAGTATATTCCATGCCAAGGGGAAATTATGACATCGTAAATGTTATGCTCATTGTCCTGCGTCATAAATGGTTTTATTTTACTGTAATTTTATATTGATTGTAGTATTTTTAGTTTATGTTCTATGTCAGTGTTTCCCAACCAGTGTGCAGGGGCACACTAGTGTGCCGTGAGCGATCATCAGGTGTGCCGTGGGAAATTGGAACCTCCAGGAAGGGGGGGGGGAGTCTAGTGTGTTGAAGTATAAAAACCCTAAGAAACCTACCTCGATAAAGGCACAAAATTACAAACACCCCCCTCCCCACCCATTGTCTTCTTGGTCTCTCCCTCTCCATGCATTTGGAAGGCCCGTCTCCCTTTCCCCAAGTAGAGATCTTCTCTTGCCTCCTGGGGTTTCTGTGTGGGAAGTTTGGCCCAGTTCTATCATTGGTGGGGTTCAGAATGCTCTTTGATTGTAGGGGAACTATAAATCCCAGCAACTACAACTCCCAAATGTCAAGGTCTATTTCCCCTTAATTCCATCTGCGTTCATATTTCGGTATATTGAATATTCATGCCAAGTTTGGCCCTGATCCACATTGTTTGAGTCCACAGTGCTCTCTGGATATAGGTGAACTACAACTCCAAAACTCAAGGTCAATGCCCACCAAACTCTTATAGCATTTTCTCTTGGTAATGGGAGTTCTGTGTGGGAAGTTTATGTCTTTCTGCCATTCCTGCCAGGATATCTATGTTGAGTTCATTGAAACAGGCCCAGGTTTCACACTGAGTGTATAAATACATTTAAAAACATATTAACTATATGTATTACTGTGTTAGAGTGTCATTTTGTGTCATTTTGGTTGGTGGTGTGCCCCAGGATTTTGCAAATGTAAAAAGTGTGCCGTGGCTCAAAAAAGGTTGGGAAACACTGTTCTATGTAACTGATTATGTTGTTTTTGATTGATTTTATTTTGCTGTTGTGTTGTTGGGCTTGGCCTCATGTAAGCCGCCCCAAGTTAGACCCAAAGCATATAGGGCTTTATAGGCAGCCATTGGAGCTGCTTTAATAGAGCCATGGTATGCTCCCTATAACGAGCTCCCGTTAGTAATCTGGCCACCAACCTTTGCGCTAACCGCAGTTTCTGAGCCGCCTTCAAAGGCAGCCCCACATAGAGTGCATTGCAGTAGTTCATTTTAAATGTAACTAAGGCATGGACCTCCATGGTCTCTTTGTTTCTGTTTTTTCCCCTCTCTGTAGCCATCCTGGACGATCTTACCTCGTGAAGTCTCAGAGAAAGCAGAGCTGGTTGATCATTGAACGACACAATCTGACACGGGGGGATGACTACAGCGTCTGGATGGAAATTAGCAGTGAAGCAGGGACCATAACCTCCAAGAAACTGAACTTCAGCTTGGATCACATAGGTTAGCCAAAATAAACACAGAGTAATTTAGGAAAGGGGCTAGACATTCCCTTGAATGAACACTAATATGACTTGTCATTCAAAAAACACTTGCATACGTCAGCAGGCCTAGAATTAGGATGTGATTATGTTGGGCTCCTTATGGCACTGATACTTGCCCTGGATCTTCTACTAAAAAGAAAGATCTGTGAGCCACACTTTAATTTTTTTCCCACAGAGCTCTGATTATAATGTCAATGCAGAGCATTATGGGAAATAATACCACAGAGGCAATAATTTATGTTGCCATGATGAGCTCATGGTTGGGCAAATTCATCTGGGATGAAATTGTCACCATATGAAAGCCTTCACTTGGGTGGTGGCCAGTATGGCGTTTGTGGAGGACATTGGCAGGGCTCTTGTCCATGTTTATGGCGCTCTCTATAACCTGCAGTGTCATTGGAGGGAGGGCCATTGGTGTCTCCTGAGCAGGCCCGGATTATGCCCTTTTGGCACCCTAGGCCAAAGACTCCGCCCCCGCCTCTTCCTCCTCGCCGACGTGCGGCAGTGGCCCCAAGGGCGGGGCTTCCCTCTGCGGCTCCACCCCTTCCTCCTCGCGCCGGCCTGAGGAAAAAAGGGCGAGCTTCGGCCATTTCTGAGGCCAGCGTGGTAGCTTTAGGAGGGAGGGAGGAGCCATGGGGAGGCTCTCCACGGCTCCTCCCTCCCTCTTAAAGCCACCACACCGGCCTCAGAAGCGGCCAAAATCGCCCTTTTTAGGCCAACGTGGTGGCTTTAAGAGGGAGGGAGGAGCCACGGGGAGGCTCCCCACGGCTCCTCCCTCCCTCCTAAAGCCACCACGCCAGCCTCAGAAGCGGCCGAAATTGGCCTTTTTAGGCCAGCGTAGTGGCTTTAGGAGGGAGGGAGGATCCGCAGGGAGCCTCCCCGCGGCTCCTCCCTCCCCGCGGCTCCTCCCTCCCCACGGCTCCTTCCTCCCTCCTAAAGCCACCACGCCAGCCTGAGAAACGGCCGAAATCGCCCTATTTTTTCTCTGGCCAGCGTGGTGGCTTTAGGAGGGAGGGAGGAGCTGTAGGGAGAGTCCCCGCAGCTCCTCCCTCCTTCCTAAAGCCACCATGCCTGAAAAAAAGGGCGATCTTTGGCTGCTTCTGCGCCTGTGCGCGGGGCGCCATAGACTCTCAGAGGCAGCGGAACCGCCTCTGAGAGTCTATGGCGCCCTGCGCGCAGGAGCAGAAGCGACCAAGGATCGAACTTTAAATTTTTTTTAATTTTGGGGGGTTCGGACCTGCCACCCACCTCCCATGGCTGCCGCCCTAGGCCATGGCCTAGGGTGGCCTTATGGATAATCCGGCCATGCTCCTGAGCATTGGGAGCGATAGCTATTTGTGGAAGTGGGAGCTTGTCAGTGGTTCCCAAACTTTTTTGGCTTACCGCCCCCTTTCCAGAAAAATATTACTCAGCGCTCCCCTAGAAATTATTATTTTTTAATTTTAATAGCAATAAAAAAGAAAGGCAATCGAGGCTGCGACATGTGGCTTTGCCTCATGTGGAGACTCCCGATTGGCTCCCGGCTCCTACAGCATGACAGGCAATGGGAGCCAGGTGATGGTGGCTGCGCCATGCAGCCTAGCCTCACGGGGAGCTTCTTGCCCGGCTCCCACTTCCTGCAGCCTAGCAGGCGGCGGGAATTAGTCAATTGAAGTTGCGCCACACGGCCCAGCCTTGCAAAGAGCCTGTCACCTGGCTCCCACTTACTGAGGCCTGGCAAACAGTAGGAGCCAGGTGATGGAGGATACGCCACATGGCCTAGCTTAGCGAAGAACTTCTCACCTGGCGCTGTGCCATTTTGAGGAAGCAGAGGGGGTGGAGCCAAAGAAGAGGGCCTCGCGACCCCTCCTAAATGGCCAATCAACCCCTCTTGGGGGTTGCAATGAATAAAATAACTTTCCCAGCCTCTGCTTCCCTCATTTCTGATCATTGGCCATATTGGCTAGGATAGATGGGGTTTGCAGTTCAACAGCATCTTGAGACGCCCATATACCATTCCCTGTGATAACGCAAAACATACACATGCTCATTTGCGGAGTTTGCTGTGGGTGGAGTGAGACTGCTTCAGAGCTGAGTGTCAAGACGCACTAGGCTTGTGCGAAGCCATTTCAGTTGGAGGATGGAATCAAATGCTTAGAGACACAGTTACAGATGGCTGAGTCTTCCTCTCTTTTTTCTCCCAGTGAAGCCCCCTCCTCCTATCCTGGACCCTGTGGTGCCTGATGCTTCTGGGGCTCACGTGAAATGGAACAACGACGTGGAGGATCACGCCCCTCTCATTTGTGCTCTGCGATACAAAGCATCCAAAGACCATGACTGGGCTTATGTAAGTTGTGAGAGAATTAGTGAAGTTTTCTTTTAGCCTTGCCTGTTTTCCTTTCCCATCACCTGATTTTATATTTATTTATTTATTTATTTATTTACTTTATTTACTTTATTTACTTTATTTATATTCTGCTCTTCTCACCCCGAAGGGGACTCAGAGCGGATTACAGGTACACATACTTAGCAGACAATCCCTGCCGTTTCCACATACACACATATAGACGAACAGAGGCAAACTCTGTCCACCAGGGGGAGCTGACGCACTCCTCATCTCTCAGCGTTCTCAGCGTCCCTTGTTGTTCCTTCCGCATTCCTCTGCGTTCCTGGAGTTCTTTAATGGCCTCATAATTCAGTCAAAATTTGCCTCCCCACTTAATGTGGTACCTTTATCTCCTACTTGACAGATGCAATTGTCTTTCGGGCTGCAAAGGTCGACAGCAGGCTACACTTAAAGGTCGAGCACTCACCTCAACCCGGGCAGGCCTTGAACTCATGACCTACTGGTCAGAGAGATCTTATGCAGCTGACACTTAGCCAGCTGCGCCACATTCCCGGTTATTTCAGTTGTGGCATAATGTTGTGCACATTTTATAGGCCTGCTTTATTTGCATTTTAGAGTTTAATGTTTTAACATGTTGCCGTATGCATTACCTTGACGGGGCTGAGACTTGAAAAAGATTAAATAATTCCATAAATCAGGGGTGCCAAACTTATTTTCACTGAGGGCCACGGCAGCCTTATGATGGCCTTCAAAAGGCCATTTGTAATTGTAAGACTGTATACATGTAATTTTTAGGGCCTTTTTGGCCAAGGAAAAAAATGGTTCAAAACCCGTTGCGGATGTAGGGGGCGCTGGCGGTTTTAATCTAAATGGCCTCCAAAATTTTCCGAAAAAATTGCGGAAATTTTACGAATTTTTCGGAAATTTCGGAATGGCTTTGTTAATGGCGGACACGCATGCGCAGTAAGAAAGAAACAGCACTGGCAGTAGGAAGGAAACAGCACTGGTTAAACACCCAGTTTGGGCACAGATGTCTTTCCCTCCTCATTAGACCTGGGGCGAGAGCCGTCTAACACGAAGGGAAAGACATCCGTGTTCAAACTGGGTTAAACACCTAGTTTGGACACGGATGTCCTTTCCTCCACATCAGAACTGGGCAAGAGCCGTGTGTTTGCCAATTCCTTTCCAAAAATGGCAGTGGCGGCTTCGAAATGGCAAATTCACTTCCAGGTTGCTTACATCGCTTCGAAACTGCTTCAGAAGTGAATTTAATCTGTATTCATTCTGATTTTGCAAGCATTCCGACGAACCTACCCAGGCCTAGTAATTACGTTGCCCTGATGTTAAAAGCTTCACGGGCCACATAAAATGACGTGGCAGGCCAGATTTGGCCTGTAGGCCTTGCATTTGACACGTGTGTAATAAATGGTATTTAGTACATGACACCAACAAACCCAGAAGATCTAACGTGCTATACTCAAGGAGGCACCAAGCCAATGGTGTGTCTGCAAGCTGCAATGTTTTGAGAAGTATGCAGAATCAAAAGCATCAGAGAATAAGTCAGTGTGTGTTTATTCCTAGGTGAGTATGTGTAGATTGTATCGTATCAGTTTAATAGAGCAGTGTTTCCCAACCGCTGTGACGTGGCACAGTAGTGTGCCATGATGGACCTCCTGCTGTGCCGCGGGAAAAGCTCTGTCCCCCCTTCCTTCCCCCCTCCTCCTGCTGAACTCCTGCTGCTTGGGGGGGGGGGGGAGAAAGGGCCGGGTGGCGGCCAAGAAAAAGAAGAAGGGACCGGGGCGCTGCCTCCTTCGGCCATTTCCCCAGCCAGCCTCCAATTTGTCATGACTTCCGCCATGACTCTCGCCCCTCGCTCGCTGAAGCCGCGTGGAGGAGGAGCCCCACCCACTGAAGCTCGTCCACCGCTCATGCTCCTCCTCCTCCACGCGGCTTGAGTGAGTGAGGGGCGGGAGTCATGGTGGAGAGCGGCGCTGGGGACGGGGGCCATGACTCTCACCCCTCGCTCGCACTGCCCCCTCAAGGCTGGAGAAGCTGTGGGAGAGCTGAAGCCGGGGGAGGTGGCGGGGCATGGCGCGGCATGGCTCCTCCCCCTCCCCCGGCTTCAGCACTCCCAGCAGGTCACCATCCCCCAGCTGTTCTTTACTGTCTTAGAGTGTCATTTTGTTTGGTGGTGTGCCCCCGGATTTTTTTAATGTTAAAAGTGTGCCGCGGCTCAAAAAGGTTGGGAAACACTGTAATAGAGAATGCAGGAATTCTGACTGCAACTTCCTAATGTACTTCCTAGGACTTGTTTTCTTCTCTATCACACAGAAGAACCTTCCTTTTACTTTTCCTTAATGGGTCAAGCATTTGGATGGATTTTTGTAGGCTGGAGTTTGTGTGCACATATGTTTGTTAATTGGGATTACCAATGGTGCTATGGATTTTGAAGAGGTACGAATATGGGGCGAAAGGAAGAAATGTTCCGAGAGGAAGTTTGTGTCAAGAAAAAGCTTTTCATGACAGTAGCGCAATGGGTTAAACCCTTGTGCCGGCTGAAATCTGCAAATCTGCAAGATGGGATGAGCTCCCATATGTCAGTTCCAGCTTCCCATGCAGGACATGAGAGAAGCCTCCCACAGGATGGTAAAACATCTGGGTGTCCCCTGGGCAACATCCTTGCAGACAGCAAATTCTCTCACACCAGAAGCAACTTGCAGTTTCTAACACCAACAACCCCCCCATAACAAAAACCTGGAAATCTATGTCCTCAATGTGAAAGGCCAGGTAGATCCAGAATAGATCTTCGCAGTTACTTACAGACCCGTTGCCAAGACTCTGTCCTTGGAAAACAATCATACTCGGCCACGAATGATAGCTGCTGCTGATGATGATGAAGATATTTGGTTTTGTATGTGACTTGACTCCTGAGCTAAAAATCCTTAATTAAAGCGTTAGGCCGGACCTGTCCAACAGGCGGCCCGCACACGGCCCGCACACGGCCCGACAGCCCCTTGGACGCAGCCCACCTACCTCCTGCAAGAAATCTATTTTTTTTTTTAAAAAAATAGATCTCCGAGGGGGGTGGGGCCGCTTGCGGGGGGCAGGGCTGCTCGCGGACATGCACGGCCTGCCCCTTTTTGGTGGGGCTGGGTGACATCAGGTGCGGCGCCGGGAGGAAGAGGTGGAGGGAAGCCGGGGCCTCTGCCTCCACCTCTTCGTCCTGCACCTGACGTCACCCAGCCCCGCCGAAAAGGGGCGGGCCGCACAGGGCGCCGGGCGGCTTGGGTGACGTCAGGCGCGGGACATCAGGCGCAGGATGACAGGCGGGGCTGGGTGACGTCAGGCGCAGGACGTCAGGCGCAGGACGCCAGGCGGGGCTGGGTGATGTCAGGTGCGGGACGTCAGGTGCAGGACGCCGGGCATGCGTGGCAGGGCGGGAGGTGGGCCGGGGGAGCGGCGAGGCACCCTCCGCCATGTCCCTGGCTGCTGCAGCGGCCGCGCCCGGGAGCTTACCTTCTCTGAAGGAAGAGAAAGGAAGGTAAGCTCCCAGGGCAGCCGCTGCAGCAGCCAGGGACATGGCGGAGCGCCCGCCGCTCCCGGCCCGCCTCTCGCCCTGCTGCGCATGCCCGCAAGCGGCCCGCCCCCACAAGCACCCCCTCCCCCCCCCGCCCCCGCTGCGGCCCCCCAGGTCATCAGTGACCGGGATTCCGGCACTTGGGCCAGTAGAAGTTGGACAGCCCTGCGTTAGGCTATATGTAGCAAAAAAATGATAACGCTGACTATTTTTTGTTTTCCAGCTGCAGATGGAGAGTGTAGGCCAGGAGGACTATGAACTTGAAGATCTGAAACCGTTCACTTTCTATGAGGTGGAGATCCGCTGCACCTCGGAAATGGAAAATGGTTTTTGGAGTGAATGGAGTTCTCCTCAAGTCTTCAGAACCCCTGAGGCTGGTAAGTACTGGCCTGGAGGAAGGAGAAATCCATTCTGATTAGAGTAGGGTGCATTAATAACACCTAATTGATTGTTCATGTTCATGTTCTGAAAACATCTGTTAGTTGCATTCATGTGTTACATTTCGAGAGGGACTCTTGACAATCACTCATGTAAAACTAAAAGAAGTGGGGAGGGGTGTTTGAAATGTACTCCATGTGTGGATTTTTTTTAAAAAAATTAGTTTTTATTAGATTTCCTTTTTAAAAAACATCAGAAAAGAAACAACATAAATCAATACACATAATAACAAACATGAAATACAAACTCCAATCAATACACAAAGAGAGTAATAAAAGAGAGAAAAAATTATAGAGAAGGGAGGGGAAGAGAGGAGGAAAAACAAAAGAAAAAGAAGAAAAAAATATTGATGTAAGTATAACTATATGCAAGGGTGTCTCCCTAAAAAAAGATTTATATATCATATGATATGGTATGGTATTTTAACATTTCTATATATTTAATTTTCATCTAAATCTAATTCAACAACCGTTAGTTCATAAATAAATCTACTAGATATTAATTATCCATTCAACTTTATATCATCTTAGGATAATGCCCCAAACTCTGCAAGTGCACAAAAAATGCAGAACCCCCATCCTCTCAACACCTGAAGTTTTATCTCATTTTATCCCATTTCCCTTCCTAGTAGTGATTTTGGAAGATAAATGAAGGAAAAGTAGGTATTTTGGCATGTTCTCAAGAGGGTGTGTGTGATGATCCCACACACCTGAAAAAGCTAGGCCCAAAAACCTCAGCAGTCATCTTAGGTGGCTTGTTGGCAAAAGAACAGTAACTTGGTTTATTTTATGACAGAAGCATGCTGGTTTCAAAGTTACAAGCATAATGGTTACGATGAGTACATTCACTTAAGATGATGTTGTCAAACAAGGTTTCAATATACTAATACTAGCCAACTGATTCTTGAATAACTTGAGCTTGACAAAAGGGGTCTTGACCATGTGACCCTTCCACTCCCTTCTATTGTCACAGCTCCCTGTTGTCAGTCAACTATTCTAGCTCCCTAGCTAGTTTTTTTTACTGAGTTAAGATAATCCCTTAACTACAATTCCCTGACTAACAAATTTATTCAGATTACAGCTAACCCTTAGCTTTTGCTACCTTCCCTATCAACCGACAGACTTCCACACCTGACTGCTCTAACCGACTGCTCAAAACTGACTGACTTTTAAAAACCAAACTCCTTGCCAGCGACAGTTCGCCCCGCCCCTTTTCCAGCTTGGAGCAGGTTGCCATAGCAACGTTTCGCCTATGTTCTTCTTTTAACTGATAGTGGTCTTTTCCAAACCCCATCTTACCTGAGCATTATATTATATTTTTTAAATAAACAGTTTTATAGTCATACCAGCATTTCACATACATAACGTTCAAATATTTACAAATTTCAAAAAGACAAATAACACATTTCCTGAAATAGAAACATTGCTATATCTCACTTCATCACAGGAGCTACCAAGATTCTGTTATTATTCCTTGAGAATGGATCCAGTAGATTCATTTAGAGCAGGGCTGTCCAACTTCTTCCGACCCAAGGGCCGGAAGAAGTGTCACTGATCACCTGGGGGGCCGTAGGTGATCAGTGAGCGGGGGGCGGGGCCGCTTGCTCACATAGCCCCTCCTCCTCCACGGGCGCGCCGCTGCTCGGATCCCGAGCGGCGGCGTGCGCGGGGAGGAGGAGGGGCTACGGAGGAAGAAGGCAGCCGGCTGCCTTCTTTCTCCGAAGCCTCTCCTCTTTCCCCCCGGGCGCTCCGCTGCTCGGTTCTAGGGCGGCGGCGCAAGCGGGGAGAAGGAGGAGGGGCTATGGAGGAAGAAGGCAGCCGGCCGCCTCCTTTCTCCGAAGCCTCTCCTCTTTCCCCCCGGGCGCGCCGCTGCTCGGTTCCCGGGCGGCGGCGCGAGCGGGGAGAAGGAGGAGGGGCTACGGAGGAAGAAGGCAGCCGGCTCCCCCGCCCTTCCTAGCAGTAGGCGGCGCCAAGGGCGGCGCATCACGCTAGGCCTCTGACGCGCCGCCCTTGGCGCCGCCTACTGCTCCTTTTCGGCGGTTCCCCCTCCCTAGGAAGGGCGGCGCGGAGAGAGGGACGGAGGGGGCGGTGCAGGGAGGAGGAGCTGGCTCCCTTCCTTCTCCCTGCCCCACCTCCCCCCCCCCTCTGGCTGCCATTTTGTTTAAAAAAATTTTTTTAAAAAAATCTTTCAGGAGGGTAGCGGGGACAGCCCTGATTTAGGGTAGCGGGGACAGCCCTGTTGGACAGCCCTGATTTAGAGTAGCAATAGGTGGGATCAAACCCTCCTCTTGAGAGTCCACCATTATATTTCTTGTATGATAATGGAATAAACAGATTGTGTCAGATGCTAATTCGTATTTTTTCTTGCATATATGTTCTCCAGAGACTGTTTTTGTTGCACACTAATCCCTGAATATTTTTCTGTTACCTTAAGCTCCATTAGGTCAGGTAGAT
The DNA here is from genome assembly GCA_030556195.1 of Anolis apletophallus. Taxonomy (NCBI): domain Eukaryota; kingdom Metazoa; phylum Chordata; class Lepidosauria; order Squamata; family Anolidae; genus Anolis; species Anolis apletophallus. The sequence goes on from JARBWK010000006.1 coordinate 140,850,912, forward strand.
GTCTGGCGGGAAGTTGGCCTTTCTAAAAATGGGAAACCAAGTTTTCTTCTACTATGGAAGGTAAGATGGCAGTGGAACAAGTTAGTCCAGTATCTTTGGGCATGGCTCAGAATGTGAATGAGAGAATAATCTACAGCAGGGGTGCTCATTAGGTAGATTGTGATTTACTGGTCGATCATGTAGGGCAGGGCTGCCCAGGAAGTCTATTGTGATCGACCAGTCGATCGCGGGACCGAAGGAGGTCGATCGCAGCCAGATGGGGTGCTTCTTAGAGGGGGGCGGAGCCAGGCTGCACCAAGCCCTGCCCCCTCCCCGTCTTCAGCACTCCCAGCAGCTGCTCCAGCCTTGAGGAGGGCAGGCCAAGCCAGCCTTGTGCTAGCTATGCCACCACTGGCTTGGCCCTGCCCTCCTCAAGGCTGGAGCAGCTGCTGCTAGAGCTGAAGCCAGAGGGGGCGGAGCCAGGCCACGCCAAGCCCCTCCCCCTGCTCCGCCCTGCTTCTCTCTCGTCCAGAAGCAAACGTGGACGGTGCGCAGCGCGGGAGGCGCGCGCGGGGGAGGTAGATCTTTCTGACTTGGTTTTATTATTAGTAGCTCGCATGCTGAAAAAGTGTGGGCACCCCTGGCATAGGGCGTCCTGGTAGATCGCAGGCAGGGCGGGAGGAAGGCTCAGTCCCGCCCCGCAGGCTCCCAACGCCGCCCAGGTGAAGAAGGAGGTTGAACTGGATGGCCCTTGGAGGTCTCCTCCTATTCTAGGAACCCATTGTTGTTGTTATTATTATTATTATTATCAGAGGCTGAATGGCCATCTGTGAGGAATGCTTTGATTGTGTTTTTCCCTTATGGCAGAAGGAGGTTGGACTGGATGGCCCTTGGAGGTCTCCTTCTACTCTAGGAACCTATTGTTGTTGTTGTTACTATTATTATGTTGTTACTATTAGTAGCAGAGGCTGAATGAATATCATCATTATTATTATGAATAAATTCAGGGGCTTATTATATTCACATTTAGTTGAATTCAGTCCTAAAATATATTATATGGCTCTCACTGAAATAAATTTCCAAATATTTTGCTTTTATGGCTCTCTGAGTAGTGGGTAGGTAGATCATTTTGACTTGGTTGTTTTATAAGTAGCTCTCATGCTGAAAAAGTATGAGCACCCTAGCAATATTTAAAGAATCATTATCTCTCTCAGTATGGCTTATAAGAAGCATGGTTCTTTTAGGACACAGGCCTTTAAGGATGCACCAAGAAAGAGCCATAGCTTAAAAACCCAGTGGCCTTGTCGGTTGGGTAATTGTTAGCAGTTCAAGAGTTTGAAAAAGTTCCTCTTTTGGAGTAAAATTTCCAGAATCCTCTGTCAGCATATTCACTAGGGTTCCCATATGTCCCTTATTCGAAGGGACGTCGCTTATTTTGGCCCTAAAATTTGTGTCCCTTATTTTCAGGCCCTGTCCCTTATTTTTGACTAGCAGGACAGGACTGGGCGGGGTTGACCAGAGGAAGGTGCGCTGCGGTTTCCACGGCAATGCCTGCCCGGGATTCCAACTCGCAGGGCAGCCTGCGTCCCCGTTGGAAGGAAGAGGCAATACAGGACTTTTTCAAAGTACAGTAGACTAATTAACCGTTACCCAAGGAGAATGTTGGATCATGTTGGATAAAGATAGTTTCTGGTTGCTTGAGAGTTACTCTTAAAATAGGCCTAGCTGTGCATCCCAATACTATACAATGCTGTGTATCCCATACTATACTATACCATTAACTATTGACATAACAATCATGAAGATGTACTGTCTTATAAAATTTATTTTATTTTAATGTTTAGACAGTGCACTTTTAAAGTCAGCAAAGTCAAGTACTAAATACAGATGGAGAAAATTAGGTAGTTCTAATAATGTTTTTTCTGCATGACAAAGCACGCAGAAACATACCATGTACTGTTAAGAGGGTATAAGTCAGTTTCTTTTCTGTTAATAAAACTATTTCTACCTAATGTTTGAGTTTCAAGTTTTTAATGAAGTGTCCCTTTTTTTGTGAAAAATCTCGTAAATGCCCCTTATTTCTTATATCAAAAAATGGCAACCCTAATATTCACTGGCTACTGGCTGGGAGACTATCAGAGCTCAAACACACATACACACACACACACAGCTACATTTCCAAGCTCTGCAGCTAACCGAATAATACTCCCTTACTAAATTATCAATGGGAACTTAGTACTGTGCTGCATGAATACACTTGTGGCTGTTGTGCAAGGGAAAAAACCCTAACGTTTACCTTGGTAATGGAAACCCCCTTGTGCCCTGCTTCTGAGTGTACCTCTTGCTTGAACCAAGAGGATTAACATAAAGAGAGGACTATTAGCAGATATGTCGATCCTAGCAACAAAGAGAAGTTGCTGTGCTGGCAGAGAATAGAGACAGATGGTCACCAGCGTTACTTCCCTTTTGGTTGGCACATTGCTCTCCTTTTATTACACCATGTAATACAGTTTTTGTTCCCAGGTTCTAAATGTCATTTCCTAATTGGTTCAATCATAAAAACAAGGAAGAAGTTTTGTGATGTGATGTGATGTGCTTTTATGGTTTTGACCGGGATTGTTTTAATATTCATGTTGTTTAATACTGTTTTAATATTTGTATATTTTGAGTTGTATTGAAATGTTTTGAGTTGTGAGCTGCTTTGAGTTTCCACATGGAGAGATAAAGCAGGATATAAATAAACATAATAAATAAATAACTGCAAAAACTTTGTTTTTGTGGCACATCCTGCAGTAAATTTTGCTATAGTTGTTTGATGAATATCTCGTAGCGTCTCAACCAATTCAACATAGTTTGTGTCAGCCACAGAAACTAAGTTTCTGAAGTATATCAACTACTTCCAAAGTATGTAGTGCACAACTAAATAGGAAATAGCACTTTCGAACAGAATTTTTTTTTTAACATTTTGTTACATAGTGCAGTGATTTTCAACCAGTGTGCTGCGGAACACTAGTGTGCCGTGAGAGATCATCAGGTGTGCTGTGGGAAATTATTTTCGAACTTCATTCATATAAACTATATGAATTGGAAATGGAATCATAGCACTCTCGCGTCACCGAAGAAGTGACGCGAGAGTGCGATGGTCACGCCATCTTGGATTCGCTCAGACGCAGCTAAGTAAACAAAATTAGAGTTAGTACTGCAGCTCCCGTTTTCAACCACATATCTGTGTGAGATGAGCTTCTCAAGCTTGACTGCGATAAAAACTAAAAACAGAGCGAGACTGACAGCTGTTGTGCAAGAGCTTCGTGTGTGTCTTTCTACCATTCTTGCCAGGATATCTATTTTGTGTTAATCAAAACAGGCCCAGGTTTCACACTAAGTCAGTGTATAAATACATTTGAAACATATTAACGGTATGTATTACTGTGTTAGAGTGTCATTTTGTGTCATTTTGGTTGGTGGTGTGCCCCAGGATTTTGTAAATGTAAAAAATGTGCCGCGGCTCAAAAAAGGTTGAAAATCACTGACATAGTGTTATGATTGTGAGTTGCTGGTAGGGGCCAATATAAGGCGAGTTTATTATACAGTTACTAACATTTGATCAATATTTTAATAATGTTATATAAAGATATACAAGTAGAGTTGCCACTTTTTGATATAAGAAATAAGGGACATTTACCTAAAAATACGGGATTTTTCACAAAAATAAGGGACACTTCATTTAAAACTTGAAAATCAAATGTTAGGCAACCCTAACTATACTCCTTTTGATGCAGCCTTGGATTTTTCAGCTGCAGCATCACACTGTTTAAAGTTCTTTAGACTGGGGTCTAACAGAAGCCTCCTTTCGCATGCATTCAGGGCAATATCATCTACTTGGGCTATTCTGCAAAGAGGCACAAGCCAAGCCCTCCCGACAGATGCCCGTCTGGCTCAAAAGTCCTCCAGATACCCCCACCCGCACCTCAGCCTTGGTGTGGCTGTGATTTGTGTGCCTGGCAGGGGGTCATCTTCCTTCCTCTCCCAGTGGTCGATGGTGAAGGCGGCCCAGCGGTAGAGGTGGGTGAGGGCGCGACTGACCTGGCTCTGGATCTCCATGATCACCACTCCATGCGAGCCCGCATCTCCCCGCGCCGTGCCTGCAGCTCCCTCAGGCTGCTCACCGGCGGCAGGCCCCCTTCTCCCTCTTCCTTTTCCTCCCCCTCCCGGGAGCGAGGGCTCTTGGGAAATGGAGTCCTGCCCAAAAGGTCTGCCCGCGCCTCTCAATCAAGAGGGGGCCGCCTTGGACTACAATTCCTGGCTGCGCGCAGGGAGGTGAGAGGAAACGAGAGGAGTCAAAAGGAGTAGCAGGATGGAGGAGGAGGAAGAAGGAAGTATGTGTGTGTATGTACTGGCCCAGCCTCGCCTCCTGTCTGCCTCGGTCCTCTCCGCCTCCCTCGCTGTGGGTTTCGGGCCCAGTAGGGCCCGCCATGCAGCGCTTTCCGCAGCCCAGGGCCGCTTTCCAGCAATTCCTTGGGCGGGGAGAGCTTGCGGCCTGGCATCCGACCTTTTTGGGGCCTGCCGCGCCTCAGAGCCATATTCAGTCATTGAAAGAGCCACATATGGCTTGCGAGCCGTAGGTTCCCAACCCGTTTTAGACTGTCGTTCGATACCTTTCCATAGGAATAGTATCAATGGGTTCCTGAGCTTTCAAACTGCTGAATTTTACCACTACTCCACTTAAATCCTGCTGAGTTTGGGTCTTTTTCCTTCTGAGGTGTGTGGTCAGATTTGGAGCTGAGAGAAGGGACTGATAGAGGATGGCAATCATTTTGAATCCTAGCTCAAGAGCATGTCTCTTGCTGTTGTCAGTGAAAAAGCTTAAAAAAAAACACCCCAGTGCCACTGTTTAAGGTGCAGCTGCTTTAATGAAGATTGTGTCGTATTTATCGTTCACTTGCCGGCTTTGTGCCTTTAGTGGCCGCATCATACACAGGTGCAAATGCTGTTATTGTGGCATTTCCTTGCCAAGAGAAGCCCTGTCCTCTCCCATTTGTTGTCCTGTCATGCAGCTTGTAAAAGACACAGAACTAATCAGTTTAGCCACTCTAATTTACAGTGGTTGTCGTAAGTGTAGTCCAGGCCTTCTTAGCAGGGCCAAGAGTGTGTGGTTGCTAGTGGCCTTTTAAATCCCACCATCCAGGATGGGAACCCTGGCAATTCGGCAGCTCGCTGTGAAGCTTTTGCTCGGTTCTTTGCAGACAAAGTTTCTTTGATCCATTCTGGCCTGGACACCATGTTAACGGCAGCCTCTGAGGATGTAACACTTGTCCGGTTTTGATAGATTCATTTCAATTAGTGAAACCCGAGGATGTGGACAAGATACTTGGAGGAATGAGGGCGACCACATGCATCCTAGACCCTTGCCCATCCTGGCTTCTAAAGGAGGCCAGAGGGGGATTGGCCGAGTGGGTGAAGGTAGTGGTCAATGCCTCCCTTCAGGAAGGCAACATTCCAGCCAGCGTAAAACAAGCCGTTATAAAACCGCTGTTGAAGAAACCATCACTGGACCCCAATCAATTCGTCAACTATTGGCCTGTTTCCAATCTTCCCTTCTTGGGGAAAGTCCTGGAACGTGTGGTGGCCTCACAACTCCAGGCATTCTTGGAAGACACGGATTATCTGGATCCGGCACAATCTGGCTTTATGCCGGGGCATGGTACTGAGACAGCCTTGGTCACTTTAGTGGATGATCTACGGTGAGAGCTGGACAGGGAGAGTGTGTCCCTGTTTGTTCTGCTAGGCCTCTCGGCAGCCCTCGATACTGTCGACCACGGTATCCTTCTGAGATGCTTTGCGGGAATGGGCTTTGGAAGTACTGCTTTGCAGTGACTCCAGTCCTTCCTAGAGGGTCGATCTCAGAAGGTGTTATTGGGAGACACCTGCTCAACCCCACAACCATTGTCTTGTGGGGTTCCTCATGGTTCTATACTGTCTTCCATGTTGTTTAACCTTTACATGAAGCCGCTGGGGGAGGTCATCCGGAGTTTTGGGGTGTGGTGTCATCTGTACGCAGATTATGTCCAACTCTGTCACTCCTTCTTACCTACTATGAAGGAGGCTGTTCAAGTCCTGAACTGGTGCTTGGCCGCTGTGACGGTCTGGATGAGGGCGAACAAATTGAAATTGAATCCAGACAAGACAGAGGTACTCCTGGTCAGTCATAAGGCCGAACAGGGCATAGCGTTACAGCCTGTGTTGGACGGGGTTACACTCCCCCTGAAGACACAGGTTCGCAGTCTGGGTGTGATCCTGGACTCATCGCTGAGCCTGGAGCCCCAGGTTTCGCCGGTGACCAGGGGAGCATTTGCACAGTTAAAACTTGTGCACCAGCTGTGCTCGTACCTTGGGAAGTCTGACTTGGCCACGGTAGTCCACGCTCTGGTTACATCCCGTATAGACTACTGAAACGCGCTCCACGTGGGGTTGCTTCTGAAGACTGTTCGGAAGCTGCAAATGGTCCAACGGACAGCAGCCAGGTTGTTAACAGGAGCGGCGCTCAGGGAGCACACAACTCCTCTGTTGCGCTAGCTCCACTGACTGCCAGTTTGCTTCCAGGCACAATTCAAAGTGCTGGCTTTAGCCTATAAACCCCAAAACGGTTTCGGTCCAACTTACCTATCCAAACGTATCTCCCCTTATGAACCATCTAGGATGCTAAGATCCTCCCAGGAGGCCCTGCTCTTGCTCCCTCCTTCTTCGCAGATGCGTTTGGTGGGGACGAGAGACAGGGCCAGGGAGATAAGATCAGCCGCCTCCCTGTTGCCTTTCCGAAGGCATGTGAAAACCTGGCTTTTCGAACAGGCTTTTCCAAGCACAGCATAGCTCTATGAACTTTCGGAATGGCCCGATGATGAATTGAATGGTATCGCGACATGGTTAACGCTCACGATAACTTTTTAGGCTATACGGTTTTAATGTTTTGTAAAATTTTAAATTAAAATTTTAGACTGTATATTAATGGTTAATGCTTTCATGCTTTCTTAGTTGTTTTTAATTGTTACTGTGCTTGGCATTGGATTATTGCCAATTGTAAAAATGTCCTAAATAAATAAATAAAATAAATTCAGGGTTAGTTCTCTTTTCATTCTTATAACTTACTTCTTGACGTCTCTATTACAGGCACTGGACCCTGAAGTAGCCCGGGGAGACATCATTGACTACGAAGTCACCTACCAGGACGCTAGCAAAAGGATCTCCAAGATGGTGTGCCATTGCTGCAATGCTACTCTCCCTCCCACGGCCGAGTATGCCTGGGTAACAGCACGCAATTCCATTTCAAAGACACTGCCAGCCAATCTCAGCTTGGAGCAAACAGGCAAGAGTTGATCCTGCAGGGGGAAACAACAAATCAAATGCAAAATATAATAAACAATGCAAAATAATACAATAGAAAAAACAAACGCAATCACAATGAGCGGGCCACATGTGCAAGATACAATGATAAAAAGCTAAGGATGAGATAAAATTAAAAACCTATATATTTGTAGGAGAGGTTCATGAACATGGGAGTAAAAACAGTCCTTCATGCAATATGAGGACGCCCAAAGTTTAGGGAAAATGACGAAATGTGAAATCATTCTCCAAAAGAGTAACGGAAAAGCCACGTTTTGAGGTTTTTCTTGAATGTTTCCAGGGTTGGGGCTAACCTAATCTTGCTGGGCAATGCGTTCCAAGGTCGGGGGGGTCACAGAAGAAAAGGCTCTCTCCCTCATTCCCACATGTCGAGCCTGTGATAATGGAGAGGGCGAAAGGAGGGCCTCCCCCGAAGAACGAAGGGACCGGGTAGGTTTGTGGGGCGAGAGACGGTCACATAGGTAGGTGGGTCCCAAACGGTTTAGGGCTTTATAGGTGACTAGCTGTACCCGGCACACGTTGCTGTGCCCTTTTTAGGAGATGCGAGAAAGTCCAATCATCCACGGTGTACCCTCCTCTAAACTGCAGTTGGATGGAGTGTGGGTCAAGTTGCCAAGTTGGGTCTTTATTGGTCTTGGTTCTGGGCCACAGTGGTCTGTGGGGAATGATGGATTTTGAAGTACTACAAATCCCATTTTCCATGGTGGTACTTCAAGTCCCATCATGCATGGCCGGGGCTCTGTGTGCCAAGGTAGGTTACTGTAAATTCAGGCCATACACAATGTCCCATGAGCTGAGGCCTAGTTAGGAACAGCAAGTTAATGAAGCCTTACTGTCAATTCAGGCCATACACAATGTCCAATGAGCTTTGGCCTAGTCGGGAGAATCAAGTTAATGAAGCAGGGAAATCAAGTTAATGAAGCCTTACTGTCAATTTTAGGGCAAGTTAATGGTCTGTGTGGTCTGTGATTTTTGGGGTGTAAATTTTCGGTTGGAAGTGATTTGGGTGTTTGTGTTGGGGATTGGCTCAGGCCTTTTCCTTATTCTGTTTTGGCAGTTTTTTATGGTTCGGAATTTTCATGTTGACTGGCCAGTGCAGCAGTTATGCAAATCCGCTTTTATTGGCAGCCAATCATGTTGTTCAGAATGTAGAGGCTGGGTGAGTCTTTGGCTGCCCCGGAGGATGCTGGTAAATGTAGTTTTATTTTTACTTGTTGTTTTGGGGGCCTTTTAGGTTTTGGGGGGGAAAGTTTCTTTGCTACAAACGTACCTTGCTTGAGGCCTATTTCTGTTGGCAAGTATTGTGTTTCTGCGTTGTATGGTTTCTTTGTTTGAGGTATACATCACATGACGTGAACCCATTTATATAATAGATAATCTGAACCTTGAATTGGGACCGGAAAATAAACGGCAGCCAATGGAGCTCCTTAAACAGGGGGTTGACCACTCCCTGTAATTCGCCCCAGTTATTAATCTGGCTGCCGTATGTTGGACCAATTGAAGTTTCTGAGCCGTTTTCAAGGGTAGCCCTACATAGAGTGCATTACAGTAGTCCAGTCTAGAGGTAACTAAGGCATAAAACCACTCGCAGCAGACCAGTCAAATCAGTTGGATCAACATGAGTATTGATTTATCTTGCATCGGTTTATTCAGGTTCAATATCCATGGTTTTACTCGCCCATACTGCAAAAATATTCCTTACCCCAGCAGGGTTTGTGGCCCCTCTAGTATGCGCCTCCAGAGCTGTGCTATGCTATGTATCCAGCCCAAGTACACTCAGAATATAAGGTTCACTATTACTTGTAGTTTCAGGTATCCATGGGTTTGCTTTTTTTTTTTTGATACATGAATCTAACAAATATACAATACAATTTGTATTGTATAGAATTTGTTAATGAGGGATGAGGTCTATAAGACTTTCTGACCACAGATCAAGGGGCATGCACCTCCATTTGACATTGTTCCCAAAGGATCCTTGACAGGAATGTATTGCAATCTGTTGTGGATGAGAACCTAAACCTAAAAGGTCAATTTTTACCATTTTCTAGATCACCCCAGACCAGAGAATGTCCAGGTGGTAGCAGTACTAGGTCTGGGTCTCAAAGTGACGTGGGAGCCCAGCACGAGCCGCCAGTGGGTTTTGCCCGAGGAGTATGTCGTGGAGTGGAGAGAAGAGCTCCTCAACAAGGAAGACCCAATTAACTGGATCCGCAGGCCTGGCAGAAATAATAGCGCCATGCTGAAAGGTGAGAGGATTTCAGGGGCCAAACTAGATGTGAAGTCAAACAGATGAACGCATTTAACACAATGATTGCACAGTGTCTCTGTAAAGTAAAAATAATCATGCTGAAGCTGCTGTTTCCAGAAAAAGGAAGTTTCCCACTGGTATCAATAGAGGTGTTCCTTAAAATGCCAGTATCAGCAATGTTTGAAGGAGGAATAGAAAGTATTAGGCTTCCACTTTCCTTATGAGGATTCATAATTCTGCATGGCTGTTATTCACAAAACAAAAAAAACCCCTTCTCTATATGATTATTGCATTTGTGTAATGGATCTCTAGCTTAGCATACCTCTCAGTGTTTGCAGTCAGTGGAGTATGTGATAGGACAGGGGTGGGCAATTATTTTTTCCAAGGGGCAACACGAGAGCCAAAAATATTATGGAGGGCCGCACCTAAAGGCTGAACTACATTCTACATAATATCAATTGATTTTCTATAATAATAATAATAATAATAATAAGGCACTACATTGCATTTTTATATATTAATAAGACTGATAAGAGCATTTGTTATGAGCAACGAAAAAGAGAGGTTGTCATAGGAAAAATGACATTTATTCACTAAAATTTTACAAAACAATGGTTAACAAAATGTGAACATTTGTATCATTTGTGATTCATTATATCAGGGGTCAGGAACCATTATAATAATAATGATGATGATGATGATAATTTTTGACTCAAAGAGCCATAAAAGCAAAATATTTGGAAATTTATTTCAGTGAGAGCATTATAATAATAATGATGATGATGATGATAATATTCATTCAGCCTCTGCTAATAATAATAATAATAATAACAACAACAGGTTCCCAAGAGTAGGAGGAGACCTCCAAGGGCCATCCAGTCCAACCTCCTCCTTCCCATAAGGGAAAAACACAATCAAGGCACTCCTCACAGATGGCCATTCAGCATTCAGCCAATAATAATAACAACAACAACAGGTTCCAAGAGTAGGAGGATACCTCCAAGGGCCATCCAGTCCAACCTCCTTCCCATAAGGGAAAAACACAATCAAGGCACTCCTCACAGATGGCCATTCAGCCAATAATAATAACAACAACAACAGGTTCCTAGAGTAGGAGGAGACCTCCAAGGGCCATCCAGTCCAACCTCCTTCCCATAAGGGAAAAACACAATCAAGGCACTCCTCACAGATGGCCATTCAGCCAATAATAATAACAACAACAACAGGTTCCTAGAGTAGGAGGAGACCTCCAAGGGCCATCCAGTCCAACCTCCTTCCCATAAGGGAAAAACACAATCAAGGCACTCCTCACAGATGGCCATTCAGCCAATAATAATAACAACAACAACAGGTTCCTAGAGTAGGAGGAGACCTCCAAAGGCCATCCAGTTCAACCTCCTTCCCATAAGGGCACAATCACAGATGTCCATTCAGCCAATAATAATAACAACAACAGGTTCCTAGAGTAGGAGGAGACCTCCAATGGCCATCCAGTCCAACCTCCTTCCCATAAGGGACAAACACAATCAAGGCACTCCTCACAGATGACCATTCAGCCAATAATAATAACAACAACAACAGGTTCCTAGAGTAGGAGGAGACCTCCAAGGGCCATCCAGTCCAACCTCCTTCTGCCATAAGGGAAAAACACAATCAAGGCACTCCTCACAGATGGCCATTCAGCCATCTTGAACCAAACTTGGCACACTGAACTCTCATGAGACCAACAGAAAGTACTGAAAGGCTTTGCTGGGCATTTACCTTGAGTTTGGGAGTTGTAGTTCTCCTACATCCAGAGAGCACTGTGGACTCAAAATAATGATGGATCAGGACCAAACTTGGCACGAATCCTCAATATGCCCAAAGAGGCAGAAGAGGAGGAAGCCAGGAAGGGAATGGATGCGCCCCTCCCCCAAGTGCTCCGGCCTCGGCCCCGCCCCTTTCCCGCTCTGGCCCCGCCCCCTCTCCATCGCTGTACTCCCGATCCTTCCCTCTTCCGTTCAGGTGGTGGAAGGGGGAAGGAATGAAAGGGGGAAAGAGGGAGGGAGGGAAGGAAACAGGAAGACAGGAAACAGAAGAAGGGAAAGAGCACCGAGGCAAGAGGGAGGGGGGAGCGCGCGAGGAGGAAGTGAAGGGAGGAGGAGGAGGGCAAAGGCATGCTCTTGCTCCTGGCCGCCTCCCCTTCTTCCCCCTCCCTTCCCTTCCCCTCTGCTTTCCTGCCTGCCTGCTTCTTCACGTTTGTAGCTGCCCCAATGGGAGTTCGCCTCCCTCTCTTCAGGATGAAGCCTTGAGGGAGCCAAGGGCCGGGCAGCATCGGCTGCCGGGCCGAATCCGGCCCGCGGGACGTAGGTTGCCCACCCCTGAGATAGGAAGTAAGACATGCCAGCCTACCAAAAGACTTTTAGGTATGGCACAAGTGACATACCTAAAATAAGCAGGTGAGCCTGTGTATTATGTTTTCACCCTCAATTGGAAGAGACCTCGTGGTTCATCCAGTCCAACCCCTTTTTGCCAAGAAGCAGGACAATTGCATTCAAAGCACTCCCGACAGATGGCCATCCAAACTCTATTTAAAAGCTTCCAAAGGAGGAGCTTCCACCACACTATAATCCATTATTATTTCCAGTATCATCAAGAACAACATCAGCATCAATCTTGTGGGGCATATTTTGATCACTCTCAGCTCAAGGCACCAAAGCCTCACTTTCTTTTATATCCCTCAAACATGGCATGCAGGCTTCTTATCAGTTTACATATGACATGGGAAGGAATTTTGGTAGCAAACACCAGATAACATTGAATCCTGGGGATAACATGGCTCAGAGGTTGCCTTGGGTTTGCTCATAGTGTGCTGTTCAGTTACTTAATGATCGTATTTTTGTTACTTCCCATCTCAGGTGACTTTAGACCAAAAATACCTTATCTCGTGTGTGTTTATGCTTTGTATACTGAGGGGAGCAGCACCTCGGTTCCTGTCCGAGCATACTTCAAGGAAGAAGGTAAACTCAAGGGCGTGGGGGAGGGGAAATTGGAGCTGTCAATGGAATTTTGCCATGGTGTCACAGAAATATCTGTCTCTGAATTGAGAGGTAGCATACATAATAATAATACTTTATTTATACCCCGCCACCATCTCCTCAAGGGGACTTGGGGCGGCTTACATGAGGCCAAGCCCAGTGACACATAATAATAACACGACAGCACATTGTCAGCTCCGGCTAGTCCGTTTGTTGTCCTAACGGACCAAGCCTTGCGCGCCATCAGATAAGGAAGGCATCTGGCGGGCCCTGAACTGGATCCGCCCTTTGATGTGCCAGATACCTTCCTGGCCTTTGATATGCGGAGGGACAAGTGGTCAAGCCGACGGAAGGAGGGACTCAGCAGGGGGGCGGGCCGGGGAGGGCTTTTGAAACACTGGACGCGCGGGAAACCTTTAGTCTATCTTTGCTTAGCCTGGAGTAAGGAGTTCAATAAAAGCTCTATCCTTCAACCCAGCTTGGAGTGAGCCTGCTTTATTGGGACCCCCCTTTCCGGAGCATTACATAAAGATAGACTCACCAACTTCTACGGCCGTGAAAGCCTTCCGACCGTAACCAACTTTTGAGAGATGTCCCGAACGGAAGGGAACCCCCTCAGCGAGCTGCCCCAGGAGATCCTGGAGGAGGAAGCCGAGGAGGCATGGAACGGGGACGAGGCCGGAGCCTCCGGAGGAGAGCTGCAGGAGGTGATGTCCGGCATGGGAGGCGAGGACGCCTCGGCTCCGGCCCCGCAAACCAAAGACGCGACCCGCCGCAAAGCGAACGCGCCCAGCGCAGAGATGCTGCGGATGGAGATACAGGTGTTCCAGCTGACCGAAGCGGTGGGGAGGCTCCAGTCCCAGGTAGAGGTACTGATGGGCCGTCCAGACGAGTTGCCGTTGCAGTGGGAGACGCCGAGACCCTCGCGCCCAGGCCGGAGCCCGGGCCGGGCGCCCCGGCTGGCGGGAAGGCCGTCGGGGAGAGTAGCCTTTCGAGGAGAGCGGGAAGAGTTCCAACCCCCGAGGGGAGCGTCCACCTTCAACCTGGGCCCGGGAGACCAGAGCCAAGAGATGGCGGGGAGCCGGCGCGACTTGAAGGTAAAATTCGATGGGGACCCCCGCCAGCTGTCCTACTTCGTCACCAACGTCCAAAACTATATGGTGGACTATGGCGACTCCTTCCCGTCGGAGGGAGCCAAGGTGAGGGCTGTGGGAGCCAACCTCAAGGAGGCCGCGGCGGACTGGTTGGTGCAACTCACCGACACGCATGCCCCCCAACTAGGCCGGTTGGACACCTTTTTAGAGGCCCTGCAGCTGCGCTTCCGCGACCCCCTCGCCGGGGAGAAAGCCAAGGCCCAGCTGAGGAAGATTTATCAAGGCCAGAGATCAGTTTCTGAATATGCCCTCAGCTTCAAGGCCCTTGCTGGGAAGATAAGGGGCTGGTCTGCCACAACCATACTGGAATGTTTCAAAGCTGGCCTGCGAGGAGACATCCTCGAGTGGGCCATGCACCGAGGGAACCCCGAGACCCTGGAGGACTGGATAGTCTCGGCGGGGAGAGTAGAGTGCGACATGGAGCAGATGCCCCGGCGCTACCGGGATGGCGGGAGGCCCCGCGGTGTAGTCCCCGGCTCGTCGGGGAGGTCGGGACCAGCCCGGCGACCATCACCCAGGCCCCGGTCAGCCAGCCGGGAGGCCCAGAAGGGAAGGAGGGGGGCCTGCTTCACCTGCGGACGAGAGGGCCACCGGGCGGCCGACTGCCGCAAGAAAGGCCCCTCACCCAAACCGGAGAAGGCGCCCGAGGCTAAGCCGAGCACCCCGGCTAAGACCCCAGCCCGGGGCAAGGCAGCAGCAGCAGCGGAGACGGCGCGAGCGCCCCGGTCGCTCCGCGAGGATGAGGAGCTGGAGATGGAGATGGAGGAAAGCGACCCCGAGTGGATGGCGGGAAACGACAACGATCTGCTGTAGACGCCCGGCGGCAGATCCAAAACCCTTCGGGCGGTGAGTCTGATCCTCAGGGGTGCGATACCTACAAGCTTGATGTTAAAGTGTGGGGGCCCGGGGCGGCCCAGCCCCTAGAGACAGTGGCCATGCTGGACAGTGGGTGCACTCGATGCTTGATGTCCCCGCAATTGGCAAAGCAGCTGGGGATAAAGCCCCAGGCGCTGATAGAGGGAATCCTCTTCTCCCAGCTGGACGGGTCCCCAGCCAACGGGAAGCCAGCCACCCACAAGACAGGGGAGTTGAGGGTCCAGATGGGGTCCCACCAAGAGGCCTTAAAGTTTGTAATTTCGGCGATGGCCCACCAACCTATCATCCTGGGGGCCCCTTGGCTGCGCGCCCAAAACCCGCAAGTCAACTGGAAGACGGGGGCCATGCAGTTCACAGATGGAGCGGCCAGGGCAAGGATAGATGACCTTGGAGACGCCGGGGCCCGCGAGGGAGCAGGCGTGGGGGCAGCAGAGAGCCAACCCAGTGAGATCCCGCGAGAGTACAAGGACTTGGAGGAGGTCTTTAGCGAGCGGGAAAGTGACCAGTTGTCCTCCCACCGGAAGTCCGATTGCGCAATTGAAATTGAACATGGTGCCAAACTGCCCAGCCCAAAGCTGTACGCCCTGTCCGAGCCAGAAAGAAAAGAACTGAGAGCCTTTATCGACAAAAACATGGACAGAGGTTTTATTGAGAAATCCACCAGCCCTATGGCAGCCCTCGTCCTGTTCCGGCCGAAGGCGGATGGGTCACTGCGACTGTGCGTAGACTACAGGGGCCTCAACGCGATCAGTACGTCGAGCCCCTATCCGCTGCCCCTGATGTCGGAGATTTTGGCCCAGCTGGGGGGGGCGCGGATCTTCACCAAACTGGACATCCGGGAGGCGTTTTACCGGATCCGGGTGCGGGATGAAGACTGCTGGAAGACGGCGTTCAACTGCCATCTGGGGCAGTACCAATTCCGAGTCACGCCTTTCGGACTAAAAGGCGCTCCCAAGATTTTCCAGCAGTTCATTAATGAAATCTTCAGAGACTTGCTCTACAAGGGAGTTCTAGTTTACCTGGACGACGTTCTGATTTATTCTACGTTGGAGGCGGAGCACGTCGAGCTGACCCGGGAGGTGCTGCGACGGCTGCGGGAGAACCAGCTCTTTGTTAAGCTGTCCAAGTGCGAGTTTCACCGGACGGAATTGGACTATCTGGGATACCGCATTTCCACGCGCGGCCTGGCCATGGACCCGAGCAAGGTGAGGGATGTGCTCGCGTGGGAGGCGCCACGAACCCGGCGGCAGCTACAGGGCTTCTTGGGGTTCGCCAACTTCTATAGACAGTTCATTCAAGACTTTGCGAAACTAGCGCTCCCCTTAACTGAACTGTTAAAAACCCGGGGGTTGGGGGAGACGAAGAAGGCCAAGTCCCCCGGCGCCAAGCTCAACTGGACCCCACAGTGCCAGGAGGCCTTCGACAGCCTCAAACGAAGCTTTACTAGCCAGCCGCTGCTGATGCACCCCCGGCCGGACCAGCCCTTCACCGTCCAGTGCGACGCCTCCGAGGCGGCCTATGGGGCGATACTCTTACAGCGCGACGACGAGGGGACCCTGCGCCCCTGCGCCTACCTGTCCAAAAAGTTTACGCCGGCAGAGAAACGATGGCATGTGTGGGAGAAGGAGTCCTTCGCGGTGCGGGCAGCGCTGAGCCACTGGAGACACTTCCTGGAGGGCACCACCCTGCCGTTTGAAGTGTGGACTGACCACAAGAACCTGCAGGCGCTCCAGACCCCTCAGAGGCTCAACGCAAAGCAGCTACGATGGGCACAGTTCTTCAGCCGCTTCAACTTCCAGCTCAAGTACCTGCCCGGCCCGAAGAACGTGCTGGCCGACACGCTTTCCCGGATGCCTGAGGCTGACTACTCGGCGCCAGAAGAAGTGGGGACGGTGTTCACCAAGCGCCAGCTAGGCCTGGTGGCCCGCACCAGAGCGGCGGACCAGGTCCCCAAACCAGCCGTCCCCGGGAACCCCGAACTGTTGGCGGACCTGGCAGCGGCCTACGGACCGGACGCCTGGCTCGCAGAGCACCGGGATGACCTGACCGAGGCCGGGGGCATCTGGTACTACAAAGACAAGCTCTACGTTCCTGAGGGTCACCAAGCCGCAGTCCTGGCTCAAGCCCACGATTCCCCTTTGTCCGGCCACTTCGGTCTCACCAAGACCCTGAAGCTGCTGGCCCGGCAGTTTTGGTGGCCAGGCATGCGAAAAGACACTAATGACTATATTGCGGAGTGCGAAGTGTGCGCCAAAAACAAGCCCAAGACGGGGCGACCAACGGGGCTCCTACAGACGGTGGCCGACCCGGCCGAGCCCTGGAGCAAAATCGCCATGGACTTTGTAGTCGATCTCCCGCCCAGCGGCGGGTACACCACCATCTGGACGGTGGTGGACCTGTTCTCGAAGCAAGCCCACTTTGTCCCGCTCCGGAGGCTGCCCACGGCCCCGGAGTTGGCTCGCCTTTTCACCCACCACGTCTTCCGGCTGCACGGCTGCCCGCGACGAGTGGTGAGCGACAGAGGGCCCCAGTTTACATCCAGGTTCTGGAAAGCGTTCCTGGCGGGGTTGGGGTCCCAACGGGCTCTGAGCACGGCGTTTCACCCGGAGACGGACGGCGCCACGGAGAGGGTTCAGCGCACCTTGCAGCAGTACCTCCGGTGCTACTCGACCTACCAGCAGGACAACTGGGCTGAGCTGTTAGCGGTGGTGGAGTACAGCTACAACAACGCCGAGCACGCTTCAACGGGGGGCTCTCCTTTCCGCATCGTCTCCGGCCGCGACTTTCCTCCCTTCCCAGCGCTGGCCCCGTCTGCTGACCCGGCCACGCCGCCAACGGACTGGGGAGCCAAGGTCGCTGCGGCCTGGCCGGCTATCCAGGCGGCGCTCCGACAGGCCCGGGACTCTTACAAGTTGTACGCCGACAAGAAAAGAGGGCCGCAGCCAACTTACGCGGTGGGGGACCGCGTGTTCTTGTCTACCAAGCACCTGAAGTCGACTCAACAAATTTGTAGGGCCCCTCGGCGTGGTGGAGGTGATTAACCCTGTAGCGGTCAAGCTGGACCTCCCGCACACCTGGCGCAAGGTCCACCCTGTTTTCCACGTGAGCTTACTCAAGAAAGCTGTGGCCAACCGGAAATGGTCCAAGGAAGAAGACGCTCCGGTGCCTATCATGGTCGGGCCCCACACCCACTTCGAGATTAGGGAAATCCTGGACTCGCGGCGCCACAAGGGCCGCCTTAGTTATTTAGTTAAGTGGACTGCCAAAGACTTACACCCCGAGTGGGTGTTAGCTCCCCACGTCAGGGCCCCTAGGTTGCTGAAGGCCTTCCATGCTGCTTTTCCGGACAAACCGGGACCCTGATCTCTCCCTCCCCTTTGTTCTTTTCCCCTTGCAGGTTGCCATCTTCCGAAGGGGGGCGCTATGTCAGCTCCGGCTAGTCCGTTTGTTGTCCTAACGGACCAAGCCTTGCGCGCCATCAGATAAGGAAGGCATCTGGCGGGCCCTGAACTGGATCCGCCCTTTGATGTGCCAGATACCTTCCTGGCCTTTGATATGCGGAGGGACAAGTGGTCAAGCCGACGGAAGGAGGGACTCAGCAGGGGGGCGGGCCGGGGAGGGCTTTTGAAACACGGGACGCGCGGGAAACCTTTAGTCTATCTTTGCTTAGCTTGGAGTAAGGAGTTCAATAAAAGCCCTATCCTTCAACCCAGCTTGGAGTGAGCCTGCTTTATTGGGACCCCCCTTTCCGGAGCATTACACACATAATAAAACAATACAATCAATATAACTTAGTGTAGCGAAGTCACTATATCTATTGAGGGTTTTGTATTTTATGGTTAAATGTGTGGTTTGTATTATTACATTTGTATTGTATTAGATTGTTATATGCTAAACAGACTACAAAGGGTTAACGGGGAATATTAAAGTGCACAGCCTCTGAGATGTTCGGTTGCTATGACAACAGGAGGCGGAGCCTAACACTGGTTTTAACAGGACCAAGTTTGAATTTCTTGTGTCAGTTAGTCAGGAGTGGTTAGGCTAGCTGGTAGCAATTAGAAGAGTTGCTGTTGTCTTTTCTGAGAGGAAATAGAAAAGGCTGGTTTTAGATACTACAGAAAGGCAGTTAGGCTTAAGAAGCCTATAGGAACCTCTGTTTATGGGGAAGCTAACCTAATGTGTAGATAGGAAGCCTATTGAGGCAGAATATCTATAGTGTTATTGATTTAGTGTTTGAAGAGATACAATCAAACATTGTGTTTAGCGACTAAGAAACCTTAAGCTCTGTACCTCTCTGAAGTTATTGTAACCAACTAAGCTTCTGAATACTTTGAATCCTCCACGCTGTTGTTAAAAATAACCTGTTGAAGTTCCTCCTTACAAATCTCTCTGTGGCATCATTTCAAAACACAAGCCTCAAAATAAATCCCTCAAAATAAACCCCAGGATTGTTATGGTGGCAGCTTGAAAGTCTACGTTGGTATTAAATCTACCTCTACAACTTAGTGGACTTAAGTTTTGAGATTTAATTTTTAAAAAGTACGCCTCCATTACCGATTGGTGGTAGTTGGATTGTAAAAAGATTCTCAAGTGAAGACGCTAGCTGTAAGCGGCAATTCTTTACACTTAGACATAAGCAATAACAGACAATTTAAAAACCATTCTGGTCGGGCCAAATATGAATGTTATTTAAATTTTTAAAATAAATAAACACTGGATGCAAACAGAGGTAGAATGTATGTAGCAGGAAGGTTTTAAAGGATAATGTGGGCAGGGGCGGTCTCACCTCTCCCGGGGGTAGGCGAGCCTTATTTTTGTCCCCCCATGGCTGCTGGACGCGGCGCGGCCGCGCGAGCGGGCCACGCGTGGCTGCACATGTGCGGTGATGTTACACGCAGCTGCGCAAGTGCGCCCGCGCGGCTGCACCACCGGCTGCGCCGCCGGGCGACGGAGGCGCAGGCAGCACTGGCTCCCGGGTAGGAGGCGGCGGAGGGGTGAGGCGGGCGGCCAGCGTGGTGGCGCCCCTCCCAGGCGGCGCCCCTCCCAGGACCTGTCACCCTACGCGGCCGCTTACTCGGCGGAATGGCAAAGGCCAGCACTGAATGTGGGGCAGACAACCCAACAGATAGTTAAAGTGCTTCTGAGGACATTTTGCAAGGAATTGATATAGTCCTCACAACTAGTAAGAGCTAATAGCAGTATTATCTTCCATCTCTTTGTCTAGTTCCTGACAGTTATCTAAACCGAAACCCAACTCCACATATTCTGGTAATGAAATCTGTAAATTAACGATGTGCTGTTTTCTCTTATGTTTAATTTAAGCTTAAGAATACATATTTTACACAGTAGGCATTTGGCCTTAATTGCCATTTTGAGAATATTATCCGAAACCAGCTCATTCTCAACTAACTCTTGTACTATTCAGAAAGTTATTCGTAATTCTGATGGTATACCTCACAAAAAAGAAGAGTGTTCATTTGCACTCAGAGCCTGGGAATTTTAATTTTAGAGTATAACTCCCAGTATGGCTTCACTAAGTCCCCAAAAAGGATTTCCCCAAGTTCTGTTACATGACCTAGAAATAAAAACATGCAATCTACTTTCTTTATAGGCCAGTATCTCATTCCTCTTTCTTCTTTTCCGGTTTTCTAGCACCATCAGCTAGTCCCCAGGCATTGCGGGACAGAAGCATTACTTCAACAGCCTCTCACATCTTTTGGGAGGAAATTCCTTTGGAAAGTCGCAATGGAAACATCACTCACTACACACTCTACTTGCAGCATTCCTCTTCTGGCAACGTCATGCACAAATCCAGTGAGTGGCACCTCCCTTCCCAGGTCCAAATGACAATTAACTGGAAGATGGGTGAAGGAACGAACTAGGTTCAAGCCCCTTCAATATTGGCCTCCGTTGATCCCTTTCTTATAGCGCAGGGGTCGGGAACCTTTTTGATTCAGAGAGCCATAAAAGCAAAATATTTCCAAATATATATTTCAGGGAGAGCCTCTCTCTCTCTCTCTCTCTCTCTCTCTCTCTCTCTCTCTATCTATATATATATATATATATACACAGTATATGGAATGGATTATATATATATATATATATAGAGAGAGAGAGAGAGAGAGAGAGAGAGACTGAATTCAACTAAATGTGAATATATACGTACATACTCAACATATTAAATCCATAATAATTTTATTATTATTGGGGAAAGGAGGATATAACTTATCATCACAAAATACAGAGTTAGGGATATACTCGCCGTTTAAGATGACTCTGCTTTCAGCGCCTCCGTAGTTTCCTGACTCCCTTAGGTTCAGCGCCATGGCCGTGCCTCGAAGCAGGGGCTGCCGCTGGCACACCCTCGCCATCTTGGATGGAGGGTCAATGCGTGGCCCAGGTGCAGCGTGCAGGCGAGGAAGGAAGGAGGGAGGGGCTGGCAAGGCTCGCCAGCAGCAGCCGCTTCTGAGGAGCCGAGCGAGGCGGAGGGGGGCGGAGCAGCCGTCGCCACAAATTCAGTGTGTTCAGTTCAGCTGGAGGCGGGCCAGCCAGTCCCCAAGCTCTCAGATGCACGGAATTTGATTCAGCTGGTGGCACATGCAGCTGACATTTGATTCAACAGGAGAGCTTGGCGCTGGTGGCTCCATGCAGCTGAGACGCGGAATGGGGTGAAGGGAGGGAGAAGACGGCACGCGCAGCTGAGAGCTGGAATGTGAGGGACAGGCGGAGAGCTTGGTGCTGGCCCCGCCTCCAGCGGAGCTGCGCACGTGGAATTTGGGGTGAAGGGAGGGAGAAGACGGCGCGCGCAGCTGAGAGCTGGGATGTGGGGGACAGGCGCAGAGCTTGGCCCTGGCCCCGCCTCCAGCAGAGCTGCGCATGCGGAATTTGGGGTGAAGGGAGGGAGAAGACGGCGCACGCAGCTGAGAGCCGGGATGTGAGGGACAGGCGGAGAGCTTGGCGCTGGCCCCGCCTCCAGCTCAGCTGCACGCGCAGAATTTGAAGCGAAGGAGGGCGAAGGCAGCACACGCAGCTGAGAGCCGGCATGTGAGGGACAGGCGGAGAGCCAGATGCAATCCTCGAAAGAGCCACATATGGCTCACGAGCCATAGGTTCCCGGCCCCTGTTATAGCTGTTTGCATCAGGAGTAGGGAATTGTCCTCCTCTCTGAAGCTAGATAGCTTGCTAGATCACTCACTAGAGCAGTGGTACTCAACCTATATATAAAAGATATAAAAGCTACACAAGGGCTGTAGCATTCCACTGCCACAGTGTGCTACCATGCTGACACCATGTCACCGCCACTCGTTCCTTTTGAGGAACTGGAGCTGAGAGTCTTGTACAGTGTGTAGTAAATGCCAGTTGCATTACTTGCACTCTTGTCTCCTCACTGCAGTTGGTGCTACTGAGAAGAGTTATAAGCTTTTCCATCTCAAACCTGGGGCAGCTTATGAGCTGTGGATGACAGGCTCTACCTCTGCTGGAGAAGGAGTGCCCAGCCCTCAACATCACTTCAACACTCCAGGTAGGATGGGATGGTGGGGATTGTGCAGCTTATATCGTGTGAGGCTTAGTTTGTGTCTGTAGACAGGAGACGCCTGAGCAAACACAGAAGTAGAAGGGACCTTGAGAGCTTTAGGAGGGTAATTTCTCACTGTGGAGCAAGACCTGTCCTTGTAGTAGTAGGAGGAGAAGAATAATGAAATATGTGGGGCTCTGGTTTGAATCTTTATTAAAATCAGTGGGATTCACTTATGTGATCACCCACCATTCAACAATACTTATTGGTATCCTGTAGTTGGAAATAAGATTTAGGATTTAATACCTTGTTCATATAAAGACTTTTGGATGTCTGTTCTGTTTTGCCAAACACAGATTTACACAGATTTACACTCACTCACTCTTTCTCTCACTCACTTTCTCTCTCTCTCACTCTCTCTCCCACATTCTCTCTCCCACACTCTCCCTCACTCACTTTCTCTCTCACTCACTCTCTCACTCACTCTTTCTCACTCACTCACTCTCACTCTCGCGCACACTCTCTCACTCACTCTCTCTTACTCTCTCACTCTCTCACACACTCTCTCACTCACTCACACTCTCTCTCACTCTCACTCACTCTCTCACACACACTCACTCACTCACTCACTAGGGTTGAGGACACCTAATGGAAGGTTTCCAGCGGTGAGTTTTTATCACAGCAAAATATTCTTCAAAGTGTGGAGTTTTCCAGAAATCCAAAAGACTAAAAAAAACCGAAACCTTTAGAGGTTTTTTTTAATGAGCTGGCACTCCACCCCAGTCTGAAATTTCACAAGGGTAAAGGAAGAGGGATTCTGCTGCTGGACTTTGAAAAAATCCCCTGTAAAAAGGATGCAAGCACAGTATGGAAAGACTGGGCAGTCGGATCTTTGCAAGATTCAATGAATCTGTAGCAGTCAGAGGTATTTGAACTTTTCCCTCCCCCGATGCCTGCTTTCTGCAAAGGATTTGTGTACGTCCAACACTAATCCAGGTTTTAGCACAGCTGGTTAGTCACCAACAGCAATAGGTCTTATCAATCGAAAGGTTGGCAGTTTGAAGCTTGGGTTGGGGTGAGCATCCGATCTTCAGCCCAGCTTACTGTCCACCTAAGCAGATCAAAAACAGATGTGAGCTGTGAGTAGAGAAATTAGGCACCGCTTATACAGGGAGGTATTTACGGCATCATAAAGAAAATACCAGAAAATGCTGGTGATTAAAGGAAGGAGGAAGTCTGTGATCAAGGGCTCTTCATCATAAAAGATGGAGCAACAGGCCCCTTATGTGGCCGGAATTGAGCACACCCTCCAGGACGCCGAAGTTGGGAAAATTGCCAACATAATACCTCTATCTGTTGTCTATCCCAGTGTACAGTTTTTTCATTTACAAAATCCTGGGGCACACCACCAACCAAAATGACACAAAATGACACTCTAACACAGTCATACATATAGTTAATATGTTTTGAAATGTATTTATACACTCAGTGTGAAACCTGGGCCTGTTTCGATGAACACAACATAGATATCCTGGCAGGAATGGCAGAAAGACACAAACTTCCCACACAGAACTCCCATAACCAAGAGAGAATACTATAAGAGTTTGGTGGGCATTGACCTTGTGTTTTGGAGTTGTAGTTCACCTATATCCAGAGAGCACTGTGGACTCAAATAATGTTGGATCAGGACCAAACTTGGCATGAATACTCAATATGCCCAAATGTGAACACAGATGGAGCTTGGGGAAAATAGACCTTGACATTTGGGAGTTACAGTTTCTGGGATTTATAGTTAACACACAATCAAAGAGCATCCTGAACTCTTGCAAGAATGGAATTGAACCAAACTTGGCATATTGAACTCTCATTACCAACAGAAAGTACTCAAAGGGTTTGCTTGGGAATTGACCTTGAGTTTGGAAGTTGTAGTTCACCTACACCCAGAGAGCACTGTGGACTCAAACAATGTTATGTTAAGTTGTTGTTTGTTTTCTATCCAGAATCACAATGTTGGAAGGAGGCTCACCACTTTAAGGTCCCTAAAACAGGCATGGGAAAACTTCGGCCCTCTGGGTGCTTTGGACTTCAACTCCCTCCATTCCTAACAGCCTGAGTCCCTTTCCTGCTTAAATGCCTGAGGAGGAAAAAAGAAAAGGGCCTGAGGCTGCTAGGAATGGTGGGAGTTGGAGTCCAAAACACCTGGAAGGTCCAAGTTTGCCCATGCTAGCTTTCAACAGAAATCTCTTCCTCCCCCTTCGTGCCCTTTCTTCCCCCTCCTGCTGAACACTTACTTTTCTTCTAAACTGCCGCTTCTGCCGCCATTTTGATCCAAGGGGCAGTGTGAGCGTATTCAGGAGGGGAGGGGAGAGGGAGGAAGACGTGACCCGTGCGGGCGCTACTGCGCAGACTCGCCCCAGAGCAAAACGAGGCAAAGCGAGCAGAGCGAGGCTGGGAAGAAGGGAGCCCGAGTGGAGAAGAAAAAGTGTTTGGCAGGAGGGGGAAGAAAGGGTATTGGAGGTTCCAATTTCCCACGGCACACTGGTTGGGAAACACTGGTCTATCCTGTCTGTTTAATGGCATTGAATGTTTGCCGCCTATGTGTTCTGTGATCCACCCTGAGTCCCCTTTGCGGTGAGAAGGGCGGAATATAAATGTTGTAAATAAGAACATAAGAACATAAGAAGAGCCATGCTGAATCGGACCTCAGCCCATCTAGTCCAGCATTCTGTATCACACAGTGGCCCACCAGTTGTACACGGGGATCTCGAGCAGAAGGGAGGGCAAAACCCTGACCTGCTCCCGACCCCCCACAACCAGTACCCAGGGAAATCCTGCCTACCTCTCTCAACCAACTCCGAGGTGGCACTTGAATGTCCTTTTCAGTAACTACCGATACACTTGGTATCCATGAATCTGTCTAATCCTGCCTTGAAGTTGTTCAGGCTGACAGCTGTCACAACCTCCTCTGGAAGTGAGTTCCATAACCCAATGACCCTCTGGGTGAAGAAATATTTCCCTTTATTAGTCCTAATTTTCCTACCTTGGAGCTTCAGGGAGTGCCCTCTAGTCCTAGTGTTTTGTGACAAAGAAAACAGTTTTTCTTTATTCACCTTTTCTATCCCATGCATGATTTTATACACTTCGATCAAGTCACCTCTTAGACGCCGTCTTTCAAGGCTGAAAAGACCAAGGCGTTGCAACCTGGTTTCATAAGGGAGCCGCTCCATCCCTTGGATCATTCTTGTTGCCCTTTTCTGTACCTTTTCCAGTTCCGTTATATCCTTCTTAAGGTGCGGAGACCAGAATTGTACACAGTACTCCAAATGTGGCCTTACCATCGATTTGTAGAGAGGTAATACAACATTTGCTGACCTATTTTCGATTCCCTTTCTGATCATGCCTAGCATAGAATTTGCTTTTTTCACTGCTGCAGCGCACTGGGTTGACATCTTCATTGAGCTGTCCACCGAAACCCCAAGATCCCTTTCCTGGTTTGTCTCGGAAAGCTTTGACCCCATCAATTTGTAGGTGTAGTTGGGGTTCTTTGCCCCGATGTGCATGACTTTACACTTGTTTAGGTTAATAAATAAACAAACAAACTCAGCATCCTCCCTCCTTTCCTATCGCCCATCAAATTTCTGACTGTGTTGGAGCGACAGTAGAACCTCGACAGGGACCGGATGTCTAACTAGCTCCCTTTGGTCCCATTCCTCATTCACTACACATATGCAAATACAAGGATTCCAAAAAACAAATAAGTCAACCTTCTGAAAAACCTTTGATCCCAACATATTTCGGATAAGGCAGACTCAACCTGTACTTTGTCCCTGTGGAGTGAAGGATAGCAATGTACTTACAAAAGAGGAAGTAAAACTCTAGAATGTAAAGGCTAACCACAATATTGCCTTCTATATTTCCAGCAATTTCCCATTGGCAGACCATTGTGGTCATCACTGTGGTGATAGGAATTGTGTTCTTCGTGGCTGCTGCAGTGGTGTATGCTAAGTACAGATGGTAAGTAAAAAGAAAGAAAAAAGGTGAGAGGATTGAGTTGGAGAGCTCATCCCTGGCAATTCTGAGGTTCCAGGAGTCATAAGTACCTTCTGCTTCTCCTTCCCTTCATGTATAGCAACTCCTCTTTGCCATTTCTCCTCTGCAGGGTCCTTAATTTCTGCCGTAAGGTCCTGCCCCGATGGTGCTGGGAGAGGATTCCGGATCCAGGGCACAGCCTGGTTGTCTCAAAGATGGATGATCAGAACATTACACGTGCCATGGTAAGAAGCCGCTGATCGAATCACCCTTGCATGTTTCATCCCTTTCACACACAAAAATAGCCTTACTGGATTCAGCTGGACAAGAGGACCTTCTGCCATGGAGTTGGAAAAACAAGTGGCTCACTATTTTTATTGAAACAGAGTTCCTTTGATCCCCCATCACTTATGTTGAGGGCTAGAGCTGATAGGAGTATACGGTTAGGCCAGGGGTGGGCAACCGACGGCCCGCGGGCCGGATTTGGCCCGGCAACCAGTTCTGTCCAGCCCGGGAGAAGGGCGTCGGGTGGGACCAAGAGGAAGGGGTGCCGGTGCCGCCATCCGATCGTGGGCTCTGTGGGCCCTACGCTGGCAGACAGGCCGGAGGAGCGGCGGCTCCCCCTGCAGGCCAGGATGGCTTCCAGGGATGGCAGGCACTCCAAAGCCGCCACTCCTCTGGTCTGTCTGCCAACACAGGCCCCACAGAGCCCGCGATCGGATGGCGGCAGCGGCACCCCTTCCTCTTGGCCTCGCAGGGCGATCAGCTGGGGAACAGCTGGGGGCAAAAGCGGGCGGAGGCCTGCAGCCTCCGATGGCCTGCTGCTCTGCTTTCCACTGCTGCGGCAGCGGCTGGGTCCACTTTGCCATCCTCTGGGCTGGGGCCATTGGGCCCTTCCATCTTGGGATCCCTCCTCTCTTGAGGATGTGAGCCTTCATCTTGGTTCGCACCTTGTCTTCTTGAATTTTATTTTATTATATTTTGGTGGTTTTTATTATTATTTAATAATAATTTTATAATAATATAATAATAATATAATTAATAATATAATATAATAATGTTATATTATATTATAATTTCAATATATTATAATGTCTATATATATATACTATAATATAATAATTATGATAGTAATACTAATAATATATGAATATTTCTTGATATATTAATATGTTAATATTAATGATGTGTAATATATAGTAAATATAGTAAATAAATAAATAATGTAGATTAGGCTGTAGTTCAGCCTTTAGATGCGGCCCTCCGTAATATTTTTTGGCTCTCGTGTGGC
This sequence comes from Anolis apletophallus, assembly GCA_030556195.1. Classification (NCBI taxonomy): domain Eukaryota; kingdom Metazoa; phylum Chordata; class Lepidosauria; order Squamata; family Anolidae; genus Anolis; species Anolis apletophallus. The sequence continues at coordinate 140,878,420 of JARBWK010000006.1, forward strand.
CCCTTGGAAAAAATAATTGCCCACCCCTGAGTTAGGCCAAAGGTTCTTCCACTTGATATGGAACTCTGCCCAGCTAGCAAATATTGCAAGCAAATATCTACTCCATTGCCTGAGGAGTGTTTAATTTTATTTAAGGCTCCTCCTGGGCTGCAGGGCAGTTTCATCCTCTTTAAAAAGGAGCCCGCTTTGCTTCACTACAGATTCAGAAACAGAACACTGATCAGTGAGTTCACTCTTCTGCATCCACTATTTCACAGTAAACAAGCTAATATGAGCAGAATCTCAGATAATACAACAAAAGATCATTCAAAACTGAATATATATAGCATGTCTATCCAATAGCAACTGGGTTTTTTTGATATTATCTTTTTCAACCTGTAGGATAGCATTTTTAAAGTACTATTGCCATCAATACTCTTCACTTGCTGACACACATATTGTTTATATGGAATCATAGAATCATAAAGTTGGAAGAGACCTTGTGGGCCATCCAGTCCAACTGGAACACCGAAGCACTAAGTCGAACAGTTGCTGCTAGCATGTGCCACTTTCTTTACTGCTGATTTATAGGCCACAGCTCCCAGCACAGGAATTCCTATGGCGAGGTCTGAGTCTTTGCAGCAGTTCTAGTTGACCTTCTCCTTTCTCCTTTCGCCCTTCGGCATTCCTAGAACTTAGGAACCGGCAGTGTGTTTTCCTGGTCCTCTTCCTCCTCCTCAACATTTGGCCCCAAATCTCTAACTTCTATATCTTCAGCCCCCTGTTCTACCTCCTCCTCCTCAGAAGAGGAGTACACAACACTTGACAGGCAGTGTTGTTTGTTTTTACATGTCTGTTAGTCAGATCAGGCTTTTAAATGCATAGAGACAGGAGCATAGTTTACTTTCATGACCGGATCTCTCTCCATGAACCAGCTCGAACCCTCCGCTCCTCGGGGGAGGCCCTCCTGTCTCCCCTACCAGTCTCACAGACTCGTCTGGTGGGCACAAGGGAGAGGGCCTCCTCTGTGGCCCCCCGATTCTGGAATTCCTTGCCCGGAGAAATTAGGAAAGCCCCCACTTTGGAGACCTTTAAAAACACCTGAAAACCTGGCTTTTCCGCGGTGCCTTTGGAGTGTAGTTATTTAATTCCTACCATTACTCTCCTCAATGCCTCCGTTCTTGGAGTCAATTCCCCCTCCCTCATAAAATGATGGGGGTTTTTTTCCTGTAAGGATACTATTCCGCTTATCTCACTCTGAGTTTTTAACACTTTATATGTGTGCCTGCGGCCCACCCTGTCTTTGTGATTTTAGATATCTAGTTGTATATTGTTTTTTATTTATATGTATATTTTTATTGTGTTTATTGCTGATGTTTTATTTATTTTATTTATTTACTTTATTTATATTCCGCTCTTCTCACCCGAAGGGGACTCAGAGTGGATTACAGGTACACATACTTAGCAGACAATCCCTGTCGTTTTTCACATACACACATATAGACAAACAGAGGCAAACTCTGGCCACCAGGGGGAGCTGACGCACTCATCTCTCAGCATTCTCAGCATCCCTTGTTGTTCCTTCCGCATTTCTCAGCGTTCCTGGAGTTCTTTAATGGCCTCATAATTCAGTCAAAATTTGCCTCCCCACTTAATGTGGTACCTTTATCTCCTACTTGACAGATGCAACTGTCTTTCAGGCTGCAATGGTCGACAGCAGGCTACACTTAAAGGTCGAGCACCCACCTCAACCCGGGCAGGCCTCGAACTCATGATGTACTGGTCAGAAAGATCTTATGCAGCTGACACTTAGCCAGCTGTGCCACATTCCCGGTGTTTTGATTTTATTTTATTGTAATTGTTGTCTGGGCTTGGCCTCATGTGAGCTGCCCGGAGTCACCAATGGGGAGATGGGGGCAGGGTACAAATAATGTTTATTATTATTATTATTATTATTTTGCTTACGACTTCAATTTCTTGCAGGATACGCTGAACCAATCTCCTGAGGGTATGGATATTATTAAAATAAAGGAACTAGTCCCTCAGCCGGCACCACCTCCATCCCGTCCGCCTGTGGTGAACTCTGGCTATGAGAAACATTTCATGCCGACTGCCGAAGAAATGCAGCGACTGACTTGAGAAAGGAAGAAAGTCACACTTCATCCTCTTGAGACCAATGGCGTAGTATTTCACGTGTGCTAAGGTGCTTGTCCTTGCAGATCAGATTGATCTACCAACGAAGGATCCTGTCATTGCCTTACAAACCTGGGATAGGGAAAAATTCCTCAGAGCCAACATTCTTCACAAAGGTCGTCTTTTTGCACCTCCTGAGTTGAGTTCGAAGAAGGAATGTATTATGCCTTGGCAAGTCATGCGTACAAAGTCATGCGTACAAAGTGTACATGAAATGGTGTGCACGTTTTAAAATGTGAACTGGTAAAATGGGTACAATAACACAAACACACTGTTCTCGATGGAGAACAGTATGTACCTTGGTAAAACAGGCAGAAAAATGCATGTGAGGGGAACCGCCACCAAAACAACACATTTCATTGTGGGAAGAAGAAGAAGAAACCAAGTCTCACAATACAGTATGTGAGTGGGAATACATGGACAAATAATGAAGATGTGAGGCTTCCCATGCCTGCTCAATGCATCTTCGCTGTCTTTACGATTTGGGAGGGAATTTTGAATTTGCTGCTCCAAGATGGCCTCAAAATAGCTATAGATGTGGTGAACTTGGCAGATCTTAGGAATACAACACTCTTGCTGAGCCTGTGATAGATTCCAACTTGATCTTGACAATCTTGGGGGCAGCGTTGGGTCTTATTACATATGGAGTGACTCGATTCATCTCAAACCAGCTTTGTATTGCATATACGGACAGAACCAGCTGCTGCTAGAAGCAGAGCCTTTACAGTTGTGGCCCACAGCTACGAAAGTAACATAGGGATGAACGGAAGGAACTTTGCTTTCTTTGGAGAAGAACTGTTTTTAAAAGTATGCACAGTATTTACTTGGGTCTGGTTCATTTGCCCAAGGATTTTGTTACGACTTATGAACAGTTTTGTTAGGTGTTTTTTAAAAAAAATAAAATAAAAATAAACATTGTATTTCTTATATTTTGTTTGGTGCATTATTTGCTATTTGCCTGCAACTTTCTTCTTGGGATGTAGCTTATTAATCATGCCCGGATTGCCCATAAGGCCAACGAGGCCATGGCCTAGGGGTGCAAGCCGGGGGGGGGCCCAGATCATGGACCAAAAAACCCCCCTGGTCCGAGCCCCTCTTTCCCCCTTTCTCATGCCCCTCCTTGCTCCTTCTCCTGGCAAAGTCTCTGCTCCGTCTCTCTCTCGCTCGCACACACTCTCTCTCTCTCGCACGCTCTCTCTCTCTCGCACGCTCTTTCACACTCTCGCTCTTTCTATCGCTCTCTCTCTCTCTCTCTCGATTTCTCTCTTCTCTCTCTCTCCTCTCTCTTTTCTCTCTCTCTCTCTCGTGCGGGCCTTTGGAGCGAGTTTGTACCCGCTGCGCTCTCCCCAAGCCTCCTGACTCCCGAGGAGACCTTCAGAGCACAGCGGAGCTTTCCAGCCGGTGGGAATGCATGGGGACCTTGGAGGTGGCGGGATGGTGCCTACTCACCTTTCGCTTCTGCTCCGGAGGCACCATGGCGAAAGCCAGCCAAGTGTGGGTCTGAGTGGTGTGTGTGTGTGTGGGGGGGGTGTAATTCCAAAGTGTGGCCTAGGGCGCAAAAAAGTGTTAATCTGGGCCTGTTATAAATGTCTTAAATTTGTCCCAGAATCCAATTTACAATTTGAGAAGGGGCCATGATGCCCTGAAGGAGTGGATGAACTTGAGGAGTGTGACCAGGTTTTTCCTACCATGGAGCCTAGGAGGTTTCCACTACAGGAGATTCCTGCCCCCTAAAGCTGAGCTAAGTGTTCGCAAGAGCTTTCTAGATTTAGATACTTTCTATTCTGTCATCAAACATAGCATCAAAAGAAGATTAGCTAGATACAGAGCCTCCATGGACCCCATGTGGCACAATTTTCTCATCCTTGGTTTAAGTCAGGGGTCGGGAACCTTTTTGACTCAGAGAGCCATAAAAGCAAAATATTTGGAAATTTGTTTCTGTGAGTGCCCCCCTCTCTATATATATGAATGATATTTTAACACTGAATTCAACTAAATGTGAGTATATACGTACATACTATGAGAACTTTATATAAATGGGAAGGGTGTTGAATTTCCAAATACAGCAATATTTTCCAAAAGCTACTTGCTCAAGAGTAGTCCAAATAGCTGAATTGCAGCCTTTCTTGCCTTTACATACAATGTTCACTTTAGTGCAGGGGGTCGGGAACCTATGGCCACAGGCCCCTCCCCGCCCAAGGAGTTGCTGGAAAGCATCCCTGGGCCGTGGAAAATGCTGTATGGCAGGCCTGGTCCTCCCTGCCTCCCTGGTTGCGGGTTTTGGGCCCGGTAGAGCCCGCTACGCAGCGTTTTCCGCAGCCCAGGGCCACTTTCCGGCAACTCCTTGGGCTGGGAGGGGCCTGTGGCCAGCATTCGGCCCCTCCCCACCCAAGGAGTTGCCGGAAAGCGGCCCTGGGCTGTGGAAAATGCTGCATGGCGGGCCCGGCCTGCCCTTGTCCTCCCCACCTCCCTTGCTGTGGGTTTCGGGCCGAATAGGGCCCGCCACGCGGCACTTTCCGTGGCCCAGGGCCGCTTTCCAGCAACTCCTTGGGCAGGGAGGGGCTGGATGCCGGGCCTGCTGCACCTGGGAGCAAGATAGAGTTGTCAAAAGAGCCATATATGGCTCACGAGCCATAGGTTCCCAATCCCTGGTTTAAGTGATACTGTTGAAACTATGGGTTACAGAAGGAAAAGCAAGTGGAGATTTTTTTCAACCTTCCTAGCTTGCTGTGGCCTCAACTCCACAACCTGGATTTCTGGGCCAAAACATATGGGGACCCACAGGTTGGGAACCACTGTGAGCCGTCGCACCTGGGCTGTAAATGCCCAGTGAAGGGCAGGGACGTGGTCTCTCTATACCAGGGGATTGCTTCTTGCCTTCCTTGAGGCTTTCAAGGACCTAGAGCAGTGTTTCCCAACCTTTTTTGAGCCACGGCACACTTTTAACATTAAAAAATCTGGGGGCACACCACCAACCAAAATGACACAAAATGACACTCTAACACAGTAAAGAACGGTTGGGGTTGGTGGCCTGCTGGGAGCAGCTGCTGGGAGTGAGTGCCAGGAGGGGTGGGGAGGGGCGGAGCCAGGCTGCGCCATGCCCCCGCCCCTACCCCTGGCTTCACCTCTCCCAGCAGCTGCTCCAGCCTTGAGGGGCAGTGCCAAGTCAGCGGTGCCAGAGCCAGCAAAATGCTGGCTTGGCACTGTCCCTCAAGGCTGGAGCAGCTGCTGGGAGTGCCGAAGCTGGGGAGGGGCAGAGCCAGGCCACGCCATGCCCCGCCCTCCCCCAGCTTCAGCTCACCTACAGGCCGTGCCATGCCCCACCCCTCCCCCAGCTTCAGCTCTCCTACAGAGGAGGAGCATGAGCGGTGAAGTGGGCGGGCTTCAGTGGGCGCGAGGGGTGAGAGTCATGGTGGGAGTCATGGCAGATTGGAGGCTGGCTGGGGAAACAGACGAAGGAGGCGGCGCCCCGGCCACTTCTTCTTTTTCTCCGCCACTGCCCGGCCCTTTCTCCTCCTCCCCCAAGCAGCAGGAGTTCAGCAGGAAGGGGGTGGGAGGAAGGGGGCACAGCAGCTTTTCCGTCGGCACAGCAGGAGGTGCCATGGCACACACTAGAAAGTGCCAGGCACACTGGTTGAGAAAGACTGATCTAGTTAACTCAAACAGGCTTTATTGTTCATAACATGAGTTAACTTCACTCAGGCCCTTCTCTTAGTTCCCCAAAAAGATAAAGGAAAGATCTTACTATACAGTCTCTCTGTAGCTTTAGTCCAAGAAGCTTTAGCTGAATGGCTCTCCAAGTCCTCTCCTTCTCTATGGCCTCGAGGTAGGGACACTTGAAGCCCCAGTCAGAAGGCCTATATTGAAGGCATGAAACCTTCCTCTGGATGCCAACTGACTGGTTTGATGGCACTTGGGACTCCTCAGCACCACCCAACCTTTTGGTATGCTGGGCTTTCTTTTTGAGTCCTAAGGAAAGTCAGTCTGGTGTGGAAAGATAGTTTGACCAAGGCCTGGCCTGGCAAACCTTCAGTCACGTCTTCTCAGCCATGGATCGAGGTGCTGGGTTTTAGCCTGCCACTTTTGGACTCTTGCTTGCTGAGGTGTTTAATAGCCATAGCCGTGAATGGAGCTATGCTCAGGAGGATAAAAATGGAGAGGCTGTCCTGTCCTGGGCTGAATTGCACAAACTATCATTTGTTCATGACAGTAAGCTCCCTCCATCCTACAACAGTGGGAGATGGCACTGAGGCTATAACCCAGAACTCCTATTTGTGAATGACAGCATTGTGCAGCAATGCACTAAATCAGTGGGACCACCAATACCAAACAAACAGCACCGACCAATAGTATGCCAATTGTTCCCAACTATAAGGCCCCAGGAAGTTCAATTTAAACAAAGATTCAACTTCAGAAAGGCAGGATGTACTGAATTCTCAGACACATTAGAGTACAAGATCATACCAGTCACCCAAATCCCTGAGGAATAGGAGCACTTTGAGGGAAGTGAAAGAAAAATAGCAACAATTTCAATTTCCCCACTAGAGGGCAGGAGAGTTCTAGATATTTGAGACCTGTAATGGGTCAACACAAACTTGTTTCTTCTAAAAAAAATAAGTTATGCGAAATTCCCACAATTCCCTATCATCTGTTCCATGCCTGCCAGCATTTCAATAAATGATAGCGGGCAATGGAGAGTCCAGTGGTTTTTTTGTTTACTTCAGCCTCATTACGGACAGAGCATTTTTATATATATAGACTAGCTTGGGGACCCGATGATGCCCGGGTTATTTGAAAAAGGCATTGTGTGCCAAAGTTGGTCCTTATCAGTTGTTTATTTGGCTCGCAGTGGTCTCAAAAAGTGAGTGAAGGTACTTCAAGCCCCAGAATCCATGGTCCATCCTCCTCCAAATTGCACCAGGATGTAGAGTGGGTCATGGGGGTTCTGTGTGCCAAATTTGGTCTTGATCAGTCATTGGATGAGGGTCACAGCAGTCTTGGGAAGTGAGTGAAGGTACTTCAAGTCCCAGAATCCATGGTCCATCCTCCTCCAAATTGCACCAGGATGTAGAGTGGGTCATGGGGGTTCTGTTTGCCAAATTTGGTCTTGATCAGTTATTGGATGAGGGTCACAGCAGTCTTGGGAAGTGAGTCTGTACTTGTCCCATCATCCGTGGTCCATCCTCCTGATACTGCACCAGGATGTAGAGTGGCTCATGGGGGCTCGGTGTGCCAAGTTTGGTCTTGATCAGTCATTGGATGAGATTGCCAGCAGTCTTGTGAAGTGAGTGGAGGTACTTCAAGTCCTATCATCCATGGTTCATCCTCCTCCAAACTGCACCAGGATGTAGAGTGGGTCATGGGGGCTCGGTGTGCCAAGTTTGGTCTTGATCAGTCATTGGATGAGGGTTGCAGCAGTCTCGGGAAATTTGTAAAGGTACTTCAAGTCCCATCATCCATGGTCCACCCTCCTCCAAAGTGCACCAGGATGTAAAGTGGGTCATGAGGGCTTTGTGTGCCAAGTTTGGTCCTGGTCTGTGATTTGTAGGGGCTACAATGTTCTGTGGGAAATCATTCGGGGAAGGTACTGCAAATCGCACCAGGTTGTAAAGTGGGCCATTGGGCCTCTATGTGCCAAGTGTGGTCCTGATTCGTCATTGGTGTGGGCCACAGCACTCTAAGGAAGTGAATTAAAGTACTGGAAGTCCCGTCATCCATGGTTCATCCTCCCTCAAACTGCACCAGGATGTAGACTGGGTCTTGGGGGTTCTGTGTGCCAAGTTTGGTCTTATTCTGTCATTGTTGGGGACCGCAACACTCCTTAAACTCCCACCATGCCTGACTGCCTCAGGCCTTTTCCTTACCCCCCTCTGCCACTTTAGAGTATCGGAATGTTGGTGGTGCTGGCCAATCAGAGGCGTTATGCAAATAATCCCACAGTGACAACCAATCAGAAAGCAGGCACAAACACACATACATATCAAACCTAACAAACCTACAGAACCTATCTTGTTCCTAACATAAGCTGACTTTGTGTGTGTGTGTTTTCCTTTTGCTTTCTCATCTCTTCTTCTGTGCCGTGCCTTTAAAAAAAAACTATAAACATCAGGGCAGTCTCTATCTTTTTTAATTGATTTGGGTTAAATTAATATGTAAAAAATTACAGCTATAAACCAGAGAAGAAAACTGCATAGCCCTCCAGTTTTCGTTGGGCTGCACTCGTTCCCTCCAACTGTCCTGGTTTAGCAGGAGCGGTTTGGTCCTCTTTCATCCCACTTTTTCAGCTGATTTAAAAATGTCCCAGTTTCTCTCCACTCCTTCCACTTTCCTGTTTATACTCATCGTATTTCAATTGCTGCAAACTGAAGCCCAAGTGCAAAAGGAGTTAGGACTTAATTCAACAAGGGGGAAAGGTCTGGGAACCTCTGTGGGATGTCTGGGCTTGCTATTTCCAGCAGAACTAAAGAGAGACGAGTCGCATCCGCTCCTTTGTCCAGGAGATGAGAGCCTCTCTCTCTCAGCAAAAAAGGAAATCAGTTGTTGGCATTGCAGAATTGGCAAGGGCGCTGGTCTCTCTGCTTCACAGGGCACTGAACAAAAGCTTGGCCTGATCAGTTTCACATCTCACTCTTGTCAAATTACCAGACTCCTTCTGTCTGTGCCTGTGTGAGAATTTGATGCCAGGCCTTCCCCTTCCAAGGAATCTAATTGAACTGACTGCCCAATTGAATTGATTACCACTTCCAAAGTACTAGGACAGGCATAAATCCTGGTTTAAGTTTCTGCCTCTTTCTCTGCACATGCCCCATGACATAATTTGTCTGAATCCCCCCCCCCCCCTTTTTGGCATTGAATGTTTGCCGCACATGTTGGAAACTGCCCTGCGTCCCTTTGGGGAGATAGGGTGATCTAGGAATAAATTGTTGTTGTTGTTGTTATATCTTGTTTTGGTGCTCAATTTTTATGGGGTTCTGGGCAGAGCTTTCCAATGGGCTAGACCAGTGTTTCCCAACCTTTTTTGAGCCAGGGCACACTTAACATTAAAGCAATCCAGGGGCACACCACCAACCAAAATGACACAAAATGACACTCTAACACAGTAAAGCAGTGTTTCTCAACCACTGTGCCGTGGCACACTAGTGTGCCGTGAGCAATCACCTGGTGTGCCGTGAGAAAAGCTCTCTGCCCCCTTCCTTCCCCCTTCCTGCCGAACTCCTGCTTGGGGAGGAGGAGGAAGGCCGGGCGGCCGTTTCCCCAGCCAGCCAGCCTCCAATCCGCCATGACTCCCACCATGACTCTCGCCCCTTGCTCGCTGAAGCCGCGCGGAGGAGGACCCCCACCCACTGAAGCCCGTCCACCGCTCATGCTCCTCCCTGTGGGAGAGCTGAAGCCGGGGAGGGGCAGGGCATCGCCCCGGCTTCAGCGCTCACACAGCTTTGCCAGCCTTGAGGGGGCAGTGCCAAGCTAGCAGTGGCAGAGCCAGCACAATGCTGGCTTGGCACTGCCCACTTAAGGCTGGCAAAGCTGTGGAGAACTGAAGCCGGGGGAGGGCGGGCATGGCACGGCCTGGCTCCTCCCCCTCCCCCGGCTTCGGCACTCCCAGCAGCTGCTCCCAGCAGGCCACCATCCCCCAGCCGTTGTTTGCAGTGTTAGATTGTCATTTTGTGTCATTTTGGTTGGTGGTGTGCCCCCGGATTTCTTTAATGTTAAAAGTGTGCCGCAGCTCAAAAAAGGTTGGGAAACACTGCAGTAAAGAACGGCTGGGGGATGGTGGCCTGCTGGGAGCAGCTGCTGGGAGTGCTGAAGCCGGGGGAGCGGGAGGAGCTAGGCCGCGCCATGCCCCACCCCCTCCCCCGGCTTCAGCTTCTCCAGCCTTGAGGTGGCAATGCCAAGCCAGCGGTGGCAGAGCCAGCACAATGCTGGCTTGGCATTGCCCCCTCAAGGCTGGAGAAGCTGTGGGAGAGCTGAAGCCGGGGGAGGGGGTGGAACCAGGCCGCACCATGCCCCTCCCCTCCAGCCTTGAGGGGGCAGTGCGAGTGAGGGGCAGGAGTCATGGCCCCCGGCCCCGGCCCTGCTCTCCGCCATGACTCCCGCCCTTCACTCGCTGAAGCCGCGCGGAGGAGCATGAGCGGTGGACAGGCTTCAGTGGGCGGGGCTCCTCCTCTGTGCGGCTTCAGCGAGCGAGGGGCGAGAGTCATGGCGGACTGGAGGCTGCCTGGGGAAACGGCTGAAGGAGGCGGCGCCCCGGTCCCTTCTTCAGCAGGAGTTCGGCAGGAGGAGGGGGGAAGGAAGGGGGGCAGAGAGCTTTTCTTGAGGCACAGCAGGAGGTCCGTCACGGCACACTACTGTGCCGCGTCACAGCGGTTAGGAAACACTGGGCTAGACACATATTTCTCTCACATTTCTCTTAATGCCACCTGTGATTAAATGTCAAAAATGGCAATGTATTCTACAGATAAATGTAAGTGTTTGAAGGTTATATATTGAGTGGTACCTTCCTACTTTGTGGGGTAGTGGAGCCAGTGCTTATAGGGTCAAAGCTACAACACTTTCTTCATTAGCAGGGGAAAAGTTGCCATCTCCTGACCCCCACCTCAGCATGTCTTGTTCCCTCTGAGCTTAGCTTCAGTTCTCCTATTAGATTTAACGTGTACATAGGGAGAAAATGGGCTTTGCTGGGGATCATATATCGTTGTGAGCTAAATATGTTTTGAAAAGTATTTTCAGGGTGGCTTCGGTTTTGCAAATAACACCGTTTGCTTCACACAAGACCACCTCTCATTAGAGATGGACATCCCTAGAATAAGATTCTCACTCTGGATCAACACGACTGTCTGCATTCTTGGATGCTCCTTGTCTGTATGGCTACCAGGACTGTCTGATGAGTTCATACACTCCAAATGTTACTACCACAGTACCAGCATACCCCCAGTTATTGTATGCACTCTGGGGGAAATCTCAAGATGAGTGTCAAAGAGTTCTCTCTACAGTGGGGTCCTCGAACTAAGGCCGTGGGCCAGATGTGGCCCTCCAAAATTTAGTCTTAGTCTGAAAAAACTGAAACAACAATCTTAATGTGTCGCTCTCACCAGCCAAAAGCAGGTCCACACTTCTCTTTAAATTCTGGTAAGTGTATGTTGGTTAAAATTATTCTTCATTTTAAATATTGTATTATTCTTTCATGAGTTTTTGATATGTGCAGTGTGCATTCATGTTTTTTTCAAAAAATACAGTCTGGCCCCCAAAAGTCGGAAGCACCATGAAATGACCCTCAGCTTAAAAAGTTTGTGGATCTCTGATGTGGGCAGTCCAACTATATGTAGGCAGTCCAAATACCTGGCAGGAGGCCCAAATACTTGGCAGTTGTGGCATAGCCAGACCTACTCTTCTGAATACCTCTGCAGTACTCCCGGCTCAGGAGAACTTGAGGCAAAACAACACCAATTGGATGAAGGTGGTCCCCCCCCCCCGGGGTGTCAGGAGCAACTTGAGAAACCGCAAGTTGCTTCTGGTGTGAGAGCTTCTTGGCTGCCTGCAAGGGCACTGCCCAGGGGATGCCTAGATGATTTGATGTTTTACCATCTTTGTGAGAGGCTTAGAACATAAGAACATAAGAAGAGCCATGCTGAATCAGACCTCAGCCCATCTAGTCCAGCATTCTGTATCACACAGTGGCCCACCAGTTGTACACGGGGATCTCGAGCAGAAGGGAGGGCAAAACCCTGACCTGCTCCCGACCCCCCACACCCAGTACCCAGGGAAATCCTGCCTACCTCAACCAACTCCGAGGTGGCACTTGAATGTCCTTTTCAGTCCTTCTCTCATGGGGGTGGTGGTGATACGTTTTAGGAGCTCCATTGGCTGCCGTTCATCTTCCGGTCCCAATTCAAGGTGCAGGTTCTTACCTACAAAGCCCTGAACGGTTTGGGACCCGCCTATCTAACCGCATTTCTGTCTACGAACTCAGGCGATCTCCCCGATCATCTGGAGAGGCCCTGCTCTCGCTCCCACCGCCTTCGCAGGTGCGTTTGGTGGGGACGAGGGAGAGGGGTTTCTCTGTAGTGGCCCCCCGATTCTGGAACGCGCTCCCCAAGGATATTAGACAAGCCCCCACATTGACAGTTTTTAGGAGTGAAGACATGGCTGTTCCAATGTGCCTTCCCTGAATAAAGTAAATAATGCCCCGCTGTGTTCAATCCTTGCAAATGTCCTCAGAAGCACTTTAACTACAGGTTGGGTGTCTGCCCCACATTGTCCTCGAAACCTTCCTGTTATATACACCTCTGTCTGCATCCCGTGTTTATTTTAAAATTTTAATATTCACCTTTGGCCCACCCGAAATGGTTTTAAACTGTAGGTTATTGCTTATGTTTGAGTTTTATTGATGGTATTGTTTTATAATTGCTGTTGTGTTGTTATTATGTGCTGTTGGGCTTGGCCTCATGTAAGCCGCACCGAGTCCCCTTGGGAAGATGGTTGCGGGGTATAAATAAAGTTAATAAATAAATAAGTAAATAATAAATATGTATTATACAACTAATGTGAGGCATTAGGGAAGCTGCAGTCAAACATCTGAAGGCCCATCTGTGCTGTAAAGCTTACCAACAATGCTACATAATGTTATAATATAAATATAAGGATCCTGAAATGTTATTGATGACAATCCCCCCTCTTCATACTGTTAAAAAAAATTGCCTGCAAAGCGGTTCTCCCCCCCCCCCCAAGTTTTGAAAACTGTCCTTTGGGGGAGGCGGGTTTTACTACAACTTCCAAACTTTCCATCCTGGTCACATCATCACACTAGAGTAGTGTTTCCCAACTGGTGTGCCACGGCACACTAGTGTGCCATGAGCGATCACCTGGTGTGCTGTGGGAAAACCTCCAATATACCCTTTCTACTCCCTCCTGCCGAAATCCAGCTGCTGTTGCTTGTGGGGGAGGAGGAGGAAGGGCCGGGCGGTGGCGAAGAATAAGGAGAAGGGGCCGGGGCACCACCTCCTTCCGCTGTTTCTCCTCCTCCGCGCGCACCAGCCAGCCAGTCTCCAATTGAGGGAGGGAAGAGGGAAGGCTGACATCATTCGGGCCCCGCCCTTCCCAGCGGTCGCCATTTTAGGAGCAAAGGTCGGCAGAGGCTGAGGTGAGCGGAGGGAGGGTCGGAACGGGGTGGAGTGTCCCCCTCCCCATGAGGAAGAGGTCCGCCCATCATTGAGTCCACAGTGCTCTCTGGATGTAGGTGAACTACAACCCCCAAACTCCATGTGTGTTCATAGTTGGCCATATTGAGTATTCATGCCAAGTGTGGTCCAGATCCATCATTATTTGAGTCCACAGTGCTCTCTGGGAGTAGGTGAACTAGAACTTCCAAACTCAAGGTCAACACCCACCAAATTCTTATAATATTTTCTCTTGTTTATGTTCTGTGTGGGAAGTTTGATTCCATTCCATTATTGGTGGAGTTCAAAATGCTCTTTGATTGCGGGTGAACAATAACTCCCAGCAACTACAACTCCCAAATGACAAAATCAATTTTTTGAGTGATGGTCCCTCCTTGGGTTGGTATTAGTATGTTTTGTGCCAGGATATCTATGTTGTGTTCATCGAAACAGGCCCAGGTTTCACACTGAGTGTATAAATGCATTTAAAACATATTAACTATGTGTATTACTGTGTTAGAGTGTCATTTTGTGTCATTTTGGTTGGTGGTGTGCCCCAGGATTTTGTAAATGTAAGAAATGTGCCACGGCTCAAAAAAGGTTGAAAAACACTGCACTAGAGCAGTGGTTCTCAACCTACTTAATACTGTGACCCCTTAATACGGTTCCTCATGTTGTGGTGACTCTCAATCATAACATTATTTTTGTTGCTACTTCATTAATGTGATTTTGCTACTGTTATGAATCATAATGTAAATATCTGCTATGCAGGATGTATTTTCATTCACTGGACTAAATTTGGCACAAATACCCGATACGCCCAAATTTGAATGCTGGTGGGGTTGGGGGGTGTGTGATTTTGTCATTTGGGAGTTGTAGTTGCTAGGATTTCTATCTCACCTACAATCAAAGAGCATTCTGAACTCCACCATGATGGAATTCAACCAAACTTGGGACACAGATCTCTCATGACTAACAGATGATACTGGAAGGATTTGGTTGGCATTGACCTTGAGTTTTGGAGCTGTAGTTCACCTACATCCAGAGAGCATTGTGGACTCAAACAATGAAGGATCTGGACCAAACTTGGCATGAATACTCAATATGCCCAAATATGAACACAACTGGAGTTTGGGGGAAATAGACTTTGACATTTTGGAATAGTAGTTACTGGGATTTATAGTTCACCTATAATCAAAGAGCATTCTGAACGCCACCAACAATAGAACTGGGCCAAACTTATCACACCAAACACCCATGACCAACAGAAAATATGGTTTCCTGATGGTCTTTGGTGATCCCTCTGACACCCCCCTCGCAACCCCCCAGGTTGAGAAACGCTGCACTAGAGAATGAATCCACTTAAAATCCGGTTGCTGCAACCTGCAGAATTCTGGGGTTTGTAGTTTAGGGTGGAGCCTTTAACAGCCTCACTAAACTACAAACCCCAGAATTCTGCAGGAGGTAGAAACTGGATTTTAAGTGGCTTCGTTCTCTAGTGCAGTGTTTCCCAACTGGTGTTCCGTGGCACACTAGTGTTCCGTGAGCGATCACCTGGTGTGCCGCGGAAAAACCTCTCTTCCCCCCTTTCTTCCCCCTCCTACCTGCAGCTGCTGCTTAAGGGGAGGAGGAGGAGGAAGGGCCGGGCAGCGGCGAAGAAGGGGCTGGGGCGCTGCCTTCTTTGGCCGTTTCCTCCCTACACGCCAGCCAGCCGGCCCATCCCGGCTGCCAGGGAGGGCCTGGGCACCTCGGGGAGCCTCAGAAGAAAGGCCCTGCCTGGGAGTCGAATTTGGCCGTCTCGCGTCTTCCGCCAGGCTGGGCGGAACCACGAACTGGGAGAAAGGCTCCCCGAGGTGCCCAGGCCCTCCCTGGGAGCCTTTCTTCCTGTTTGCAGCTCCGCTGAGCCCGGCGGGAGACGCGAGCCAGCCAAGCCCGGCTCCCAGGCAGGGCCTGTTCCTTGTGGGGAGCCTTTCTCCCGGTTTGCGGCTCCGCCAAGCACCCCGCAGGGCCCCGCGCCTCCGTCCTCCCCCTCCTCCCTGGTGCGCGCGAAACCTCTCTCGGCCTCCCTCCGGCTCCCTGCCCGCCGCCGCCTTCCTTCCTGCCTGCTTCACTGGCCCCGAGTGCTCTCTGGATGTAGGTGAACTACAACTCCAAAACTCAAGGTAAATTCCTATTAACTCTATGTATTACTGTGTTAGAGTGTCATTTTGTGTCATTTTGGTTGGTGGTGTGCCCCAGGATGTTGTAAATGTAAAAAGTGTGCCACGGCTCAAAAAAAGGCTGGGAAACACTGCTCTAGTGTGATGAAGGGAAGTTGTGATTCAAAAGGAACTTTTCCAAGCTCAGCCTCATTCCCAGGTCAGGGAATGACTCCAAAAGCCTCCCTTCCACTAGCCTGTGCTGTATAGCGCGTTGATTCTCCAGTTGGTGCTGGAACCAAGCTGATGTCCCAAACGGCAGTTTTGCAATTCCAGAGTGCGCAGCTTGCTTCCTACCCACAAGCACAGTCACAGATTTCACCTTGTCATTGCATCTGACTTTAATTGAGAATCTTTCTGCAACTGCCCAGGAACTGACATGTAAAAGGCTCTTACTGGCTTTGGTGGGGGCCCTAACCAAGGTTAGATACTAATTAGAATTCAAACAAAGTGCATAGAATAAACAGTCATGGGAAAGGGAGGTAAAGGGCTGGGGGTCTTTGCGCCCTGACAGGCAGAGCCAGTGGTTGTTAGAGGAATGGAAGGATCACAGTCAGGAAAAGATGTCTCCCTCTGGCCTTGTGTGAGAGAGAAGTCTGTCTGCCCCCGAGGAGGCCTTGGCTGAGAGGCTCTATTCAGGAGGAAGGGCTCCAACAGCGCCCAGTCCAAAATCTCTTCCAGCGCATCGCCAACTGGCAAGGAGTCCTCTTTTGCCCGCGGTGTCATAGTGCTGATCCAGATCCATCGTGCGCAACTGGACCATCTCAGCAGAGGTGCAGGAATAAGGTGGTGCTCCACGTCTGGAACGTGCCTAGACTGCTTTGGGAAGTCATGCCAAGTTGACCAAGGGATTCAAGCACATGTAAAGGGCGGAGATGTCAAGAATGCTGCATGCATGCGTCTAGTCTTTATGCCCAGCCCTGTGAAAACTATCTACAAGTTATGTGGGAGCGTGGAATTGACTAATGGCACGTGACAGTAAATATGCTGCTGTGAAAGCCTGTGGGAGCAAACATAGGACTGTATAGTATCTGCACTGAATGGTCCCAATGCCTCTGCACAAAAGTGTGCATTCGAAAGGTGCGAATGAAAATCCATGCACACCAAAGTGGGTGGAAGGCATGCTCATGAAGGATACGGAAAGTATTTGGGTGCTGAGGTCCCAGGGGATTCGGTTTTGTGGAAGGAAAAAATAGGCCCACGATGGTAGGATGTTGTGGCATGTGTGTGAAAATACCCATGTGCAAGAGCGCATGCATGAATATGGCCACACTGAAACATGCAGGAACCTCTCCAAAAGTGAGGGCATGGCATTGCTGTATCTCCCCATCACCACCTCCAGAAAAGCAGGGGTGGATAAGCTGTGTAGTAGGAGGAGGGAGGGGGAGAGACAGATCCATGGCGTTGTCTGTGACCTGACGAACCCTCCAGGGGGCCAGCTCCAAACTAGCAACTCTGTTGCTCCAAAGAACCAAAGGATGTGGGGGTTGTGTGTTGTGTGTGCTCATGTGTGTATGTGTATGTTCTGCCTACACTAGACTACTGGCAGGGCAAATTACCAGTTCCAGAGCCTGCCGCTGGGACCAAATCAACATCTCCTATTCCTGAGGGAGAGTTGTGGAGGGCATCTGAGCTGGGCCAAGGAGCCCGGGGCTTACATGACGGAACAGCACTGGCACGACTTCTGCTTGCGCCTGCTCTGGCCCTGGTCTTCGCCTTCCTCTTGGCGGGACACGGTGGGCAGGAGCTGGCGGGATGAGGCAGTGTTGGCAGAGGTGGTGGTGTAGGTTGGGGTTTCCTGGCTCAGGGCTGCCTGGGACTTTAGGATCCCTGTCTTGGACAGTTGCGCGTCTCCTAGAGATATTTCCAGAGGGGCTACCGAGGCATTGGACGCATTCAGCAAGGGCTGCTGCTCAGCGTGGAGATCTCCCAGGACTTCTGGTGTCTCTTCTGCTGTTGTCGAGGACAGGCCGGCATCTCCGCCTCCTTTCACTTCCTGGTTTGCCATGGGGGCAGTCTTGCCCAAAATGGATTGGGCATGCTCTTGGCTAGACGAGAGCAAAACATCAGGAACATTGGATATATCCTGCAATGTTGCATTTGGGCCTTGCTTGAGGGACGGGGTTTGCTCAGGCAGTGCAGGTATTTTTTCGACATCAGATGGAACAATCTCCTTTTCCGACACGGTCTTTGTTACCTCCCCAAGAGAAGGTTGGTCTTGGGCAGAGGTTGGCATCAGCTCCTCCAACACGATTTGGGCCTCGCCTGGAAGTGACTTCTTGGCTTCTGGGAGACTGGGTAAGGTTTGACTGAGCAGGGGCCCCTGAGATTCCTCTGTAGAAGACTCCGAAACCTCTGGCAGAGAAGAAAGGCTCTGTCCCTCCACAAATGGCCATGTCTGGACCTGCAGGATCTGCTCTGGTCCGGAGACTGGAGTCTCCTTAGGAACCAGATGTTCATCACCACCCACAGAGGATGGGGCTTGGCCTTCAAGAATACTGTCAGCCTCTGGAAAAGAAGAAATCTGAGTCTCTGGGGCTGTTGTTTGGTGCTCCAGTTCTATTTGAATGTCTTTCAAAGTCAGCCCTTCAACATCTTGATCAAGAAGAGAAGAAAGTGGATTAGGCAGTGAGGAGGTGATGTCCGGGAAAGCATCTTTAACCTCCGTCACAGACGATTCCTGACTCTCGAGAGTTGATGATATCTGTGAAGATCTCTCTTTTTCGTGCAAAGTGGAGGGAACGTCTTCTGACGGAGACGCGAGCTGGTCTGAAGGAGGTGATCGTATCTGTTCTGGCAAAGAAGCACTTTGCAAAGAGGTTGGGATCTGATCCAGACAGGCTCCATTAGTTTCGTGCACAGGGGATGGGATGCGGTCCAACGAGGAGTGTTGAGCTTCCTGCAAAGCGGCGGCCGCACCCTGCGACGAAGGCGCCTTCTGTTCCGAAGAAGAGGGGAAAGAGTCCTGCGGAGATGGTGGGTTTGGATCTAAAATAGGTTCCTGCACCGAAGAGGAAATCTGAGCCACAAGCGGTCCCTCGGTTTCTTGCAAAGGAGGAGCGCCCTGGCTCAAAAGACCTGATGGACTCTGATTCGGCAGAGACAAAACCACAGGCTCCAGGAGGGGACCCTCCATTTCCTGAGAAGAAGGGATCTCATCTAGAAGGGATCCTTCTGTGTCTTGCAGAGATGGGATTAGGTTCTGAGAGCTGAGTGCAATCTGTTCTGCTGGGGATGTTGACAATTTGTCCTCTTCTGAAGAGGTTGGAACCTTGGCTTCAGGAACAGGAGAGGCCTGGTCTGGAAACTGTGGCTCCGTGGACAGTCCCTCTTCTCCTTGCCCCAGCACTGGGATCTCTGCTTCATGGGATGCTTGCGGCTCCTTCTTGTTCTCTTCTGTTGACAGTCCTGATGTTATTGAATTTGCTGCCAGAGCATCACTAGCTGCCGGATCTTGGGTGGGCTCCACTTCACTGGCACCCTGCCCTGCTCCCACCAGAGCGGTCTCTTTGCTCAGTTCTCCATCCGCTTGCTGCTTAGGGGAATCAGGGCAGCTGGCCACATCCTGGCCCTGGTTGGCGGGACTCTGCTGATGTTCATCCTGTGATGTGGGAGACTCTCCTTCTGGGCCTTCACGGCTGCCAAGCTCGCCATCCAGTTGGCTTCCTAAAGCAGTTGGGGACATCTCTTGACCTAAGTCACTGCCAAGGGGAGCCGGCTCACTCCCTTCTTCACATCCATTCCTCAAAGGAGCAGGCTCTTCGGTCTCGTCTTCCTTCACAATTGAGCTCTGTTTCTGCCCAACCGCATCCATGCTGCCCACTTCCTGTCCCAAATGGTCACGGATGACCATTTCCTCCACAGCCAGCTTCCTGTGGTGACTGGGAGCGGCTTCAGTGGGATTCGGGCTCTGCAGAGGTGGCTTTGTGGCAGGAGACACTTCGGAACTGTCCTGATGAGACGGAAGATCCCCACTTTCGACAAGCACAGGATGGGCTTTGTCATGCACCTGTTCAGGGCTGCATTCACCGCCAAACACATCTTTGGAAAAGAAAAACAACAGGATGTCAACAGAGGTGGAACTAGGTAATTTTAAATGGTAGGCGAAAATTATTCCCGCCCCCCCCCCACCCCAAACCAGCAGGCGCGGAGGTGAAGTTCAATTGGGGAACTACCAGGCCCGGATTACCCATAAGGCCACCCTAGGCCATGGCCTAGGGCGGCAGCCATGGGGGGCAGCAGATCCGGACCCCCCAAAAATGAAAAAAAATAAAAATTTTAATCCAATCTTTGGGCGCTTGCTTCTGTGCCTGCGCAGTAAAGGAAGGAGGGGTGAGGCCGGCACGAGCGAGGAGGAGGCGGGGGAAAACCACGTCAGACGCCCTAGGGGCGGGACTTCCCCCCGGCTCCTTCTCCCTTGCGCCGGCTCTGCCCCTCCTTTCTTCACTGAAGGAAGGAGCGGCACCCGCCCGCGCGAGTTAGAAGGAGCCGGGGGGAAGTCCCGCCGCCCCTAGGGCGTCTGATGTGTTTGCTTGTGCGGGCGGGCGCCGCTCCTTCCTTCAGTGAAGGAAGGAGGGGCGCCCGTGCGAACGAGGAGGCGGCGGGGGGAAGCCACGTCAGACGCCCTAGGGGCGGGACTTCCCCCCGGCTCCTTCTTGCTCGCGCCGGCCCCGGCCCCCGCAAGCACCCCCCCCCCCGGGGTGGCACTTACAGAGTGTGGCCTACAGCGCCACAAAACGTTAATCCAGGCCTGGGAACTACCTTAACTGGTAAACACAAACAACGAGAATGTCAAATCAAAAGTACATCCAATTTGGCCTGTCTATAGTCTACTCATTGGTTAAATATCTTCCAAATCTGAAGCAAAGATATTACATATATATAAATACCTCATCACACAATAATAATAATAATAATAATAATAACAACAAGTCCCACAGTGACTATTGGGTCTAGCATCTAAATCAGTGACTATCCATATAGGTAAGTGGCACACTATATACAGATCTATCTCCCACATACAATTAGGAACAATAATGAGTCTATTATATTCAATGATGAAATACCAGCAATCCACTGTATGGAAGGAATGGAAACTCCGATATATCCTAGTAGCGCTGGGCAATGTGCCACAAAGGGGGGCGTGTCTGTCTTACCAGGACACTCCCACAGCCTCTTTCAGAAACGCGAGTGAGGGGCCGATGATGGAAGGTCTCTCCAATAACTGCACACAGTCAAAATACCCAAACATAAAAATAGCGGAAAGCCTCTCTGAACCAGAGTGGTTCCTGTGCCTGGAATCAGTGGCTGTGAAGGAGGCATGGTAATCACGCCCACTGGGGCGTGGTAACGCTAGAGGGAGGAGCATCAGTGTGATGCCAGTGAGAGGAGCACAGATCCAAGTAGGAAGCAAATCTGGAGGTGTGGTGCACTGCATACATGCGTTCCTCCACCCGGAAGAGGCCACAAGGCTTTCTCAGGGTGCATTCTACAGTCATGCCTGTCAATACGGGACGGGAGCTGAGAGGGACTCCGGCAGGAGGGGTCGGGGCCTAATGAAGTGACTCTGCGAGCCAGATGCAATCATCAAAAGAGCCACACCTGGCTCCCGAGCTATAGGTTCCCTACCCCAGATCTCAACAGCAGACCTTGCCTCTTGCTAGTACCCACCATCTCCTGACACGTCTCCATTTTGCAGTTTCTCTTTTGCTGCCTCCTTCTCAGGTCTTTTGGGTGGGACGGGAGCCAACTCGAGTCTGGACTCAGGACTATTTCTCCCTGTAAAGAATTCATTAAATCAGGTTCAGAAAGAGTTGCCAAGCC
The DNA here is from genome assembly GCA_030556195.1 of Anolis apletophallus. Lineage (NCBI taxonomy): Eukaryota > Metazoa > Chordata > Lepidosauria > Squamata > Anolidae > Anolis > Anolis apletophallus. The sequence continues at coordinate 140,899,766 of JARBWK010000006.1, forward strand.
CGTTCAGGGTCCTATGCCCAAAGGTTCAATAAAACTTTTGCTGATCTCCCCCCCAACACACACTTCCCCTAACCTCGACTGTAATGCCCAAAACAAGAGAGTTGAAAAGCAACCTGGAGACCATAATAAATCTCAAGTTTTCTAGTGTCACTAAAAACTAAAGGTGGGGATAGTTAGAAGGCCCCACCTACAGCACCATATAAAATCCAGATTATTTGCTGTGAACTGGATTATGTGGCAATGTAGACATATAAACCAGTTCAAAGCAGATAATGTGGATTATCTGGATTATACGGCAGTGTAGATCTAGCCTGAAGATAGCAAGAAGAGGTGATCTGCTATTGGGAATAGATGAAGGGCAATGTAATCTGCTGAGTTAAATGAAGAAGTTGAAGAAAATTGGGGATACCATGTTGGGATGTACATACATTGCCATACAAAATCTAGATTATCTGCTTAGAACTGGATTATATGGCTGTGTAGACTCATATAATCCAGTTCAAACCAGATAATGTGGATTATCTGATTAGTAGGACTGTTTGATTTTAAAAAATGGTTCAAAACTCGTTTTAGAAGTAGGGGGCGCTGGCGCTTTGAATCTGAATGCTTTCAGATTTTTTCCGAAAAAAATTCGAAATTTATTCAGAAAAATTCCGAAATTTCGGAATGGTTTCGTTAATGGCGGCCAGCGATTGTGCAATGAGCAAAAACCTGCAAAAAAACCTCAGTCTGACACGGAGGGAAGAAATCCACTTCCAAACTGGGTTTAACACGCTCCTGCCCCAGGTCCTTCTTGCGGGAGAAGGACCTTCCCTCCCCGTCGTCTGATTCCTTTCCGAAAATGGTGGCGGTCGCATCGGAATGGCAAATTCACTTCCGGGTTGCTTGCATCGTTGCAAAACCGCTTCAAAAGTGAATTTAATCCGAATTCATTCCAATGTTACGAAGATTCCGACGAACCTAACCAGGCGTATTGATTAGATAATCTGGATTATATGGCAGCGTAGATGGGGACTGAATGATGGCCAAAGGTGGGGTGAAGGTTGCTTAGATGGCCAATACTCAAACACCTTGATCGCAGAAGACAAAGAAGGAACACAACTGAAAGTTATTGAGAGAAAAATCTGCCTTTATCTTTATGCCCTTCAAAACTGTATCAATGAACGAAGAGCTTTCCTCGCCTGCTGTTCCCGGAACAAACATGAATCAGAGATAATATTCACTGCAAGTAATACCAAACCTCAGAGGTTTTTTGAAGTAAAATATTTTCAGTTACACATATGTGAATATTTTATTTATTTATTTACTTATTTACTATATTTTTATACCGGCCTTCTCAGCCTGACTCAAAGGCGACTTGACTTAAAATATATATTTTTAAGGCATATTTGAAATCAATGGCAGAAAACCCTTTGGCAAGCAACATTCAGGGGCCATTTTTGTGCCATCGTGCTTTCCCCAGGCATATGTGACAAAGAATGACTTACCTTGAGGAGAAGACGAAGATATCAGAGGAACCTAAGAAAAAAAAGAGAAATTGGGTCTTGCTGAAATTACACTTTATTCATCTCATTTATTTATTTTATTTATTTAACATTTTTGTACCCTGACCTTCTCACCTCCAAGGAGGGACTCGGACCGGCTTACAGCAAAATTCAATGTCATACAAAATTTAATACATCTTAAAACAGCATACTAAAATTCATAACAACAGAGATACATTAAACCACATTGCCATTAAAACCACATTCAACTCGGTCTAAAAAAGTGGTCACCCATTTCAGATTGAAATCAATCTCAGCTTATTCTGGGAAGGCCTCGTTCCACATCCAAGTCTTCACTCGCCTCCTGAAGGACAACAGGGAGGGGGCAGATCTAACATCGCTTGGGAGGGAGTTCCACAGCCGAGGGGCCACAACAGAGAAGGCCCTGTCTTCTGTCCCCACCAGACGCGCTAGCGAAGATGGCGGGATCGAGAGCAGGGCCTCTCCGGAGGATCTTAATGTCCTTGATGGTTCATAGGGGGAAACCGTTCGGACAGGTAAGCTGGGCCAGAACCGTATAGGGTTTTGTAGGTTAAAACCAGCACTTTGAATTGTGCTCGGAAGCTAATTGGCAGCCAGTGGAGCTGGCGCAGCAAGGGAGTTGTATGCTCCCTGTACCCCGCTCCTGTTAGTAACCTGGCTGCCGAGCGTTGGACTAATTGCAGTTTCCGAGCAGTCTTCAGAGGCAACCCCACGTAGAGAGCGTTGCAGTAGTCTATTCGAGATGTAACCAGAGCATGGACTACCGTGGCCATGTCAGACTTCCCAAGGTACTGGCGCAGCTGGCGCACAAGCTTTAACTGTGCAAAAGCTCTCCCGGCCACCACTGAGACCTGGGGTTCCAGGCTCAGCGATGAGTCCAGGATCATTCCCAGACTGCGAACCTGCGCCTTCAGGGGGAGTGTAACCCCGTCAAGCACAGGCTGCAACCCTATGCCCTCTTCGGCCTTGCGACTGACCAGGAGTACCTCTGTCTTGTCTGGATTTAGTTTCAATTTGTTAGCCCTCATCCAGTCCGTTACAGCGGCCAAGCACCAGTTCAGGACTTGAACAGCCTCCTTAGTAGCAGATGGGAAGGAGTGGCAGAGTTGGACATCATCTGCGTACAGATGACACCGCACCCTGAAACTCCGGATGATCTCCCCCAACGGCTTCATGTATATGTTAAATAACATAGGGGACAGTATTGAGCCCTGCAGGATCCCACAGTATAATAGCCGTGGGGTCGAGCAGGAGTCCCCTAGCAACACCTTCTGGGACCGACCCTCGAGGAAGGACTGGAGCCACTGCAAAGCAGTACCTCCGAGGCCCATTCCTGCGAGGCGTCTCAGAAGGATACCATGGTCGACGGTATCAAAGGCCGCTGAGAGGTCCAGCAGAACCAACAGGGACACACTCCCCCTGTCGAGCTCCCGGGTTCAATTCCTCAAAAGACTGCAAGGTAGTATTCTGTTATTGTTATTCTCACAATCCTGCAGAATCAATTGGACTCATGGTGAAGACAGAGGTAATGTTTATAGACTAGTGAGACCAGCCTGGAAGAACTAGCACTATGATCAGCACAAAGATGGCTTTTCCTTCCAAAACCAACGTCTTTAAGTAAGCGAGGGCCCTTCCACACAGTCATCTAACTCGGAATATCAAGGCAGATAATCCGTAAGATCTGCTTTGAACTGGGTTATCTGAGTCCACACTGCCATATAATCCAGTTCAATGTGGATTATAGACAGCTATGTGGAAGAGGCAGTTTCACATCTGTGAAACTGCACCACAGGTCTGGCCAGGACACTCTACCTCTAATTCATGTGAAAGTTATATTGATTGTTTTATTATTTGCTGTTGTGTTATTATTATGTGTCATTGGGCTTGGCCTTATGTAAGCCGCCCCAAGTCCCCTTGGGGAGATGGTGGTGGGGTAAAAATAAAGATTATTATTATTATTATTATTATTCACAAAAGTTTTAAAAAGAAATGTTTCACAACCGCTGAAAGGAGGCCAGTGTTTAGAAAGTTTCAGGGAGGAGGAAAATTAGCTGCTGGGTTCACCAGAGCTTCCCACCTCTGATCTAAATAAATTCGGTTTGCATATATCTTTATGAATGTCTCAGCATGTATTGTTTATATTCATGCACTGGTAATTTTAGTGGAATTATTTTATTTTATTGGCATGCCTTTGGATTAAGTGCCATCTTTTCAATACACATTTGTCTAAGTGATGCACTGGTTCAATTATCTATGTAACCACGTGTCGTGCAATGGCGTGGGTGTTGGGCTACACCTTTGCAGAACTGCAGTTCAAATCCCTGTTCGGAAATAGAAAGGCATTGGGTGACTTGGGCAAGTCATAGTCTCTCAGCCTTAGATAAGGACAAAGGCAAACCTCCTCTGAACAAACCTTATTTATTTACAATACAACAATACCATCAATAAAACTTAAACATAAGCAATAACATACAGTTTTAAACATACATTTCGGGCGGGCCAAATGTGAATATTAAAATTTTAAAATAAACACGGAATGCAGACTTCAAGGACAATGTGGGGCAGATATCCAACCTGTATTTAATGTGCTTTTGAGGACATTTGCAGAGCTTGAACACAGCAGGGCCTTATTTACTTTATTCAGGGAAGGCACATTGGAACAGCCACGTCTTCAGGCTCCTCCTAAAACCTGCCAAAGTGGGGGCTTGTCTAATCTCCTTGGGGAGCGCATTCTAGAGTCAGGGGGCCACCATAGAGAAGGCCCTCTCACCCGTCCCCACCAAACGCGCCTGCGAAGGCGATGGGAACAAGAGCAGGGCCTCTCCAGATGATCGGAGAGATCGCCTGGGTTCGTAGACCAAAATGCGGTCACTTAGATAGGCGGGTCCCAAACCGTTCAGGGCTTTGTAGGTAAGAACCTACACCTTGAATTGGGACCGGAAGATGAACGGCAGCCAATGGAGCTCCTTAAACAGGGGGGTTGACCGCTCCCTGTAAGTCGCTCCAGTTAGCAATCTGGCTGCTGCTTGTTGGACCAGTTAAAACTTCCAGGTCGTCTTCAAGGGCAGCCCCATGTAGAGTGCATTACAGTAATCCAGTCTGGAGGTGACTAAGACGTGGACCACCGTGGCCAGATTCGACATCACGAGGTACGGTCGCAGCTGGCACATGAGTTTTAATTGTGCAAAGGCCCTCCCAGCCACCGCCGACACCTGTGCTTCAAACATTAGCGACGAGTCTAGGAGGGCACCCAAGCTGCGGACCTTTGACGTCAGGGGGAGTGCAACCCCATCCAGCACAGGTTGCCACCCTATACCCCGATCTGCCTTGTGATCGACCAGGAGGACCTGTCTTGTCAGGATTGATCTTCAGCTTATTCATCCTCATCCAGACAGTCACAGCGGCCAGGCACTCGTCTAATACCTGTTAGGCTTCCTTGGAATTAGGTGGAAAGGAGTAGTAGAGTTGGCTGTCATCTGCATAGAGATGGCATCCCACTCCCAAACCCTTGCTAGGAAAACCCTGTAATAAAAACAATCTGGAGGCACACCAGGGTCAGATCACCCATAAGGCCACACTAGGCCACGGCCTAGGGGGCGCAGCCGGGGGCGCCAGATCTGGACCCCCCATTTTTTTAAAAAGTCGATCTTCGGGCGCTTCCAGGGGCGGGGCTTCCCTTCCTCCTCCTCCGCGACGCGCCCGGGTTCCTTGACTCAAAAAAGCCAGGCGCGTGGCGAGGAGGAAGAGGAAGGCTCGCCCCCGGGGGCGGGGCTTCCCTTCCTCCTGTTCTGCGACACGCCTGGGTTCCTTGACTCAAAAAAAGCCGGGCGCGGGGCGAGGAGGAGGAGGAAGGAAGGAGGCCTGGCTTCCTTGACTCAAGAGCCGCGAGGAGAAGGAGGTGCAGAGCCGCGAGGAGAAGGGGGTGGGGGTAGATGTTGGTTTGGGGGCGTAATTCCAAAGTGTGGCCTAGGGCGCCAAAGTTGGTTAATCCGGGCCTGAGGCACACAACAATACAATATTTATTTATGGTGAATGCCTTTTGCACAAGATACTAGGGGAGCGAGAGACAAGGAATACAATATATATTTCCAAGACTTTTTAATTTTTTCTTCTGCTATGGAGTAGTTTGTTATTGGACCAAGAGTGAATTTTTCACTTTTGAAACCAAATTCATACCACAGTTTGCTGTTGTTCTTAACTGCTGTAAAAGTCAATGAGATATCTCTATGGCTGGATCTACACTGCCCTATATCCCAGGATCAGATCCCAGATTATCTTCTTATCCCAGATTATCTGATAGTGTAGACTCATATAATCCAGTTCAAAGCAGATAATCAGGGATCAGATCCTGGGTATAGGGCAGTGAAGATCCAGCCTATGTTTTCTATTTAGATTAGGGTTGCCACTTTTTGATATAAGAAATAAGAAACATTTACCTAAAAATACGGGATTTTTCACAAAAAAAATAAAAACTTGAAAATCAAGTCAGGGAATTAAATGGTAGGCTGCCCATTTTTTCCTGAAATGTTTGGGGTTGCAGGAAAAAAATGGGCAAATTCCTAAATCTCCCCACAAAAGGCTGTAAGCCTCACTGACCTGCTCCCTGCTAACTTCCAACACTTCGGATGGAATCTTCTCTCGGCTCTGGGCCTGGCTCTCTCTCTCTCTTGCTCTCTCGGTGTCGTCCTGCTCTCAGCTCAGCCTTGTGGTGTCTCTGCTGCTCTCGCCTCTCTCCCGCACGCACGCTCCATGGTGCCCTGCCCTCATTGGCTGACCTGAGCAGAGCCCGCCAGGCCAGGAAGAAGGTGGATGCTGGCCTGGCGGTGCAGCAAGGCACCACCTGTGGCCGGGCAGGCACGCCGCTGCTGGGGCTGCTCTGCTGCCTACCATGCCTGCGAGTGAGTGCGAGGCGAGCGAGCGCAAGCGCCGCTGAGAAGCTGCTGGCAGTGCGGTGACACTCACTGCTGGCCCAGCCTCATCTCCTGCTGCCACCTGTCCTGTCCTGTCAATACGGGACGGGAGCTGAAAATACGGGACATGAAATTCAGAGCAAAAATACGGGACGTCCAGTATAATACAAGACAGGTGGCATATCTATATGCGTCCACTTGCCCGACTGGTCCGCGATTTTTGTCTGGAGTGTCATCAGTACGCTGATGACACCCAGCTGGTGCTACGAATGGATGGCAGGCCGGACACCGTACTCGATTGTTTCCAGCAATGCCTTGAAGCCGGTTGAAGGTGAACCCATCGAAGACGGAGATCCTATGGCTGGGTCATCCTGGTGTTGGCGAGTGGCAGTTGCCTACCCTGGATGGCGCCCGCGGTTAAGTAAAAAGCCTGGGGGTCGTCTTTGGTAAAAGCCAGGGGTCCACGGTTGGACCCATTTTTCCATATCGATGGAGACCCAGGTCTCCACGGTTAGCAGGTCTGTATTTTTCCATCTTCGACAGGCTAGACTACTGTAACACCCTCTACATTGGCCTTCCCTTGTTGACAATCCGGAAACTTAAGCTGGTGCAAAACGCTGCTGCTCAATTGCTTGTGGGAGCATTGGCAAGAGAGCATATTACACTAATTTTACAGCAATTGCACTGGCTACCTGTAGAGTACCGGATTGTCTTCAAGGTGCTGGTTTTGACCTTCAAGGCCTTGTATGGTGTAGGGCAGTGCTGTCCAACTTCTTCCGGCCCAAGGGCCGGAGGAGTGTCACTGATCACCTGGGGGCCGTAGGTGATCAGTGAGCGGGGGGGCGGGGCCGATCGCGGGGCGGGGCCACTCGTAGGGGCGGGGCCACTCGCTTACGTAGCCCCACCTCTTTCCCCCCGCCCTTGCCCGGATCCCGGGCGCCGACACGCGCGGGGGGGAAAGAGGATCAATGAAGGAGGAGGCTGTCAGCTGATTGCCACCTCCTTCAGCAATCCTTTCCTCCCACCTGCGCCCTTGCCCCGATCCGGGGCGCCGGCGCGCGCGGGGGGAAAGAGGATCGACAAAGGAGGAGGCAATCAGCTGACAGCCTCCTCCTTCGCCCCTCCTCCTCCCCCGCGGACGCGCCGCGGCTCCGGTCGCGAGCTGCGGTGCGGGGAGGGGAAGGAGGGGGAAGGAGGAGGGGCCAGCTCTCTTCCTCCTCCCTGTATCGCCGCCTTCTCCCTCTTTCGGCGCCGCCAATGCAATGCAGTTCGCAGCAGCGCTGCCGAGAGAGGGAGAAGGGGGCGATACAGGAGGAGGAAGAGAGATGGCTCGTCCTCCCTAGACCGCCCCCTTCTCCCTCTCTCGGCGCCGCCGCTGCAAACTGCATCGCATCGGCGGCGCGGAGAGAGGGACGGAGGGGGCGGTGCAGGGAGGACGAGCTGGCTCACTTCCTCCTCCCTGCCCCGCCTCCCCCCCCCGGCCGCCATTTTTTTAAAAAAAAAAATTAAAAATGGCGGCCGGGGGCATAGCAGGGGCCGTGTCCAACAGGCTGGGGGGGCCGTGTACGGTTCCCAGGCCGCCAGTTGGACAGCCCTGGTCTAGGGCCAGTGAACCTGAGGGATCGCCTCATCCCATACGTTCCCCCAAGATCACTGTGATCAGAAGAATAAAACCTTCTGGTGATTCCATCAGCCCGTTCCTGCCGCCTTTCAACAACAAGACAAAGAGCTTTCTCCGTGGTGGCGCCAACTCTATGGAACGAGTTACCAGATGGAGCTTGCGCTATTACAGAGTTGGCCCCTTTCCAGAAGGCCTGCAAGACGCTCCTCTTTAAGCAGGCCTTCAATCTAAGCACCTCCTGGTAATTTCTATCCATGCCCTTGTGTTTTATGCAATTAAATGGTTTTATGTATGTTTTATAGTTTTATGTAAACCGCCCCGAGCCTGCAGGGAGGAGCTATATATAAAAGTGAATAATAAATAAATAAATAAACAAACCCTAATTTAGATATTATTTCTGTCCTTGCTCAGAAAGAGGGTCTAATTTACTTGTTACCTACAAGCATTATGGCTAACAAGGATTGGAATTCAGGCTTCCCTGCAAGAAGCCACAATCCATTACACTATGAACAACAACCTCTGGACTTTGGTCCAATTTCCAACGGCTTGTATGAGTCACGATTCCAAGCCCTTGGCAAGAGCAACCTGCCACTTGCTTACTGGGTGGGGAAAGCAGGAGAGAGGTGAAGGCGGGATGCTTAGCAGGCAGAAAAGGGGATGGTCTTGCTCACATTTCGGGCTGGCCTGACTTGAAGTGGGTGGCACACCCTCAACAAACACAAATTACACCCTGGACCAGCTCATTCCATGCAAAGACTGACCCATATACCCCATATCCTGAGACAGGCTGACCTTTGTTAACCAGTCTGTTTTCAGTTGTGCTAATCTTTCTGCTGATAATTTGAGCAAATGCCTGCCAACGTCTCTTGCCCATCTTACATTCCTGCCTCATTTTGGTCTTCATCAATATAGCTTCCCCGGTCTTTTCAAAATCTAATCTAGGCCCCTTCTACACTACCAGATTATCAAAGCAGATAATACACATTATCATCTTTGAACTGGATTATATGGGTCTATAGTAAAGGTAAAATTTTTCCCCTGACATGGAAGTCCAGTCGTGTCCCGACTCTTGGGTGTGGTGCTCGTCTCCATTTCTAAGCCAAAGAGCCGGCGTTGTCCGTAGACACCTCCAAGGTCATGTGGCCAGCATGACTGCATGGAGCGCCGTTACCTTCTCGCCAGAGCGGTACCTGGAGAAACTGCTGGGAGCTCCAAAGCCAGAGGGGAGGAGGCGGGGCTTGGCACGGCCTGGCTCCACCCCCTTCTGGCTTCCGCTCTACCAGCAGCTTCTCCAGGCGGGAGGATGGCAATGCCAAGCCAGTGGTGGCATAGCTAGCACAAGGTCTGGCTTGGCACTGCCATCCTCAAGCCTGGAGAAGCTGCTGGTAGAGCGGAGCCAGAGGGGCGGAGCCAGGCCACGCCAAGCGCCGCCCCCTCCCCTCTCCAGCCTTGAGGAGGTAGGTAGATCTTTCTGACTAGGTTTTATTATAAGTAGCTCGTGTGCTGAAAAAGTGTGGGCACCCCTGGTCTAGAGCTTCTGGTATCCATCCATGATCAGATGGGATCTGATGCCTTTAGTGTACACTATCTACATCCTACCTAAGACTACGTAAGACTATTTAATTCAGACTGAGAGATTCAGGAAGCCACTGTCTTTAAAAAAGTAACTTTCCCCACTTTTGGCTTCCTTGATGCTTGATCACAACAGAATTGATAGAAGTAGGGAGGGGAGCTGAGTGAGTAAGACTCATGGGCTGGTCAGATTTTTGAGCTGGGAGTGGTAGCTAGCCTGAGATAAAGGAATGGTAGTCTATTCTACCTACCTGAAATGCTATTGAGTAGGGCTGTTTTTAAGTTTGTCAGCCTGATCTTGAGCAAATTTACTCAAAGTAAGCCCACTTGAGTTCAATGAAACTTCCGTTGATACAGGCAAAAATAATCAGGATATCCAATACTGCGGAGTTGCAGTAGTGCAATGGGTACTGTTAAACCCTTGTGCTGCTGATCTGAAGGTGGGCAGTTTGAATCTGCGGGATGCGGGGAGCTTCCGGTGTTAGCCCTAGCTCCTGCCAATCTGATCCAGCCTAAAATAATCAGGATATCCAATACTGTGGTGCCGCGGTGGACCAATGGGTTAAACCCTTGTGCTGCTGAACTTCTGATCTGAAGGAGGGCAGTTCGAATGTGCGGGATGGGGTGAGCTCCCGCTGTTAGCCCTAGCTCCTGCAACCTACTAGTTCAAAAACATGCAAACTGTGAGGAGATAAATAGATTCCGCAGCTTGGAAATGGAGATGAGCACCTCTCTCAGAGCTGGAGTTGAGCACCGCCTCCAGAGCCGGAAACGAAAGGTGAAGCCTTTGTCTTTGTCTGTGTTTGTGTGTTTCATTGTATTTCACTGTAACAAGGCACTGAATGTTTGCCTGTGTCTGTTTATATGCTGTAATCCGCTCTGAGTCCCCTCAGGGTGAAGGGCAGAATATACCGCATATACTCGAATATAAGCCGACCTGAATATAAGCCGAGGTCCCTAATTTTACCACAAAAAACTGGGAAAACGCATTGACTCGAGTATAAGATGAAGGTGGGTATCAAAATTAAAATAGATACCAATAAAGTTACACTAATTGAGGCATCCATAGGTGAAATGTTTTGGAATATTTACATAAAGCTGTAATTTAAAATAAGACTGTCCAACTCTGATTGAACCATTATTCTAACCTTCTTCTATGTAAATGTGTTTACGTATCCTTCCAATAACGATAGAGAGTAAAATAATAAATGTAATAATAATAATAATAAAAGAGTAAAATAATTGAAATGTAATAACAATAATAAATAAGAAAAAATAAGAAATGTAATAATAAATAGAGTAAAATAAATGTAAAAAAATAAAGTAAAATAATGTAAATGTAGTAATAGAGTAAATCTATGTATATAATAAAAGTCAGTGTTTGCGGGCGGTGGTGTGGTGGTGCGACGGGAGGAATATGTGCCAGCGTTTCGATTGGCTGCAACTGTGGAATTATTTGCATAAAAGACACTGATTGGCCAGCCTCAGAACTCCGACATTCAACGGCCCCAGACAGAGGGGATTGGTTGCCAGTGAAATGGTATTTGCATAATGGACTCCGATTGGCCAACCACATTCCGACATTCTAAAGTGACTCAGAAGGAAAAGGAAAGGCCTCAGGCAGTCAGCCACTGTGGCCCACAGCAAAGGACCAAACTTGGCAAACAGGGGACCAATGACCCACTTCACAACCTGGTGTGGTTTAGGGCAGGAGGGGCCATGAATGATGGGATTTGCAGTACCATCACCTCATTCACTTCCCAAACAACACTGTAGCCCATATAAATCACAGACCAGGCCCAAAATTGACAGCAAGGCTTCCTTAACTTGATTTTCCTGACTAGGCCTCAGCTCATGGGATATTGATAGGCTTCCTCAACTTGATTTTCCTGACTACGCCCCCAACAATGACAGAACAAGACCAAACTTGGCACACAGACCCCCAAGGTGCACCCTACATCCTGGTGCAGTTTGAGGGATGGACCATGGATGATGGGACTTGCAGTACTTCAATTCACTTCCTTAGAGCACTGTGGCCCACACCAATGACGAATCAGGACCAAACTTGGCACACAGAGGCCCAATGGCCCACTTTACAAAGCACAATGGCTCACAAATGATGGGATTTACAGTACCTTCACCCAATTCACACAGAACATTGCAGCCCCTACAAATCAGAGACCAGGCCCAAACTTGGCACACAGAGTACCCATGACCCACTCTACATCCTGATGCAGTTTTGAGTGGGACGGACCACAGATAATGGGAGTTGCAGTACCTTCACTCACTTTCTGAGACCGCTGCAACCCTCATCCAATGACTGATCAAGACCGCACTTGGCACACAGAGCCCCCATGACCCACTCTACATCCTGGTGTAGTTTGGAGAACGGGGGATCATGGATGATGGGACTTCCACTTCCTTCCCTCACTTCCAGAGAACGATGCAACCCTCATCCAGAGCATGATCAAGACCAAATGTGACACACACAGCCCCCATGACCCACTCTACATTGTGGTGCTGTTTGGAGGGGATGGATCATGGCCAATGGGACTCGCAGTACCTTCACTAAGTTCCTGAGACCACTGCAAGCCACATAAACATCTAATAGGAACCAACCTTGGCACACAATGCCTTCCTCATATAACCCGGGCACCGCTGGGTCCTCAGCTAGTAAATGTAATAAAAATAATACTAATAACAGAGTAAAATGATAAATAACCTTGGCTTGAGTATAAGCCGAGTAGAGCATTTCAGCCTAAAAAAGGGGCTGAAAAACTAGGCTTATATTTGAGTATATACAGTGAATAAAGTGTTGTTGTTGTTATTGTTGTTCCACAAAGCACTTTAACCCAGATTATCAAGGCAGAAAATCCCACAAGATCTGCTTTGAACTGGGTTATCTGAGTCTACACTGCCATATATCTCAGTTCAAAGCAGATAATGTGGGATTTTATTCAGCTGTTTGGAAGGGGGTCTCAGAAAGTGAATTCTTACTTTAATTGGTCCATACCTCTGCAGTGCCATCCAGCGATGACTGCTTGGTCTCCTTCATGGCTTTTGCAGGCTCCTCTGGCTGCTGGGGTCCTGGCTGGAGCTCTGGGTTGTCCAGCTGCTGCATCTGAGATTGGAGACTTCGGAGAAAGAGACATTCCATACATTATGTAACAATTTTGAAATAATGTCTGTTCCTGGTTTGAAAGTGTTATTTCCTGTTTAAGTGTGTGCTACATACTTCGAATGTAGTTGTTGCACTCCTGAAACTTCGTTTTTGTGCCACAAACTATGTTGAATTGAAACTTAATCCAGACAAGACAGAGGTACTCCTGGTCAGTCGTAAGGCCGAACAGGGGATAGGGTTACAGCCTGTGTTAGACGGGGTTACACTCACCCTGAAGACACATGTTCGCAGTCTAGGAGTGATCCTGGACTCATTGCTGAGCCTGGAAACCCAGGTCTCGGTGGTGGCCGGGAGAGCTTTTGCACAATTAAAACTTGTGCGCCAGCTGCGCCCGTTCCTTGGGAAGTCTGACTTGGCCACGGTGGTCCACGCTCTGTTACATCCCGAATATAATCCATTCCACACACATATATATAGTTATATATTCCAAATCCATCCATACATATATATATATATATATATATATATATATATATATATAGCTCTCACGAAAATAAATATTTCCAAATATTTTGCTTTTATGGCTCTCTGAGTCAAAAAGGTTCCCGACCTCTGTTCTAGAACATAGCCATACAGCCCAGTAATTCCAGCCATGAAAGCCTTCAACAACAGCAATTGTGGAGTTCGTTTCCAAAATGTACAAAATCCAAAAGAATCGAAAACTTGAATTAAAGACAGCAGCACATTGTTGGCTAGAATATATTATGCACAGATCAAAACTACCAAAATGTATCAAACCACTTTTATGCTTGGAAAACAGCATTTTATAGCAAAAAACTACCAAAATGTCAGATCAAACCACTTTGGTCCGAAAAGGCCTTACTGGTACATTATTTAAACTGTTATGTTTATTCATAAACTGCATGCTCATTTTATAGCAAAATAATGCATAGACCCTTCCACCCAGTCTCAGCCCCCCACTTAACATTTGTTCAGATGAGTTTGGTACTTTTTGGAAACAGATTCCACAATTAGGATTCCATTGATTTGGAAGACTAGACTACAGCTTTAAAGTACCTGCAGGAGTCCATCTCTCAAGCTGTTTTGTGATTTAAAGAGGAAAACCAATAACTTAGGTTGTTCCCGACAACCATAGAACTAGTCTTGTTAGATTGCTATTTGCATGCTCTTAAGAGATCTATGAACTAGTTTTAATTAAGGATTAATTACTTACGGATTAATTTGTTGTATTAATTATATTTTTATTCTATTTTTATTCTGTTGTCTATTTATAACTATAGTTTGGAGCCTGCCCAAGCTAAGACTCAGGGCGGAACTTTCCAATAAATGCATCTAAATTGAGAGGGATGAAATACTAGAGTTCTGAGTCCCGTCTGAAATTTCCTCAAAAGACACCAGATCCTTTCTGATCTTATGATCTAAACCAGGCCTGGGCAAACTTTGGCCCTCCAGGTGTTTTGGACTTCAACTCCCACAATTCCTAACAGCCTCAGGCCCCTTCCTTTTGCCCCACAGCCGCTTAAGCGGCTGAGGGGCAAAAGGAAAGGGCCTGAGGGTGTTAGGAATTGTGGGAGTTGAAGTCCAAAACACCTGGAGGGCCAAAGTTTGCCCAGGCCTGATCTAAACAGAGTCAGCTCCAGTTAATACTTGGATTGGAGCGCGCCAATGAATCCAAGATGCATTATCCTATATTTCAGAGAAAGGAACTGCCCCAAACACATTTGAGTATTTCTATGGAAAACCTATGAAATAATAATAATAATAATAATCTTTATTTATACTCCACCACCATCTCCCCAATGGGGACTCGGGTAGTTAACATGAGGTCAAGCCCTTCTAAAACACAATACAACACAGTAAAATACAAAATAAAAAACAAAATACATCGGAAATAATAATAATAATAATAAATACAATAACAATAACAAATGGAAAAATACAGGATATTCACACAATAAAAACCAAATAGGATTGGCAGGTCAAGTGGACAAAAATAAAATGATAAAACCCTGGGTGAGATACGAGTAAGAGATAGCAAATGAGGGGCCCCCAAAAAGATGAAATAGTGGGGGCAGGCCTTCAGTTTAGAATGAAATTCATGAGAGTTGCCAGTTGAAGATGCTGCTTTGGAGTGAAGTAGATTAGTAGATTATCCTCTGGTTTCTAGACAGAGGCTGGATGGCAATCCGTTGGGAGCGCTTTGATTATGTATTCCAGCTTGGGAGGGGGTTGGACTGGATGACCCTTGGAACCTCTTCCAACTCTGTGTTGTCGAAGGCTTCCATGACCGAAATCACTCGGTTTCTGTGAGTTTTCCGGGTTGTATGGCCATGTTCCAGAGGCATTCACTCCTGACATTTCGCCCACATTTATGGCAGGCATGCTCAGAGGTTGTGAGGTCTGCTGGAAACTAGGCAAGTAGGGTTTACATATCTGTGGAATGTCCAGGGTGGGAGAAAGAACTCTTTGTCGGTTGGAGTCAATTGTGAATGTTGCAATTGGTCTCCTTGATTGTCTGTCTATATATGTTGTGTGTCTATGGCATTGAATGTTCGCCTGTATATGTACATTGTAATCCGCCCTGAGTCTCCTGCGGGGTGAGAAGGGCGGAATATAAATACTGTAAATAAATCTATGTATATAATAAAAGTCAGTGTTTGCGGCAGTGGGTGGTGCGGTGGCGGAGGGAGGAATATGTGCCAGCGTTTCGATTGGTTGCCACTGTGGGATTATTTGCATAAAGGACACTGATTGGCCAGCCTCAAAACTCCGATGTTCTAAGGCACCAGATTATTTGCATAAAGGACTCTGATTGGCCAGCCTCAGAAATCCAACACTCTGAGCCACCAGACAGAGAACAGAAAGGGCCTGACTGAATTAACAGGGCCTCAATTGCTACATGAAGGCCTAAAAGGGTCTGAAGGAAATAACAGTAAGGCTTCCTCAACTTGATTTTCCTGACGAGGCCTCAGTTACTACGATAGTATGGAAAGACAGATCCACATTTACTGTATGTATCATGCTGTATAGATAAAAGGGACATATACCTTAAAGAGACACCATCTCGGTATGGGCAGTTAGCCAGTTGACAGTTTCTTTCCGTTGGAAATAGAATGTTCAGTACTTTCACTCAGTACACTTCACAAAGAAACCTCTAACCCCTACAAATCACTGACTAGGCCCAAAATTGACAGTAAGGCTTCATTAACTTGATTTTCCCGACTAGGCCTCAGCTCATGGGACATTGTGTATGGCCTGAATTGGCAGTAACCAACCTTGGCACACAGAGCCCCTATGACCCACGCTACATTCTACTGCCGTTTGGAGGAGGGTGGACCATGGATGATGGGACTTGAAGTACCTCCACAGATTATGGGATTTGTAGTACTTTCAAACCCTTCATTCCCCACAGACCACTGCAGCCCTGAACAAAGACCGATAAAGACAAAACTTGGCACACAGTGCCCCCATGACCCACACTCCATCCTACTGCAGTTTAGAGAAGGGTGGGCTACGGATGATGGGACTTGAAGTACCTCCACTCACTTCACAAGACCGCTGCCAACCTCATCCTAAGACTGATCAAGACCAAACTTGGCACACAAAGCCCCCATGATCCACTTTACATGCTGGTGCAGTTCGGAAGAGGATGGACCACGGATGATGGGACTTGAAGTACCTCCACTCACTTCACAAGACCAGCCTCATCCTGATCAAGACCAAACCTCATTCTAAGAGTTGATCAAGACCAAACTTGAAGTACCTCCACTCACTTCACAAGAGCCAGCCTCATGATCCACACACAAACATGCTGGTGCAGTTCGGAAGAGGATGGACCACGGATGATGGGACTTGAAGTACCTCCACTCACTTCACAAGACCGCTGCCAACCTCATTCTAAGACTGATCAAGACCAAACTTGGCTACACTTCAAAGCCCCCATGATCCACTTGGCACACAAAGCCCCCATGCTGGTGCAGTTCGGAGGAGGGTGGACCACGGATGATGGGACTTGAAGTACCTCCACTCACTTCACAAGACCGCTGCCAGCCTCATCCTAAAACTGATCAAGACCAAATTTGGCACACAGAATCCCCATGACCCACTCTAAATCCTGGTGCAGTTTGGAGGAGGATGGACCATGGGCGATGGGATTCCCAGCGCCTTCCCTCACTTCCTGAGAACACTGCAAGCCACATAAACAACTGATAAAGACCAACCTTGGGACAAAATGCCTTTCTCAAATAACCCGGGGAGGGCTGGGTCCCCAAGCTAGCAAATAATAAAAATTGATTATCATTTCATGTGTGGGAGGGGGAATACCGGCGTGCGTGAAAATCCATGGGCAGTATATAAAGAAATCAGGAGTGCCAGACAAGAATAAATCAGGGCCAGCTAACACTTCCCAACAAAGGATCCCCAGGCAGCAAGCAGCCAGGATTTGAAGCTGAAAGTCCATTAAATGCTAATCAGGGTGGCCAATTGCAACATTCATACTTGCTTCAAGCAGACAAGAGTTCCTTTTCCCATCCTGGACATTCCACAGATATATAAACCCAACTTGTCTAGTTTCCAAAAGACCTCACAACCTCTGAGGATGCCTACCATAGGTGTGGGTGAAACATCAGGAGAGAATGCTTGTGGAACATGGCCATACAGTCTGGAAAACTCACAGCAACCCAACTTCCAACTCTTTTTTCTATGATTCTATATTTCTATATGTGCATTTAAAGATCTCCCCTTCCAAATTTACAAGCGACATCAGGAGCCTTCCTTGTCCTCCTTGCACTCCAGTTAGTTTCCCCTTTGGTTCTGCCTGTGGGCTACTGCTAGGAAAGGGCGAATTGATCCTCAGGACGGCTGCTGACTCATCATTAGTGCGGCTCCCCCAATCCCCATCCTTCGTCACTTCAGCTCCCTCAAGCCAGGCAGTGGTTTCAGGCTTCTCTCTCGTGGCTTTTTCTTTTTTAGTCTAAAGCATCTTCTCTTCCGGAAAGGAGAAGTCACAGAGGCGGGAGTGGAAATGCAACGTGCCAGCTAAATAGGCCTTCTCCGTGTCCCCTGAGGACCTCGATGCCATCATCGGTTTCTATCTGTGGCTCCGACCGGAATAGCACATTGTTGTTATTGTTGCCATTGTTATTATTTATTTATATATCACCATCAGGGTAAAGAGAACAAATCCCGGTCTGAAGGCTCTCACGATCTCAAATTTGGCACGGGAGAGAAAGGAGGAGCTGGAGGCAGGGATAAACATGGGAGAACGTGCTTTACGCACTTACTTCTAAATACACACGAAGTTGCATGAACCCATTGGGTGAGAAATGACTTTTTGGTGGCCTCTGTTCCCTGATACATTCAATGATACTTCCCATAATGAGCCCCCCCCCCGGGAGATAGAGCAGGTTACAAATAAAGTTGTTGTTGTTGTTGTTATTATTATTATTAGAGATACAACAATATTAGTACACAGCAAACAGCTGGCTTTTGTAATGATCACACATCGGACACTTCCCAAGTGTCTAGGACTGTGTGATATATTGGTGAATAGTGCATAGGCAGGGCTGCCCAGGAAGTCGATCACGATCGACCAGTCGATCCCAGGACTGAAGGAGGTCGATCCCAGCCAGATGGGGCGCTTCTCAGAGGGGGTGGAGCCAGGCCACGCCAAGCCCCGCCCCTGGCTTCAGCACTCCCAGCAGCTGCTTCAGGCTTGAGGATGGCAGTGCCAAGCCAGCCTTGTGCTAGCTATGTCACCACTGGCTTGGCATTGCCATCCTCAAGCTTGGAGAAGCTGTTGGGAGCTCCAAAGCCAGAGGGGAGGGGCGGGGCTTGGCACGGCCTGTCTCCGCCCCCCAGCTTCCGCTCTACTAGCAGCTTCTCCAGGCTTGAGGATGGCAATGCCACGCCAGTGGTGGCATAGCTAGCACAAGGCTGGCTTGGCATTGCCATCCTAAAGCCTGGAGAAGCTGCTGGGAGCTCCAAAGCCAGAGGGGAGGGGGAGGGGCTTGGCGCAGCCTGGCTCCGCTCCCTCTGGCTTCTGCTCTACCAGCAGCTTCTCCAGGCTTGAGGATGGCAATGCCAAGCCAGTGGTAACATAGCTAGCACAAGGCTGGCTTGGCACTGCCATCCTCAAGCCGGGAGAAGCTGCTGGTAGAGTGGAAGCCAGAGAGGGGCGGAGCCAGGGTGCACCAAGCCCCGCCCCCTCCCCTCTCCAACCTAGAGGAGGTAGGTAGATCTTTCTGACTTGGTTTTATTGTAAGTAGCTCGCGTGCTGAAAAAGTGTGGGCACCCCTGGTGCATAGGGTGGCCTTTTGCAGCTGATGAATGGTAATTTTGTCAGTGCCAATTGTTTTTAAGTGCAGGCCAAGGTCTTCAGGCACTGCACCCAGTGTGCTGATCAACACTGGACCCATCTCTACTGCCTTGTGCCTGAGGATTTGAAGTTCTATATTATTATTTTATTATTATGTGTTTTAATTTGTTGTTTTTTGTAATGCACTGTTGGGCTTGGCCTCATGTATGCCACCCCGAGTCCCCGTTGGGGAAATGGTGGCGGGGTATAAATAAAGTTTATTATTCTTATCATCATCATTATCATCTCTAATCATCATATGAAATCAAGATGGCGGAGGTTGTAAGAGAAGGTATTGGACTGGGGAGAGGGGACTCCTTTGAAAAGCTTCCAAGAAAAAAGCTTCGAAAATAAATTTAAAGTAGTGTACTTCCAGTCATCTGAAGTAGGGGACCGGTTATTTCCTTTTCACTGTGACAGGGACCACCACCATATTTGTGCCCACTTCCTGCATGTTTCCTTCTTTCCTAAAAACTCAATGGACTGGCAGCCAATGGTCTAGAGCAGGGCTGTCCAACTTCTACTGGCCCAGGGGCCTGAATTCCGGTCACTGATGACCTGGGGGGCCGAAGGGTCTGCCCCCGCCCCTGCCCCGCCCCTCCTCCGACTCCAATTTACGTACAATTCATAAGAGGCATCCATACAATCTTTTACTAAGGGGAAATGCAGGGTGGGAATTCATAAGGGGCATCCATACACAATTACATGATAATAACATAAAGGTTAGCCTACTTTCCCAAACGCGCAGTATCCAGGAGTAGCCGGACCACGAGCAGAGGCGACGACCGACCGAGGCAGCAGCCGAGAAGGTCCAAATCGCGTCTGCGTGGGCCGCAGGGATTAAGTAGCCGAGATTTCGGCAGCAGAGATATCGCGAGACTACGGAAGCCACACGGGATTCGCTCTCAATGCAGGCGTGATCTCGCGTTGAGAGCAAAATCCTGTGTGGCTTCCGTAGTCTCGCGATACTTGCTCCGGAACCCGGAAGTGGGTAATTTTTTAAAATATTAATTAATTAATTAATTAATTTGAATTTTTATTAAAAAGCTTAGGGGGCCGCACGGAAGGGGCTGGGGGCCGCATACGGCCCCCGGGCCGCCAGTTGGGCGGCCGTGGTCTAGAGCAGTTTGTAATTATGCCCCCCGCCTCGCACCGCCGCATTAGAGAGGCCTATCCCCACCCCCACTCCCCCTCAGCCCTTCCTCCTCTTCCCCCGATATCCATCCACTCACCGCTGAGGCTCCTCCCCACGCCGGGAACGCGCATCTGGCAATCCCAAAGAACTACGGGTCCCAGCATGCCCCGAGAGGCTGGAGCTGCCGCCGCATGCCTCTCAGCCGCGGGGCATGCTCCTCCTCTTCCTCCTCATGCTGCTGCTAGCGACGGCAGCCAATGGGGGTGCCCGAGGCGGTGCTTAGCTGCGAAGCGCTGCCTTGGGCAACCCCCATTGGCTGCCACCGCCATGCCAGTCCTCCTGCTGCTGCTATGCGGCAGCCAATGGGGGCGCCTGAGGCAGTGTTTAGCTCTAAGCGCCACCCCAGGCAACCCCATTGGCTGCCGCCGCCAAATCCTCCTGCTGCTGCTATGCCTTAGCAGCAGCAGGAAAAGCTAGCGTGACGGCGGCAGCCAATGGGGGCGGTGCTTGAGTTGGGCTGGGATTACCAGTGAATGAAGAAGGAGGGGAAGGTCCGTGAATCTGCCCCCCCCCCCCACGGCTTATGCCCATAGGCCATGGCCTAGGGTGGTCTTATGGGTAATCCGCGTCTGATCTGGCTCGCAGATTTCGGCTTTTCAGACCCCTGCCTTACCCCTTCCTCAAAACCGACGTAAAGTTGGGAAGAGAAGCCGGTTGGAGAAAAGCAAGAAACTGTGGCGTCTTTGGTGTGCATCCCAGGCTCCTCGTGTCCCGGGCAAATGCTGCAGCAGCAGCAGAGCCTCTTTCTCCTCCTCCTCTTTCTCTTCCCAACGCGTGGTGTGGAAAGGGAGGGAATGGAGGGGGGATGCAAAGAAAATTACAAAGCCCAGCCTGCCCCGCAACTCTCTCCCTCTCTGGCCTGCCCCAAAACTCGGTACCCCAAAGACAAAGGGAAAGCCAAGCACGCGTTTGCAAAGCCCCTTCCCAGATGGGAAAGGAGGGCAAAAGGCTTGGATCTTGGGGAAGGGGGAGATTTATTTTTTTTTTGCAACCAAGCCCAAGTTGCATTGCTGGGGAAAAGTTTTGGAGATGGAAACTCAATCTCCAAGGAGTTTTTTTTTGCAAGTTTGCAAAGGCAACTGGTTCATCCAAAAACATGGAAACCATGGTCTGGGTGAGTATTATAACAACATTATCTAAAACAAGGGTGCTCAAACTTTTTCAGCATGCGAGCTACTTATAAAACAACCAAGTCAAAATTATCTACCTACCCACTAAAAATGTGAAACATATAACACAATATTTGCTTTGAACTGGGTTTTCTGAGTCCACACTGCCATATAATCTGATTCAAAGCAGATAACATGGGATTTTATTCAACTGTGTGGAAAGGACCTCAAATAACCCAGGGCCCTTCCACACATTTGACACACACAAACTGATTTCTTGCTACTGGACGAATTGCTGCCAAATTTGGCCACAAGACACCTACAAGGAGTGACCATCACTTAAAAAGATGATTTTGTCATTTGGGAGTTGTAGTTGCTGGTATTTATCGTTCACCTACAATCAAAGAGCATTCTGAACCCCACCAACAACAGAATTGGGGCAAATTTACCACACAGAACCCCCACAACCAACAGCAAATGTTCAAGGCAGAGAGGAAGGAAAGGAAGGAAGGAATGATGGAGGGAGGGAGGAAACAGGAAGGAAAGAAGGCAAGGCAAGAAGGAGGGGAGAAAGGAAGGAAAGGAAGAAAGGAGATGAGGAAGGAAGGAATGGCTCCCGTATGGGCCATAGCGACGCCGGTCATGCCGCCGCCATGCTGACTGGCCGGCAGCACCTGGGCGGCGTCAGGAGCCTGTGGGGTGGGACTGAGCCTTCCTCCCGCCCTGCCTGTGATCTACCAGGACGTCCTACGCGATCTACCAGTAGATCGCAATCTACCTAATGAGCACCCGTGATCTAAAAGAATAAATCCAGAGGCTTATTATACTTACATTGAGTTGAATTCAGTCTTAAAATATATTATCTGGCTTCCACTGAAATAAATTTCCAAATATTTTGCTTTCATTGCTCTCTGAGTCAAAAAGGTTCCCGACCCCTGGTCTAGAGACAAGCCAATGGTCAATAGTACTGATTTAAAGAAGTAAAGGACATGGAGGTATCACAGAGCTGTTCTGACAGGCAGTCCTAGGCATACAGAGCTGGGAACAAGGAAATATCACAGTTGAGGATGGTAGGATTGGGGAAAGTAAGGTCACAACAGGACCATTTTAATGTCAATTGTACTACAGATATTCATTTAATGTTACATCCCAGAAGTGGCTATAAATGAAAGGGAGATTATCAGCATCCTTGAAGTATCATCACCTAGCTAAGCCAATGATTGCTAATGGAAGATGTAAACTCTTGTGCAGCTCTTGAAACAGCCACTCTGCTTCATCTAAGAAGTGGCTTTTTCCTCGGTGCCAAAATGTGGGAAGCGGAAAACCCTCTGAGCTGTGCTTGCCCGCCGCCAGCCCACCATCACCCCTTTGGCACACCCACCTGGATAGATCGTCTTCTAATTCTTGGATGCGCGTTTGTGCCTCCCAAACCGAAGACACGTGATCGCCGTCATCAGTCGGTGCGGACATCCCCTCCATCAGCCACCGATCACGCAAGGATTTCCTCTGAGAGGAGAGACAGAGAATGCCTGGATCAGCTCTCCTGGATCAGACAGGCATGCGAGGTGGGCACGTGGGCTGTCAGAACGTATCAAGGCCAGACGATCGACCTTCAGCCAGACACATACACACACATGCGTACAGATCTGCATAGACACGCATGTCAAGCGTTCAGTCCCTAGGCACATTCAGAACAGTTATAACCGCACACAGGAAGACCCATTCCAGATAAAGCTACGTGGCCTGAGAGCAGACGCCGAACACACCCACTCGTGCAAATACTCTACTATCATGCCGACAGAGTTTCCCTTCCTTTCTTTTCTCCTTCACACGCCCAGATTATGAGGAGCACAAGGACATACCCTTGATTATTTGCACCTATGGGAAATCAGGCCCCTTTGTACAGGGTGGGAACGGACACTGCATTGAGCCATGGTTCCTTAGCATGTGTGGGAGGGGGAATACCGGTGTGCATGAAAATCCATGATAAGGAGGATCCATGCACAGGTGTGCATGAAGATCCCTATATAGATGTGTATGAAAACCCGCCACCCCCTCTTCCTCAATCTCACTGACTCCCCCTTTCTCACTAATGAGACCCACAAACTGGTCCGTCTCGCTGAGCACATAATGTACGCACGGTGATCCACATACAGATGTGTGTGAAAATGCCACTCCCCTCTTCCTCAATCCCACTGTCTTAGAAATAAGACCCACAAATGGGTCCACTCACTGAACGCATGGCGTGTGCATGAAAATCCATGGACAGGTGTTCATTAAAATCCACGACCCACCCACCCACTAGTCCTCTCTTCCACAGCCCCACTAGATATATACTGTATATTCCCTATCTCATGAATGAGACTCGCAGGTTGATCCCTCTCCCCGAGCGCATCGTGTGTGCATGCAGATCTATCGCTTCTGCCGCTCCTCAATTCGCATATCCCACCAGAGAGGTACTCCCCCCTTTTTTCAGACATGAGACACACACACTGAGAACCCACTGAGCTCATTGTGTGTGCGCGTGACAATCCACTCCCCCTCTTCCCCAAATCCCTTGAACTGGATATGCGCACATCCACTTTCTCATAAAGGAGACCTACAAATCAGACCCATTATTGGGTGTGCGTAAAGATCTATGGACAGGTGAGAATCCATCATCCCTGCCACCCCTCCCCCTCCTTCCTCACTCTGGTTGACCCCCCCCTTTCAGAAACGAGACCTTGAAACAGGTCCCTCTTCACTAAGATGATTGTGTGCGCATGAAGAACCCCGGCCCTTGCCACTCCTCTCTCCCTCTCTTCCACTAGAGCTGGACCTGCTTTCTCCTAAAGGAGACCGACCAACTGCTTCTTCTCCCTGAGCTCATCCTATGTGCAGAAAGATCCTCTCTTCCCCAATCCCTTTGACTGGATAGGGATCCCCTTTCTCATGAAGGAGATGCAGGGCCCTTCCACACTGGCATATCACCCAGGATATCAAGGCAGAAAATCCCACAATATCTGCTTTGGACTGGGTGATCTGAGTCCACACTGCCATATATTCCAACTCAAAGCAGAAAAGGTGGGATTTTATTCAGCTGTGTGGGAGGGGGCTGACAAAATCCCACCAGATAGGTACTCCCCCTTTTTTTCAGAAATGAGACCCACACACTGAGAACCCGCTGAGTGGGTCTGCACGAAGATCCACTTCCCCTATCCATTTGACTGGATATACATCCCATTTCTCATAAAGGAGACCCACACAATGGTTCTTCTCCCTGAGCTGAGCCTATATGCGCAAAGATCCACTCTTCCCCTATCTTCTTAACTGGATTTGCACCCCTTTTCTCACAAATGAGACCTACAAATTGGTTTTTTTCCCTGAGCTGAGCCTATATGCATGAAGATCCACTCTTCCCCTATCCCTTTGACAGGATTTGCACCCCCTTTCTCGTAAAGGATATCTATGGATAGCCTATATGCACGAAGAGCCACACCCCCTCTTGCCTAGTCCCTTTGACCGGATGTGCAGCCCATTTCTCATAAAGGACACCCACAAATTGGTTCTTCTCCCTGAGCTGAGTCTATGTGCATAAAGATCCACTCTTTCCCTATCCCCTTGACTGGATTTGCACCCCCTTTTCTCGTAAAGGATATCTATGGATAGCCTATATGCACGAAGATCCACACCCCCTCTTCCCCAGTCCCTTTGACCGGATTTGCACCCCCCTTTTCTCATAAAGGAGACCCACAAATTGGTTCTTCTCCCTGAGCTAAGCCTATGTACACAAAAAGTCCACTCCTCCCCTATGCCTTAGACTGGATTTTCACCCTATCTCTATATGTAATAAAGCGGAATGTTTGTATGCGTGCGGAGAAAGGAGACCCACAAATTCTCCCTGAGCTCAGCCTGATGTGCAGGAAGATCCACACCCCCTCTTGACTGGATACACATCCCCTTTCTCATAAAGCAGACCCACAAATTGGTTCTTCTCCTTGAGCCGAGCCTATATGTGTGAAGATCCACTCTTCCCGTACCCCCTTGACTGGATTTGCACCCCCTTTTCTCATAAAGGAGACCTACAAATTCTCCCTGATGTGCACGAAGATCCACACCCCCTCTTGACTGGATACACACCCCCTTTCTCATAAAGGAGGCTCACAAATTGGTTCCTCTCCCTGAGCTCAACCTATATGCATGAAGATCCACTCCCCCTCTTCCCTGTTCCCTTTGACTGGATGGGTGTGCACCCCCTTTCTCGTCAAGGAGACCCTCAAATTGGGTCTTTCTTCCTGAGCTTCTCCTGTGTGCATGGAGATGATGACTGCCTCTTCCTCGATTCCAGTGACTGGCTATGCCTCCCTTTCGGACCCGGCTTTTCCCTCTCTTTCTCTCCCCCCCCCCAAACTGGTCCATCCATCCCTGCATCCCTGGAAAGGAGGAAGATGCTCCCCTGTTACCTTGAGGCGCTGGGCTCGGAGTCTCTCTTCCTCCAGCTCCCGGCGGGTGGCCAAGATCCGCTCCTGCAGCCTTCGCCGCTCCTGCCGCAAAGCCGAAAGGGACCGGAGGAGAAAGAAAGGTGGAAGGGGAAAGAGAGAGAGAAAGAGAGAGAGGTTGAAAGAGAGAAGGGGTTGGGCGAGGCAGGAGCCGCCCTGCAGAGGGGCGGACAAAGCTTTGCCTGAGCCCCACGTGGGCGACCCAGAGGCCAGCAGGGATTCTCCCTGAACCAAGAGGAGGAAGAGGAAGAAGGAAGCCCAAGGCGAGGAAGAAAAGGAAGAGGAAGGAGGAAGCCCAAGGCACCACAGGCTCAAGGAGCCGCCAGGGCTGGCCTTGGAGCTCCCCACTCCCTTTGCTCCAGCTCCTGTGCTACACGCCTTTGTGTGCTGGCAAGGCACCCTTCCTTCCTTCTTTCCCTTCTTCCAGAGGATGCTTCCTGCTTCCTTCTTTCCTTTCCTCCTTCCTTCTCTCTCTGGCACCCTCCGCCTCCACAGGTTTTTATCAAGGGTCTCAATACCAGCCTTTTTAGAGGCAACCCAAAGCTTTGAAGAGGGAGGGCAGCTCTGGCTTCAAAGGTCCAGCCCTCTTAACTCTCCAGGTGACAGATTTGTTGTTGTTGTTTTGTTTGTTTACTGTTTATTTATTAACCCCAACCCTGATGGGGACTCCAGAATGGCAATAATTTAATGCCACAACAAACATAGGCATGCGCATACAATCTGCATACATTAAAATCAGGATTATTATTTTTTCCGTGTCAGGAGCGACTTGAGAAACTGCAAGTTTCAATTGAGAGAATTGGCCGTCTGCAAGGACGTTGCCCAGGGGATGCCCTGATGTTTCTCTCAACCCACGCTCAACCCGCTCTCACCGAATTCGAACCTCCGACCTTCCCGGTTGGTAATAATTCAATGCCACAACAAACATAGACATGCGCATACAATATGCATACATTAAAATCAGGTTTTTAGTGTCAGGAGTGAATTGAGAAACTGCAAGTCGCTTCTGGTGTGAGAGAATGGGGCGTCTGCAAGGGCGTTGCCCAGAGGACGCCCTGATGTTTGATGTTTTACCATCCTTGTGGGAGGCTTCTGTCATGTCCCCGCATGGGGAGCTGGAGCTGACAGAGGGAGCTCAACCCGCTCTCCCCGGATTCGAACCTCCGACCTTCCAGATTGGTAATAATTCAATGCCATAACAAACACAGACATACATATACATACATTAAAATCAGGTTTTTAGTGTCAGGAGCGACTTGAGAAACTGCAAGTCGCTTCTGGTGTGAGAGAATGGGCCGTCTGCAAGGACGTTGCCTAGGATTCGAACCTCTGACCTTCCCGATTGGTAATAATTCAATGTAAACATAAACATAACAAACATACACATACGTATACATACATTAAAATCAGGTTTTTAGTGTCAGGAGCGACTTGAGAAACTGCAAGTCGCTTCTGATGTGAGAGAATGGGGCTTCTGCAAGGGCGTTGCCCAGAGGACGCCCTGATGTTTGATGTTTTACCATCCTTGTGGGAGGCTTCTCTCATGTCCCTGCATGGGGAGCTGGAGCTGACAGAGGGAGCTCAACCCGCTTTCCCCGGATTTGAACCTCCGACCTTCCAGATTGGTAATAATTCAATGCCATAACAAACACAGACATACACATACGTATGCATACATTAAAATCAGGATTTTTAGTTTCAGGAGTGACTTGAGAAACTGCAAGTCGCTTCTCGTGTGGGAGAATGGGCCATCTGCAAGGACGTTGCCCAGGATTCGAACCTCTGACCTTCCCGATTGGTAATAATTCAATGCAAACATAAACATAACAAACATACACATACGTACTGTATACATACATTAAAATCAGGATTTTTAGTGTCAGGAGCGACTTGAGAAACTGCAAGTCGCTTCTTGTGTGAGAGAATTGGCCGTCTGCAAGGACGTTACCCAGGGAACGCCCTGATGTTTGATGTTTTACCATCCTTGTGGGAGGCTTCTCTCATGTCCCCGCATGGGGAGCTGGAGCTGACAGAGGAGCTCAACCTGCTCTCCCCGGATTCGAACCTCTCCCTGGATTCGAACCTCCAACCTTCCAGATTGGTAATAATTCAATGCCACAACAAACATAGACATACATTAGAATCAGGTTTTTTAAGGGTCAGGAGCGACTTGAGAAACTGCAAGTAGTTTCTGGTGTGAGAGAATTCCCGCAAGAGAAAAAAGAGTAGAGGGAGGCGGGAGAAATCAGACGGGAACCCAATGATAAGAACGGGAAAAGGAAGAAGGCCCAGGGGACGACTTGATGTTTGATGTTTTACCATCCTTGTGGGAGGCTTCCCTCATGTCCCTGCATGGAGAGCTGGAGCTGAAAAAGGGAGCTCAACCCGCTCTCCCTGGATTCGAACCTCCGACCTGTGGGTCATCAGTCCTGCCAGCACAAGGGTGGCACCATCGGGGTGGGGTGGGGCTCTATTATAATCAGTAAAAATCATAACAATCATAGCATATCAGTATAGTATAATAATAATAATAATAATAATAATAATAATATTCGCCGATACATCACACAGTGGACACGTGGGAAGTGTCCGACGTGTGATCCAATACAACAGCCAGCCTAGCGATCTTGTTTGCTGTGTACTAATTTTGTTGTGTTTCAAATAATTTTGTTGTGTTTCTGTTGGAAGTCCAAAACACCTGGAGGGCCAAAGTTTGCTCATGCCTGATCTATACTATAGAATGAAATGCAGATTGGCACTGCTTTGACTGTCATGGGGTCATGGGAGTTGTAGCACCTTGAGCCATTTCTGCCAAAGAGTGCTGTAAATAATGGCTGGATTAGGGTGCTCCTAGACCCATGGATCCCAATATGTGCACAAGCCTCATATTGGGGCAATTTGATTTTTAAGGGGGGCAATTTGAGAGTCCCTTCAGCTGCTCCGTGCATGCACACCTGGTGCGCATGCGCACCCTCTACGAGGCCGGAAACTGAGGAGGAGGGTTTGGCGGCTGGGGGCGTAGGCTCTGCACATGCGGTCTTTGGCCTTGTGAAGCCGCTGTGGGCAGCTCTGGCCTGCTCACGCCGCATCTGGTGCGGTGTGGGCGGGCTGCCTTCCATGGGGCTGGAGACTGAGAAGGGGCTTTTGGCGGCTGATGCGCCCCTGAATATATGGCACCCCGCGGGTGTTTAGTTTGCTCTGCACATGTGCATCCTCTACGAGGCTGGAAACTGAGGAGGAGGGTTTGGAGGCTGGGAGTGGAGGCTCCGCGCATGCGATCTCCGACCTCATGGAGCCGCTGCGGGCGGCTCTGGCCTGCTCGCGCCGCATTTGGTGCGGTGCGAGCGGGCTGCCTTCCACGGGGCTGGAGACTGAGAAGGGGCGTTTGGCCGCTGATGTGCCCCTGTATATATGGTACTCCCCGCGGGCGCTTAGTTTGGTCCGCGCATGCGCACCCTCTACGAGGCCGGAAACTGAGGAGGAGGGTTTGGCGGCTGGGGGCGGAGGCTCCGCGCATGCGGTCTTTGGCCTCATGGAGCCGCTGCAGGCGGCTCTGGCTTACTCGCGGCACATTTGGTGCGGTGCGGGCGGGCTGCCTTCCACGGGGCTGGAGACTGAGAAGGGGCGTTTGGGGCTGATGCGCCCCTGAATATATGGCAACCCCCCCGTGGGCGCTTAGTTTGCTCTGCGCATGTGCACCGTCCGCAAGGGGGCGCCAAAATAATGTTCGCTTACCATTTTGAATTACCTTAGTCCTTCCCTGGTGGCGGGGTATAAATAAAGTTTATTATTATTTATTACTAGCTTTGGGACCCGGCGGTGCCCGGGTTATTTGAAATGGGCTGAGGCCTAGGAAGCCTTAATGTCCATTCAGGCTGAGGCCTAGGAACCCTTACTGTCCATTCAGGCTGAGGCCTAGGAAGCCTTACTGTCAATGCAGGCTGAGGCCTAGGAAGCTTTACTGTCAATTCAGGCTGAGGCCTAGGAAGCTTTACTGTCAATTCAGGCTGAGGCCTAGGAAGCTTTACTGTCAATTCAGGCTGAGGCATAGGAAGCCTTACTGTCCATTCAGGCTGAGGCCTAGGAAGCTTTACTGTCAATTCAGGCTGAGGCCTAGGAAGCTTTAATGTCCATTCAGGCTGAGGCCTAGGAAGTCTTAGTGTCAATTCAGACTTAGGCCTAGGAAGCCGTACTGTCCATTCAGGCTGAGGCGTAGGAACCCTTACTGTCAATTTAGGCTGAGGCCTAGGAAGCCTTACTGTCAATTTAGGCTGAGGCCTAGGAAGCCTTACTGTCAATTTAGGCTGAGGCCTAGGAAGCCGTACTGTCAATGCAGGCTGAGGCCTAGGAAGCCGTACTGTCAATGCAGGCTGAGGCCTAGGAAGCCTTAGTGTCAATTCAGACTTAGGCCTAGGAAGCTGTACTGTCCATTCAGGCTAAGGCGTAGGAACCCTTACTGTCAATTCAGGCTGAAGCCTAGGAAGCCTTACTGTCAATGCAGGCTGAGGCCTAGGGAGCCTTAATGTCAATTTAGGCTGAGGCCTAGGAAGCGTTACTGTCAGTTTAGGCTGAGGCCTAGGAAGCCTTACTGTCAATTTAGGCTGAGGCCTAGGAAGCCTTACTGTCAATTGAGGCTGAGGCCTAGGAAACCTTACTGTCAATGCAGGCTGAGGCCTAGGAAGCCGTACTGTCAATGCAGGCTGAGGCCTAGGAAGCCTTAGTGTCAATTCAGACTGAGGCCTAGGAAGCTGTACTGTCCATTCAGGCTGAGGCGTAGGAACCCTTACTGTCAATTCAGGCTGAAGCCTAGGAAGCCTTAATGTCAATTTAGGCTGAGGCCTAGGAAGCGTTACTGTCAGTTTAGGCTGAGGCCTAGGAAGCCTTACTGTCAATTCAGGCTGGCTGAGGCCTAGGGAGCCTTAATGTCAATTTAGGCTGAGGCCTAGGAAGCGTTACTGTCAGTTTAGGCTGAGGCCTAGGAAGCCTTACTGTCAATTTAGGCTGAGGCCTAGGAAACCTTACTGTCAATGCAGGCTGAGGCCTAGGAAGCCGTACTGTCAATGCAGGCGCTACTTCGTGGTTTGCTTATTGCGGACTCGCTGTTTAGCAGATTTCAAAAAATATTAATTTAAAATATATTTTCGCTGTTTTGTGGGGTTTTGCCGCCGCTGCTCTCCAAGGCGCTTTCCCTCCTCAGTCCCCGCTCCCTCCAGAATTGAAGGACCTTTCCTTCCTTTCCGTCACTTTATTTTAAGTTTATAAAGACTTAAAACACTGTATAACTACCGTACTAAAATAATGTATCAATATTAAAATAAATAGAGCACCCATATATCGCGGTTTTACACTTATTGCGGGCGGTCCGGAACCTAACCCCAGCAATAAGTGAGGGAACACTGGATATCTACTAAACTAATGCATAAATATTAAAATAGCGCATCCCTACATTGCGGTTTTTCACTTCTCTATAAGAGCAAAGCTCTTATGGAGGAGGCATTCCTTTGAGTATCTTGGCAAGAAAACATTCAGGTTTTTAAGGTTGCCACAGTACTTTGCATAGTAGCCAGTGCAATACATAAATATACATACATTAAAGAAACTAGCCTTTCAGTCTTGCAAAAAGCCCTTTTCGTTGTTAACAGTTCCCAGAATGCCTAGCTTGCGTGGGGATGCGTGGAGCTGTCGTCCAAAAGGAAACACTGCCAAGTTTTGCAGACCCTTTCTGCAGGCCTCTGCCAACAGTGATACTATTGCATTATAAAACCATTATGAATTTGTTTTGTTTTTAACTGAATAGTTTTGTAGACCGCAGGGTCCACTTATGGGCGTTAATGCACAAAGTGCACGCCATAATAAACCCCTTGATTTCTTTTAAGGTGCCATTGATGGCTAATAATCTTTTTGAATGCAAACTTTGGTCCATTTTTATTGAGGATCAATCCCGATAAGACAGAGGTCCTCCAGGTCAGTCGTTCACCTGACCGGGGTATTGGGTGGCAACCTGTGCTGGACGGGGTTGCACTCCCCCTGAAGTCACAGGTCCGCAGTTTGGGGTTCCTCCCGGACTCAGCGCTGACGCCTTTGCACAGTTAAAACTCATGCGCCAACTGCGACCATACCTCGTGAAGTCTGACTTGACCATAGTGGTCCATGCCTTGGTTTCCTCTAGACTGGATTACTGCAATGCACTCTACGTGGGGCTACCCTTGAAGACTGCCCAGAAACTTCAACTTGTTCAACAATCAGCATACAGATTAATAACTGGGGCAAGTTACAGGGAGCGGTCAACGCCCCTGTTTAAAGAGCTTCACTGGCTGCCGTTTATTTTCTGGTCCCAATTCAAGGTGCAGGTGATCACCGCCCATGAAGTCAATCGCGATCGATGAGTCGATCTCCAAGTCCAAATGAGGTCGATCGCAGGCGGATGGGGCGTTTCTGCCCTGCGCGCGCACACCCTCCACCCGCGGGGCATTGCGGGAACGAGGGAGCGTGCTCCGGCCTGCCTCTCTCTCGTCCGGAAGCAGAGGCTGCAATGCCCCGTGGGAGGAGCCGGCAGCGGGAACGAGGGAGTGCGAGGCGGGGCCTCCGGAGGCCCTGCCTCGCACTCCCTCATTCTCGCAATGCCCTGCGGGCGGCAGGTGCGCCGCGCGGCGGCAGGAGCATGTGCGGCGGCAGGTGGATCTTTTTGACTTGGGTCTTTTAAAAGTAGCTTGCATGCTGAAAAAGTGTGGGCATCCCTGCCCTAAACGGTTTGGGACCCGCCTACCTTCGTGACCGGATCTCCCTCCATGAACAAGCTCGAACCCTCCACTCCTCGGGGGAGGCCCTCCTGTCACCCCTGCCAGTCTCACAGACTCGTCCGGTGGGCACAAGGAAAAGGGCCTTCTCCTCTGTGGCCCCCCAAGTCTGGGACTCCTTGCTCGGAGAGATTAGGAAAAACCCCACTCTGGAGACCTTCAAAAACACCTTAAAACCTGGCTTTTCTGCTGTACCTTTGGAGAGTATTAATTTAATTTTCTACCATTGCTCTCCCCAACGCCCCCATTTTTGGAGTCCATTCCCCCCCCCCTTGTTTACATGTTTACATGTGCTCTCCCTCACAAAGAAGCTACTCCGCTTATCTCACCCTGAGTTTTTGACATTTTATATTCATTTGTGATTTTAGATATCTATTTGTATATTGTTCTTTTATTTATATGTATGCATTTATATTGCATTTATTGTTGATGTTTAGATTTTTGTATATTGTAATTTGTTGTTTGGGCTTGGCTTCATGTGAGCCACCCCGAGTCCTAAGTGGGGAGATGGTGGCGGGTATAAATAAATATTGTTGTTGTTGTTGTTATTGTATGGGAGCCTCCCTCGCTGACACAGATCAGTTCCTATGGTGATCTAGTGCTTTTTCTGATTTTTTTGGGGTGTCTTTTGTCTTTAGGTGTGAGACTGCAGAAGGAGGTGTGAATCTGCCAGAGGGTGCAAAGGCTTGGAAGATGATGGGATTGGGAGTGAAGGCCCACTTGAGGAGAAATAATCCCCTGTCTGCATGCTGATGCAGGGGCAGGGGCAGTCTAAGGTAATTTTATATGGTAAGCGAACATTATTTTGGCTCCCCCCCCCCCAAACATTATTTTGGTGCCCCCCCATGTAAAAAAAAAAAATATACAATTATAATATCACAATACCATTAGTAGTATTATATTGTATCAATGTATATACAATATATTATAGTACATACTCATAGTATATTAAATCATAATTATATTATACTACATTACAATATAATTATATTATAATATATTGACATTATAATATAATATAACATTCTATTATATTATTATTATTGTAAAATAATAAATAAAATTATTTATTTAAATAAAATTATCCTCTACTAAATATTTTCATTACTCCTATAAAACTCAAATAACCCAAAATAAACTAAAATAAAATATTATATATTACTATTTGCCTGCGCAGTTGCGCCTATCTCTCCTTGATGCTCCCGGCCGGCGCGCGGGCGTGGGGAGGTGGGCGGATGTGGTAGGGTTCACACGTGATTGGGCCTGGCGAGGGAGTTCGCCTCAGCACGCGGCGGCTACTTCTGGTGGCGGCTGTCAGGAGGCAATACGGCGCCAATACCCTTTTGGCTCCACTCCCCTCTCCCTTTGTCTCCGCCCCCTGCCTGCCCAATTGGGTCACCGTATTCGGCGGCAGGGCGGAGACAAAGGGAGAGGGGAAGCACTCCCTGCCTGCCCAATAGGGAGTGCTTTGTTTACAGGCTTCTGCGCACAGGAGCTACTGGGCATGCACGGAGGTTTTCGCACATGTGCAGTTGCTCCTGCGCTCAACTTCAGCTCCGGAGCAACTGCGCCTGCGCTAAAATCTCTGCGCATGCCCAGAAGCGACGTCAGAGCGCACAAGGCCGGGGCCCAAAAGCAGGCAGCCGCGGCGCTGCCTGAGGAACATCGACAGAGCCAGGCGGAGGAATTCACCCCTTCCCAGATGGCGCCCCATGCGGCCGCTTCCTTGGCCTACCTGTAGGACCGCCCCTGTGCAGGGGATTTTGTATCCCTGTAAGTCCCTTATGACCAAACATACCAGCAGCCTAGCTCTTCTAGCTATTTTCCTGATTTATGACTATTAGTATTACTATTATAACAAGAAGGATGTCATTGCACGTGGCTACACGGGAGAGGGCAGATGGACATTTCCCTTTTACTCTTCCCTTGTCCTCGGAACAGAGGAGAAGGCGTCAGCTAAGTATTTGCTCCCTTTGTCAGCACAGCTGGGTAACCTCTGGAATACAAGTCTATGCATCACAATGACCTCCAATTATAGACTTGAGGCTGATTTGAAATGCTGAGCCACCCTCAGCAATTAGCATCGCCGTAAATAGAATTATGAAATAAAAGTAAGTCGGGAGAGGTATACTATAGGATGCTGCTTGGGAATCCTAGGTCATTCTTCATCAGTTGCCTCCCTCAGGTGTTTTTTGGGAGGAGAGTGTCTGATGCTCCCTCCCTCGAGCAAAGTCTGCCCTTGCTATTCCTTATGCTTTGCATTCCTAGAGCAGTTATGTAACAATGTCTCTCTTCAGAGCTTGGATTACAGTTTCCGAATCTGCTCAGCCAGTGGCTATGCTAGCTGTGGGATGCTGGGAGTTATGGTCCAAAACAGTTACTCTTCCTAGATCTGCTTTCTGTTTTGAGAGGGAGCTCAATGTCACGGCTAAACTCACTTCATTGGGGACAAGATCCATTGCAATCAACAGGATTTTTTCAATCATTGTATCATCAAGTCAGATACGGCACTGCTCTCTCGGAGCCCTTTCTAATAAC
Organism: Anolis apletophallus; assembly: GCA_030556195.1. NCBI lineage: Eukaryota > Metazoa > Chordata > Lepidosauria > Squamata > Anolidae > Anolis > Anolis apletophallus. Next base: position 140,935,009 of record JARBWK010000006.1, read on the forward strand.
TAATGGAGTGAAACAAGGTTGTGTTCTTGCACCATCCCTATTTACAATCTTCTTCAGCATGATGCTCCAAAGGGCTACGGCAGACCTCGAAGAAGAAGACGGCATATATATACGCTATCGTACTGATGGTAGCTTGTTCAACTTAAGCCGTCTGAGGGTTCGCACTAAGACTCTAAACTATCTAGTCCGTGAGCTTTTTGCTGACGATGCTGCCCTTGTCGCCCATTCAGAAGCAGCCCTGCAGCGCCTCACATCCTGCTTTGCAACAGCTGCAGAGCTGTTTGGGCTGGAAGTCAGCCTGAAGAAAAGGAAAGTTCTCTACCAGCCTGCACCACAGGAAGAACACCATCATCCCCACGTCAGCATAGGCAAATCTGTGCTTAAGTCCGTTCAGCAGTTCGCCTACCTGGGAAGCATCTTCTCTTCAGACACCAAGATTGACAAAGAGATAGATTAGCAAAGGCATATAGTGCATTTGGAAGGCTTCACAAAAGAGTCTGGAGCAACAAGCACCTGAGGCAAAGCACCAAAATCAGTGTGTACAGAGCTATCGTACTGTCTATTCTCCTATATAGGTCTAAAACATGGGCCACCTATCGCCAACACTTACGACTCCTTGAACGCTTTCATCAGCGCTGTCTTCGCACAATCCTAAATATACACTGGACCGACTATGTGACTAATGTTGCTGTCCTTGAGCAAGCAGGAATCACCAGCATTGAAGCCATGCTATTGAGAACACAGCTGCGCTGGGCAGGGCACGTCTCTAGGATGGAGGACCACCGCCTCCCAAAGATACTACTCTACGGTGAACTTGCCACGGGTCAGCGCAAGAGAGGTGCCCCCAAAAAGAGATATAAGGACTCCCTGAAACAACATCTCAGGCTCGGCCAGATTGATCACCAACAATGGTCCACCCTGGCCTCACATTGGGAGGCATGGAGACGCACTATCCACAATGCTGCAGCCTCTTTCGAGAAGACACGCCAAATGGGTCTCGGAGAGAAAGGACAACGCAGAAAGAACCGCAACTTGGAAACAACATCACCCATGGAGACTTCCTGCTCTGCTTTCTGCAACCAAACTTGCCTATCTCAGATTGGCCTTTTTAGTCATCAATACGCTTGTAAAAAGCGTGGGATTAGTCCTTCCTAAGAATCTTCGTTCGCGAAGTAATGCCGAGAGATATCATCATTATATTTAACTAGTAGGCCTGTTTGATCCAAAAAAATTGGTTCAAAACTCGTTCCGGATGTAAGGGGCACTGGCACTTCGAATCTGAATATCTTCCAAAAATTTCCGGAAAAATTTCGGAATTTCCCGAATTAATTCCGAAATTTTAGAATGGCTTCGTTAATGGCGGACACGCATGTTTAACCCTGTTTGGATGGGGATATCTTCCCTCCACGTCAGAACTGGGGCGGCAGCCATGTTTAACCCAGTTCGGACGTGGCTGTCGCCCCAGTTTTGACACGGAGGGAAGGAGATCCACCTCCAAACTGGGTTAAACAGCCAATGAGGGGAAAGCACCGCGGGAGGGGCGGGAATCTAATGCCGATTCCTTTCCGAAAAGGGCGACGGTGGCTTCAAAATGGCAAATTCACTTCCAGGTTGCTTACATTGCTTCAAAACCGCTTCAAAAGTGAATTTAATCCAAATTCATTCCGATTTTATGAGCATTCCCGACAAACCTACCCAGGCCTATTAACTAGATCTCATCTTTCTCCCAAAATTGAAATTCAAGGTGGCTAAGGCTCCTTCTACACTGCCATATAAAATCCAGATGATGTGCTTAGAACTGGATTGTAGAGCAGTGTAGACTCATAATCCGGCCCAAAGCAGGTAATGTGGATTGTCTGCTTTGATAATCTGGATTTTAAAAAAAGAACAATATAGATAAAAGCATGAAGTAAATATTAAAATGAAATAAAACTATTTACACCCATCCTTATAACAAATTGAAGCCTACACATAAAATACAAAATGTAATTTAAAAGGTAAAAGCAAATTCAAAATGTTTACAGCAGCATAGCCCCCTTAGTTTATTCTTTTACAAATGTTTTAAAAGTCTGTGAGAATGAGAAACAATTGCTTGCAGATGGATTGTTCTCTTGTGAGATATTATATTAGGCTTTTCATGTATTAATGTACAAGTGTTTCAACTGGCCTGACCTTTCGTGACATTTTATGTTTACTCAGTTTATCCTTGGTTAAGTTTGGTTATTTATGAGTTATATTTTGGTTTTTTTAACTCTATGTTTCGTCTTGATTGTTGTTTATTTGGCATTGAATGTTTGCCATTTTTGTTATACTTTGGAAACCACCCTGAGTCCATTCGGGGAGCAAGGGCAGGGTATAAATAAAGTATAATTATAATTACAATTGCTATTGTTGTGGTTATTATTATTATCTTAATGAAAATCATCCCCTCGATCAGGGATGACAGTCATGCCAACTTTTATTGACCTTGTTTAGCAAGCTCCTCTAAAAGCAACCTGTGGATGCAAGCAAGATGGTCCTCAAGCCCCCGTCCATATCAAAATTAGTTTCAATCCTGGTGACAGGACAACATCCTCTGTCATACCAAATGACTCACTTTGGAAAAGTAGGAGGTATGGGTGAAATGGTGAGGAGATGTTACCACTGCCCTATGCCACAATATCCACTACTTGAGGTGGCTGCTTCACTCAGGCCCCTTCAACACTGGCATATAAAATCCTGATTATCTGCCTTGAACTGGATTATATGGCAGTGTAGACTAATATAATCCAATTCAAAGCAGATGGGTGGATGGTATCCTTGAAGTGACTGGCTTGACCTTGAAGGAGCTAGGGGTGGTGACGGCCGACAGGGAGCTCTGGCATGGGCTGGTCCATGTGGTCACGAAGAGTTGGAAGCGACTGAATGAATAAACAACAACAACAATGTGAATTATTTGATTAGATTATCTGGATGATATGCAGGCCTGGATTACCCATAAGGCCAACCTAGGCCATGGCCTAGGGGTGCAAGGCAAGGGGTGTGTGTGTGCAAATCAGCCCCCCCCCCCAAATAAATAAATGTTGAAACAAATAAAAACGCTGCCTAATCCCCATCCCGGTCTTGTGGGAGTTTATTATTATTTTCAAATCTTGAGAGGGGACCACCTGCTGCCTCCTTTCTGCCTAAGGAGCACCACTATGGCAACCAGCTCCCTCACCTGCTTCTGCTGACGTCAAGGCCTACGCTGGAAGTAGTCCTGCGCGCGGAAGATGCTTGCTTAAGTAGGAGTTCGTGGTGCACGCGCACTGCCTCTATGCTTCAAGATATCTGACAACAAGGATAAGTAAGCGAGCGAGCCTCCGAGGGGCCTGCCAGTGTTGGCGGTGAGGAAGGGAGGGAGAAGCGAGGGCTCCGGGGTCCTGCCACCCTTGGTGTTGTGGTGGCCCTCTTGGTGCTACGTTTGAGGCCTCGAACCAGGGAAGACGGGATCCTACGGAACCCTGGGATTTGCAGTTGACGGAGAGCGGGCTCTACACAAGGCCTCACTCACACTATGGCCCTCTATGATGAGGGGGAAGGCGGGGGTCGGGGCGCTGGAGGGGGGGAGGGGAGGCCGGAGCCAGATTGGGCGGGAGGGAGAGAGGGAAGGAAGGGGAGAGAAGCGCATCCTGAGGGTGGGTCGCCTGGAGGAGCGGGAGGCTGCTAGAGAGGGCTCAGTCTCGGTTTCTCGGCTCTCAAGGTGGAGATTTCGAGGCGAAAGGGTTGTCATTTGAGCTTGGGGTGAGAGGAGGGGGATCAGGCGCCGCTTCCCCGCATGTTGTGCTCCCTCCTGCCCCTCCCTCCCTCTCTTGGGCCCCCAGACCCCTCCCTTTCCCCATGGCCGGACCCGCGGAGTTTCCCTCCTTCCCGAAGTTGAGGCGCTCTTTCCCCGCCCCTGCCTTCCCCTTGCCCAGCCCCAACCCCGCGGCCCTCAGATGGCAGAGCGCGCCGACCTGCCGGGCATCCTTCCCCGTGGCTTCCGTCTCACAGCCAGCCATCCATTCCTTGCCCGCGAGCATTTGAATTGTGTGTTTTTTCCTTGGGGGGGAACGTGGCCCTGGTGCTTTTGCTTTTATGTATTTTTTTTTATTTAAAAAAACTCATAGAAAGTAGCCGAAGAAAAAAGCAGCGGTAGAGGTTTGCTTAAAGGGGGCGTAATTCCAAAGTGTGTCCTAGGGCGCAAAAAGCTGTTAATCCGGGCCTGATGATATGGCAGTGTAGAATGGACCTCAACCTTCACCTTTTCTACAGATCTTTCCCGACTTTCAAGGCTGGATGCTTTGAACTGGATTACGTGAGTATACACTGCCAGATAATCTGGGATAAGCAGACAATCCTGGGGTATAGGGGAGTGTGGATCCAGCCTCAGTAAAACGCAAACTAATGCAATTGACTTAAGTGATGCCTGCATATGTATGTAGGGAGCAACTGAGGACAAAAGAGTCAGTCACACAGATATACATTAGAAAGTTCCTCCAAGTAATGTTGAGAAAATGCATGCTTAAATGAGAATCTAAGCAGGAGATCTTTCAGGTCTGATGTGTTGTTCATGAGGATATACACCTATGGGTTTGTTTGGGTTGCCTTGGGTTGGCCTGCTTCCTTGGCACCTATGCCTACGGGCACAAGGAGGTTCCCAACCTGCATTAGTGACTGGGCATATGACAACAAGGAGTGGTGTTTACTTTGCGTTGATGAATGAATTGCTGAGTGCAAGGGTGTGATCCCCGATGTGGTGCTCAGGCATGTGCACCAAATCTCAATTGCTGTTTACAGAGCCCATGCATGCGCTGAGGAGCCCTGCCACAGACATATGGCGGTGGAAGTGTCTGCTGCTATTCACGTCCTCCAGGCCCTTGTGCATTTTCTGCTGCTATTTGTAGCCTCCGTCTCACCCACCCCCTTGCCCCGCTGTTCTCTCTCTTTGTACCCATAAACATCTGCTAAAATATTTCTCGCAACAATAAATGTTTACTATGTTCCCTGGCCTGCACCGTTCATGACAGCATCTCCATCTGGATGCGTGCGTGTGACTGTACACACAAGGGCAGCCCGGCTGTATTGCAGGCATCATCTCCAGCTCAATCTCTCAAATCCCCCCCCCCCCATCCCCTCCCACCCCAAAAGCCTGGGCAGGGCTCCAGGGCGCTCTCCTTCTGTTTGGTTCAGGTTGGAGCGACTGCCTGGTGAATAATTCATTTGTTTCAAGACAGGATGAGCAAAGGAAAGAGAGCTCAGGTTACTTCAGGCTTGCTCAGTGCTTCCCAAGGAACCAGAGGAAGAGCCCGGATCAAGCCCAAACCTGACAATCCATTGTGTTTCAAGGATTATGACTAGGGGCTTATCTATACTGGCCCCAAATCCCAATTTTGACCAAAAGTTCAACTTGGACATCCAGACAACGTCTCAGAACTACTGGTTCACAACACAGGGTAAAACCAGTTTTACCTTGCATTGCGAGAAGTCAGGGAATGCTTTCGGTTAATGTCCAGGGACATCTGTCCATAACACAGAGTAACAATGATTTTACCCTGCATTATAAGAAGTTGGGAAATGCTTTCAGATGACATCCAGGGACTTCAGATTCATAACATAGGATGAACCTTGTTTCATTCAGAGGTATTATTTTTGAGATGTTTGTATTTGCGTAGGCCCTATGCCATTGAATATTTGCCTTTTTTGCTGTATAAACGGCTAAACCATTTTTGGTGTATAAATAGGTTAAATCGCTGAGCTGCCGAACTTGCTGACCAAAAGGTCACTGGTTTGAATCTGGGGAGCGGGGGGAGCTCCCGCTGTTAGCCCCAGCTTCTGCCAACCTAGTAGAGTGTTCCCTCACTACTTCATGGTTTGCTTATTGCGGACTCGCTGTTTTGCGGATTTTAAAAAAATTAACTTAAAATATATTTCATGGTATTTTCACCATTTTGTGGGGTTTTACTGCTGCCACTCTCTGAGGCGCTTTCCCTCCTCAATCCTCCCTCCCTCCAGCCTTGATGGGCCTTTTCTTCCTTTCCTTTCCTTTCCTTCACTTTATTTTAAGTTTATAAAGACTTAAAATAGTGTATAACTACTAAAATAATGTATCAATATTAAAATGAATAGAGCATCCCAACATCACGGTTTTTCACTTATTGCGGGAGGTCCTGGAACCTAACGCCAGCAATAAGTAGTTCAAAAACATGCAAATGTGAGTAGATTAATAGGTTCCACTCCGGCGGGAAGGTAATGGAGCTTTATTCAGTCGTGCCGGCCACATGACTTTGGAGGCATCTATGGATAACGTTGGCTCTTTGGCCTAGAAATGGAGATGAGCACCAACCCCCAGAGTTGTACATGAAAACCTTTACCTAAACTGCCTTGAGTCTCCTCAGGGAGAGAGGGCGGTTTATAAATTATTATTATTATTAGTAGTAGTAGTAGTAGTAGTCAGATAATGCTCTGGAAGTTTGGTGATGCTCCCTTGTTTCCGCTGGTCATACAGGCAGCTTTGTCCATGTTAGCAAAGGTGCCCAGTAATCATCAGGAACTCTCCCACAGATCTGTGGAGATCTGGCAGAAGCGACAGGGACACCCAAGATAAGGTGACCATCCAGTGGGGCTAAACCAGTTTTGATTCCTCTGGATGATCTGGACTCTATCCTGCTACTGTGGGAGCTTCCAGGACCAGGCTGGAGTATTGCTATTCTAAACCAGCCTCGCTGCCTTATAAAATTCAGATTATCTTCTTTGAAGTGGCTTATATGGTAATATCGACTCATATCATCCAGTTCAAAGCAGATAATGTGGATTATCTCTTTTGATAATCTGGATTATATGGCAGTGTGGAAGCAGCCATTAGATGTGACAAAGGACAGCTCTACTCCATGCTTTCTTCAAAATGATGAGTCCCCCCGGGGAAATAGAGCGGTATATACATAATAATTATTATTATTAAACTGCCAAACTGCAGAATTTGCTGAATGGAAGGTTGGCGGTTTGAGTCCAAGGAGCAAGGTGAGCTCCTGTTGCCCAGATTTTGCCAGCCTAGCAGTTTGACAACATGCAAATGTGAGTAGATCAATATGTACCGCTTCTGCGGGAAGGTAACAGCGCTCCATGCAGTCATGCTGGCCACATGACCTAGGAGGTGTCTATGGACAACGCCGGCTCTACGGCTTGGAAATGGAGATGAGCACCACCCCGGAGTCCGACACGACTAGACTTAATGTGGGAGTGGCGGCATACAAAACCAAATAATAAATAAATAAATAAATAAATAAATGACACACAGTACTCACATCAACACAAACACCATAAACAGCTTGCATGCTCTGATGAATCTCCTTTGGGGTGACACCTTCTGCTGTCAAGGATTCAATGACTGCACGTTGCTTAAGTCACATTGACCGACCGTCTGCGCAGGGTTCCATACTACACACTTTAACAACACAACCGTTCAATGCTAAGGCTTCCCGCCAAAATGGAACTGTAGAGGAGAGTCTACTGAACTGAACAACCACCGACCTTTTGGTCAGCAAGTTCTGCAGCTTAACAGTTCAACCTGCTGAACCACCATGGCCCCTCATCTGACCATACAGCCTGATAATTCTCTGCTTCTTTGGTACATTTCAGGGGTCAGCTGTGCTATGGAAGGTCATCTAACTCTTGGCATTAAGGTTTGAGCACCATGAGAATAAACTTCCAGTCAACTCCATGCTACCAAGCATTTGCTTTTACATATAAGCATGACATGTCTGTACTATATAGAAAGCAGTGGGGACCTATCACGATTGGCAAACTATGCCAATTATATCAAACTATTTAATGTTGTTTCTTGGCACATGTTGATGCTGCCTTGTCACTTCTCCATTTAAATCACTGATTCTCAAAGTAGGTGGTACCACCCCTTGGTGGGCACTGAGGCGATCCAAGGGGGTGGTGGGAGGCTCAGGGGAATTTGGGGGGCGGTGAACCCCTTTAAGGGGTGGTGAACGATTGGCCATTTAGGAGGGGTCGCACGGCCCTCTTCTTTGGCCCTGCCCCATTCGCTTTGACCCCTACATGCAGTGCAGTGCGAAGGCTGCAATGCAAAAGTCTCCGCGTCCTCCAGCGGAGCTTCCCCGCCACCGCTGAAGAAAGCGTGGCCTTCCCAGACAGAGGCAATTCATTCCAAACCCCTCCAGCATTTTCTGTTGGCCATGGGGGTTCTGTGTGCCAAGTTTGGCTCAATTCCATTGTTGGTTGAATTCAAAATGCTCTTTTATTGTAGGTAAACCATATATCCCAGTAACTACAATTCCCAAATGAGAAGGGCTATTTTCTCAAAACACCACCAGTGTTCAAATTTGGGCATATTGAGTATTTGTGCCAAGCTTCATCCAAATCCATAGTTGTTTGGGTTCTCAGTTCTCTCAGAATGTAGGTGAACTACATCCCTCCTAAATCACTGCCAATTCCTCCCAAACCCCTCCAGTATTTTCTGTTGGTCATGGGGGTTCTCTGTGCCAAGTTTGGTCCAGTTCTGTAATTTATGGGGGTCTCGGTGGTCTGTGGTAGTCAGAGCTGAATCGATTGAAGGTACTGCAAATCCCATCATCCGTTGTCCATACTCCTCCAAACATATTGTTTCTGTGATTAATCACTATGCTTGTAACCATGAAAATACATCGTGCATATTAGATATTTGCATTAGAATTCGTAATAGTAGCAAAATTATTTATGAAGTAGCAACTAAAATATGGTTGGTGGTCACCACAACATGAGGAGCCTTATTTAGAGGTCACGGCATTAGAAAGGTTGAGAACCACTGCATTAATACATATATCTTTCTGTTTAATTGCTATTAATTTTTAAAAAAAATTATAGGGGGGGTGAGTAATTTTTTTCTGGAAAGGGGGCAGTAGGCCAAAAAGTTTGGGAACCACTGATCTAAATGCTGACCTGACTTTTGAAAAAAGATGGCATTTTGAGGGGGGGGGGGGTTCCAGCTTGTGTGTTGTGGTGTTAGTTGTGGGTGTGCCCACCATCTCCACATTCTCCAGATGTGTTTCTAGATGGTTGCCTTTCTAACATGAAGTTTTTCCACATTACACAATTAAGCACTGTGTGTGCATATGCGCAAAAACACATATGTGCCTTCCAGTCCCGCATTGGCTTATGGTGACCCCATGAATTTTAGGGTTTTTTTTCCTCCGGCAAGGAATATGTAGAACTGGGTTTGCCAGTTCCTTCCTCTGAAATAGAGCCTCATTGATGGTCTCTCGTCCAGGTACTACTTACTTACTTACTTTATTTCTATTCCGCCCTTCTCACCCCGCAGGGGACTCAGGGCGGATTACAATGTACACATTACATTTAGACACACAAACGCACAAGACAGACAGAGGCAATTTCACACCTGGCCACCTGTCGCACTCCTTCATTCCTCAACGTGTTTCCTGCAGATCTTTTTATGGCCTTGTAAATCAGTTAAATTAAGCCTCCCCACTAAGTGGTACCTTAATTTCCTACTTGACAGATGCAACTGTCTTTCGGGTTGCAAAGGTCAACAACAGGCTACACAATAGGTCGAGAACCCAACTCGACCCGGGCAGGCCTCGAACTCATGACCTTCTGGTCAGTAGAGATCTTATGCAGCTGACACCCAGCCAGCTGCGCCACATTCCTGGGCTGCTTGCTTCCCGGGGGTCCCAAGGGGTGACCACAGCAAGCTCCCTCAGGGCTGACTCTGCTTAACTTACAAGATCAGTCAGGATCTCATACCTTTGAGATACGTAGGGCAGTAATAGCCCTTTAACTGCTATGGCCACATCCTATAGCACCTTGGGGTTTGTAGTTTGGTCAGAGGAAGAACTCTCTGGTTGAGAATTCTAAATATGCCTCCCAACACTGCAAATCCCAGAATCCCATAGGAGATTGCCATGGCAATTATATTACTGTAGAATCATAGTACTTTAATTGTGTAGTGTGAAAGGATCCCCATTGCCTCCTGTTGCGCCTACAGCAATGCCTTTGTTTTTATTATTGAGGGCAGAGTACGTGCCTGCATCCACAGCCATTTCTGTCCTAGGCTGACCGCGAACTAAGCTGCCTATGTAGATGAGGCCATGCTCTCTGTACTCTGCACAGTGCTGAGGAGGAACAACCAAGGTCCACCTGCGTTCAAGTTAATCTGACCTGCAGCAGGGAGTTCCACAGTTCCTGGATGCCCCATTTGGGCCAACATCGCTGGGAGTGTGGCTACAGCAGCAGCTTCAACAAGCAATCTTTCTTTACCTTGCTTTCTTCCCCTGACCCTAACATTGTAACAAATCCCCCAATAAAGTATCATTTAATTGTAACTTTCCCCTCTCCATAGTGATACATTGTGTCCTTTACTATCTCCGACTTTCTCAAAGCATGAACTTTTCCTTTCCTGAGCCGCAGATCACTGCCGGCTCACCCGGGATGCTCTTACAGCGTCCCGGGGAGGCCGAAACTGCATTCCTCTGAACTGCGGATACGGACACCCATCTGGCCCCCGTATCCGTGGGTCAATGGATCGTCTCCATTTTGGTGCCATATTTTTCCTAGGCTAATTATAAGACTAACTGCTATCTCGCTTTTACTCTTTGGGCCCCTATGCCCCGGGAATAACCTTTTTTAACAGAAAGAAAGAACTTTAAATGGAGACCAGTTGATTGTCATCCATGGCTCCTCACTGCAATGACAGATCCTGCCACCGTCTTGTGGATGTCCAGAACCTCGTGACCGGGGGAGCTTGCTGTGGTCACCCTTGGGACCCCGGAAAGCAAGCAGGCCACTCTGGCCCCAGGACGAGATGGGATTTATAGTTTTCACCTTCAAAGTGAACAGACCCCAGCTCCTCATATCTGCAGTGATCCCCAGTGTGGATCACATGGACAAAACCTTTCCCTTTAACACTTATTGACTTTCTCGAACTTTTAAGGAACTTTTGCCTACTTTTGAAGGACTTTCAGAAACTTTTTGGAAACTTTTCCTTTTCAAACCCCATGGACTCTTCTCATGATTTAGAAATTCTAATGGACTCTGGTGGGTGGGATGGGCTGGTATGAGATGATATGGTTCCCATATCCCATTTTCTTCCTATATGAATGTATTCCCTATATGCTTTCCCCTTCCGTTAACAATAAAGGGAGTAAACTGGTAATAAATAGTTATCTCTATTTCAGTTGAGTTTGGAAAAGTCTCTTTTTGGACTACAGTGCACAGAATCCCACCACCAGCATAGTAAAGAGCTGTGTTGGTTGGAGGAGTCTGGCAGTTGTATTCCATAGAAGTGACTTCTCCCAGCCCTAATCTCCAATTATACCAATGCTATTTGTGCTGTAAATAAACAGATGTGGCAACTGCTAAGCCTGCAAACAGGGTTTAACTGAAAATGAAAACTAAAACTGTGAAAAAGTAAGTCCCTTTCTCTCATGGAATCTATTGCTTTCAGTTCTGGGATCATAGAATCATAGAATCAATCCTAGAGTTGGAAGAGACCTCGTGGGCCATATGGTCCAACCCCCTGCCAAGACGCAGGAAAATCGCATTCAAAGCACCCCTGACAGATGGCCATCCAGCCTCTGTTTAAAAGCCTCCAAAGAAGGAGTCTCCACCACACTCCGCGGCAGAGAGTTCCACTGCTGAACAGCTCTCATGGTTAGGAAGTTCTTCCTAATGTTCTGGTAGAATCCCCTTTCCTGTAGTTTGAAGCCATTGTTCTGCATCATCGTCTCCAGGGCAGCAGAAAACAAGTTTGCTCCAACCTTCTTATGACTGCCTCTCACATATTTATGCATGGTCCTCATCAGGTCTCCTCTCAGCTTTCTTCTGAAAGCTAAACATGCCCAGCTCTTTAAGCCGCTCCTCATAGGGCTTGTTCTCTAGACCAGTGCTGTCCAACTTCTGGCGGGTCCAGGGCCGGATAAGAGGTCACTGATGACCTGCGGGGCCACTCGGCCCCGCCCCCAGGCCCCGCCCCCAGCCCAGGCCCCGCCCCCTCCTAAACCCGCCGAAAAAGGAGGAGTAGGCGGCGCCAAGAGCAGCGCGTCACAGGCCTGGCGTGACGCGCTGCCCCTGGCGCCGCTCCTCCTTGGCTGGCGCCCCTCTTCCTGGGCCGGGGAGCCGCGAAAGGAGGAGTAGGCGGTGCCAGGGGCAGCGCGTCACAGGCCTGGCGTGACGCGCTGCCCCTTGGCACCGCCTACCTCCTCCTTTTCGCGGCCCCCGCCCTAGGTAGGGAGGGGGGGCACCGAAAAGGAGGAGCTAGCTCTCTTCCTCCTCCCTGCCCCGCCTCCCCCTCCCCCCCGGCCGCCATTTTTTTTTAAAAAAATCGATTTTTTAAAAAAATTAAAAAATGGCGGCTGAGGGCATAGGTGGGGCCGTGTCCAATAGGCTCCGGGGCCGCCAGTTGGACAGCCCTGCTCTAGACCTTTGATCATTTTAGTCGCCCTCCTCTGGACACATTCCAGCTACATCTCCCTTCAATTGCAATGCCCAAAACTGGACACAGTATTCCAGGTGTGGTCTGACCAAGGCAGAACAGAGGGGAAGCATGACTTCCCCAGATCAAGACACTAGGGGCCCTTCCACACAGCTGTATATCCCAGAATATCAAGGCAGAAAATTCCACAAGATCTGCTTTGAACTGGGTTATCTGAGTCCACACTGCCATATATCCCAGTTCAAAGCAGATAATGTGGAATTTAATTCAGCTGTCAGGAGAGGGTCTAGACTCCTATTGATGCAGGTCAAAATCCCACTGGCTTGTCAAGCTGCTGCGTGACATTGTTGGCTCATGCTTAACTTGTTGTCCACGAGGACTCCAAGATCCTTTTCACATGTACTGCTGTCGAGCAAAAATACTCAATATGCCAAAATTTGAACACTGGCGGAGTTTGGGGAAAACAGATCTTGACATTTGGGAGTTGTATAGTTCCCCTGCCATCAAAGAGCATTCTGAACTCCAGCAAAAATGGAATTGAACCAAACTTGGCATATAGAACTTCCATTACCAACAGAAAATACTGGACAGGTTTGGGGAAAATAGGCCATGACATTTGGGAGATGCTGGGATGTATAGTTCCCCTGCCATCAAAGAGCATTCTGGAATCCAGCAAAAATGGAATTGAACCACACTTGGCATACAGAACTCCCATGTCTGAGGAACATGTCAAAACATATGGGAGTTACAATTCCTCCTATAAAAGTGAGCTCCACTAAAGATGGTATTGGACTTAACTTGGTACACAGAACACCCATTGCCAGCAAAAAATACTGGAGGTCTTTAGGGAAATTTACCTTTATTTGAGGGAGTTCTGGTTGACAAACATCCAGAGAGCACTGTGAACCCAAACAACAAAGGATCTGGACCAAACTTGGCACACATATCTGATATGCTGATACTGGCTTACTGGAGAGCTTTGGGGTGAGCTGACCTTTCTTTCTGGGAGTTGTAGTTCAGAGCTCGGAAGGGCACGAGGACCAGACAGGAAAGTCTTACCCAAGTGGCAAGGCCTTGAGGGGGAAGCCCTCCGCCTGGCCCTCACGTCCTTCTGAGTTCGAAAGGGTGCGGGGGCCGGGCAGAAAAGGCTTCCCGGGGTGGCAAGGCCTTTCTAGGGGGAAGCCCTCCCCCTGGCCCTCACGTCCTTCTGAGTTCGAAAGGGCGTGGGGGGTGGGCAGAAAAGGTTTCCCCAGGCGGCAAGGCCTTGCAGGGGAAGCCCTCTGCCTGGCCCTCGCGTCCTTCCGAGTTCAAAAGGGTGCGGGGCCGGGCAGAAAAGGCTTCCCCAGGCGGCAGGGCCTTGCGGGGGAAGCCCTCCGCCTGGCCCTCGCGCCCTTCCGAGTTCGAAAGGGCTCGGGGGCCAGGCAGAAAAGACTTCCCCAGGCGGCAAGGCCTTGCGGGGGAAGCCCTCCGTCTGGCCCTTGTGTCCTTCCAAACTGGGAAGGGCACGGGGGCTGGGCAGGAAAGGCTTCCCCAGGCGGCAAGGCCATGTGGGGGAAGCCCTCCGCATGTGCCTTTTCCTCCAAGCTCCTCCTCTTGGCTCCCCACAGCCCTGTGGTAAGAGCAGGAGGAGGGGCTGACCAGGACTGCTAGCTTTTTGGCTGGCACAGGGAGTCGGCAGCCATTTTCGAGGGGGTGGGGCCAACCAAGGCGGCTTTGTGACCCCCTGAAAATGGCCCAGGGACCCCCCTAGGGGTTGTGACCCCCAGGTTGAGAACCGCTGACCTAGATCTATATGAAACTAAGGATGCTGGCTGTAAAAGTAGACAGAAGGATGTAGCACTCATAACGGTTGTGTTGCAGAAAGCATTTCGCAATTACAGCTTCTCCACAGCTATTGCAAGCATAAGTTTCTTAGTTTCTTTGCATCGCACCACTCTGCTTAGAACAGAAATTGGGGGGGGGGGGACGACGACGGGGGGGGACACACCTAAGATCCTCCTGAAACTAATAAGAGTGATATGAAAAGGTCCTGGGACTATTCCTTACTCCAGAATCCAACAAGTAAATAGAAAAAAAGCAACTCTATAAATCAATTCTAACAGATCAGTCATGCAACCCCACTATAAAACTGCGCGGTGACTGGCGGCCCTTCCACACAACCCTATATCCCAGAATATCAAGGCAGAAAATCCCAATTGATCTGAGTGTGGACTCAGATAACCCAGTTCAAAGCAGATATTGTGGGATTTTCTGCATTGATATTCTGGGATACATGGCTGTGTGGAAGGGCCCCGGTCATTTCAAATCCCGAGACATTTCCTTCCCTTCCCTTTGCTTCTCTGGCGCCTCTTACACTGCCATAAAACCCAGATTATCAAAGCAGAAAACCCACATTATCTGATTTAAACTTAGGCCCCTTCTACACAGCAAATAATGTGGAATTTATGCATCTGTGTAGAAAGGGCCTCTTTCTCCGGAGACTATGAAGATTCCAAAGGCCATCTTCCTTTCCGAGTGTTATATCATTCCCTAAAGAAGTTAAAATATAAACAGTAATTACGCATGTACTGACCCCATGAGTGTGATGGGTACGGGCTGCGTGATGTCACTGGAAGGCCATTTTCCCAATGCTCAGATATGCTGCTTCTTGCCTCCTTATAGTAAGTGAGCTATGAGGCAATGATGCATAGAACCTCCACTTACATTGTGACCTGAGTCACAGGACACTGACATTCTCCTTCCGACCGGCAGAACTCAGTGGTGGAATACCCGTTACCAGGCTTGGTTGATCCACTTAAAAATGGTTCAAAACTTGCTTCGGATGTAGGGGGCGCTGGCGCTTCAAATTTGATTGACTTCCGAAAATTTCTGGGAAAAATTCAATATTTATTTGGAAAAATTCCGAAACTTCGGAACGACTCCGTTAATGGCGGATACGCATATTTAACCCAGTTTGGATGCGGATTTATTCCCTCCGCCATGAGAACTGGGGGTAAAGCCGCGTTCTCCCCCCCCCCCCAGTTCTCATGCGGAGGGAAGAAATCGGCTTGCAAAGTGGGTTAACAGGGCTCTCCCCCCATGGCCTTCTCGCCGGGGGAAGCTATGTTAACCCACAGCTTGCAGGAGAGCTTCTCGCAGGAAAGAAGGATGTGGGGGGGGGGGGAGAGCCCTGTTAACCCACTGTGCAACCGGGTTTCTTCCATCTCGCATCAGACTGATGTGGGATGGAAGAAATCTGATTGTAAAGTGGGTTTATTTATTTATTTATTTTAAATTTTTGTACCCCGACCTTCTCACCTCCATGTAGTACACTAAATAGTAGAAAACTACACAGCCCTAGATACGTATTATTAGCTTCTAAGAGATATAAATTTTAAGGCCAGCGATTTTAATATGTGTACATTTGATAACCTGTATTGTGTTTTATATGTGACTTTTATCTGTATTATATTTTTCTGTATCTGCCTAAGGTTTGTTAACTGAAATAAAGGCAATTGATTGACTCAGACCGGCTTACAGCAAAATTCAATGCCATGCAAATTTAAAACATCTTAAAACAGCACATTAAAATACATAAAAACAGAGATACATAAAACCACATTGCCATTAAAACCATATTCAGCTCGGTCTAAAAAGGTGGTCACCCAATTCAGATTGAAATCAATCTCAGCTTATTCTGGGAAGGCCTCGTTCCACATCCAAGTCTTCACTCGCCTCCTGAAGGACAACAGGGAGGGGGCAGATCTAACATCGCTTGGGAGGGAGTTCCACAGCCGGGGGCCACAACAGAGAAGGCCCTGTCTCTTGTCCCCACCAGATGCGCTTGCGTAGATGGCGGGATCGAGAGCAGGGCCTCTCCAGAGGATCTTAATGTCCTTGATGGTTCATAAGGGAGAATTAGTTTGGACAAGTAAACTGGGCCGGAACTGTATAGGGTTTTGTAGGTTAAAACCAGCACTTTGAATTGTGCTCGGAAACTAATTGGCAGCCAGTGGAATTGGTGCAACAAGGGAGTTGTATGCTCTCTGTACCCCGCTCCTGTTAGTAACGTGGCTGCCGAGCGTTGGACTAATTGCAGTTTCCGAGAAGTCTTCAGAGGCAACCCCACGTAGAGAGCGCTGCAGTAGTCTATTCGAGATGTAACCAGAGCATGGGTTAACACAGTTCTCCCCTCATGTCCTTCTCACAGGAGAGAAGGACCTGGGGGGAGAGCCCTTCAGGGGGCCGTTCAGAACCCGGTTTGAAAGCCCAGGCCTTCCCTCCGCCTCTGAACAGGCCATTCAGTTCTGGAGGGAAGACCTAGGCTTTCACACCTGGAAAAGAAGGCCAGGAAAGGGAAAACCCTTTCCAAAAGTGTTCCAAAAATGGCAGCGGTGGCTTCGAATTAGGTAGTTCACATCCAAATTGCTTTAAGTGCTTCAGAAATGTTTCAAAAGTAATTTAGAATCGAATTTAATACAAATTTGATCAAGATACAAAAAATCTAACCAGGCCTACCCGTTACTATGTTCGATTACAGGCATATGATGAATGATATGAGCTACTGGACCTCTCCTCTCACCCCCAACAAAGCCCCATACTACACTGCCATATCATCCAGTTTCTGTATTTATTTATTTACAGCATTTCTATTTTGCCCTTCTCACCCTTGAAGGGGAGTCAGGGCGGATCACAGAACACATACACGGAAAATATTCAATGCCGTTTAAAGAGACAGGACAGATAACAGATAGAGGTATTATGTCCGCATTTTCCCCCAACTTTGGTATCCTGGGTGTTGTGCTCAATTTCGGCCACAGGGGGTGCTGCCACTCTATTCCCTATGACAAGTAGCTCTTGATTACAGACTTCCTCCTTCCTTTGATCGCCAGCATTTTCTAGTATTTCTTTTATGGTACCATAAAATACCTCCCCGATTAAGCGGTGCTTAAGCGGTACCTAATTTCTCTACTCACAGCTGCTTATGTGGACAGTCAACTGGGCTGAAGGACAGGTGCTCACCCCAACCCGGGCTTCGAACTGCCAACCTTTCGATTGATAAGCTGTATTGCTGCTGGTGATTAACCAGCTGTGCTAAAGTCCGGCACATTATTTGCTTTAAACTGGATTATATGGCAGTGCAGACTTATATAATCCGATTTAAAGCAGATAAATCTGCAACTGGGTTTTATGGTCAGCGTAGATGAGGTCCAAGTTTCTGATCAAACATATTTTTTAATAAACTGACAACAGCAGCACCTACTTGAAATACCTATCATAACAAAAACCTCTTCTACACTGACATATACAATCCAGGTTATCTGCTTTGAACTGGATTATATGGCAGTGTAGATGCATATAATCCAGTTCAAAGCAGATAATGTGGCAGTGTGGAAGGGGCCTAGAGCTTCCACAGTGAAGAGGGCTCTGTTCCTTTAATGGCTGGGCATAGAAGAGGGGATTTCTGTAGGCCTGTTAGGCAGCCAGGTAAGAAGTCTTGGCTTTTCTTCGCGAACGAAGATTCAGGAAGGACTCATCCCACGCTTTCTACAAATGCGTTGATGAAGTCCTGAACCGCCTGCATGCAGGGTTGGGTCTGCGGCTTCCAGTGCATCTTTACACCTGCCATTTTGTCCCTCGCCTATCACTATAGGGCTTTTTCGGAAGTTGGATGTGTCCTTCGAGCCTGTGCAATGGATTTTTTCTGGTGGAGCCCAGCGTGCACAGAACTTGCCTCACCCTTTAAACCAAACAGGCCCCCATAGGGCCACACTAGGCCATGGCCTAGGGGCGCAGCCGAGGGGGGGGGGGGCGCCAGATCCGGACCCCCCAATTTTTTAAAAAAACTCAATCTTTGGGCGCTTTTGCGCCTGCGCGCCATGCACGCTCGCCCCACGCCCCCCCCTTTGCTGCACTCCTCCTTGGCTGTTGGCTCCCTCCCACTTCTCCTCCTCACAACTCCTTCCTCCGCACACCCCGGGGGCGGAGCTTCCCTTCCTCCTCCTCCGTGACGCTGGGCAAGCGGCAAGGAGAAGGAAGCCGGGTGCCTGGCAAGCGAGGAGGAGGAAGGAAGAGAAGGGTCACCCCCGGGGGCGAACCGTCCCTTCCTTGCTCCTCCTCCTCGCCATGTGCTTCCCTTCCTCCTCCTCCATGACGCTGGGCGAGCAGCGAGGAGGAGGAGGCCGGGCGCATGGCGAGCAAGGAGGAGGAGGAAGGAAGAGAAGGCTCACTCCCGGGGGTGAGCCGTCCCTTCCTTGCTCCTCCGCGACGCCGGGCGAGCGGCGAGGAGGAGGAGGAAGCCGGGCGCATGGCAAGCGAGGAGGAGGAAGGAAGAGAAGGGTCACTCCCGAGGTGCACAGAGGAAGAAGGAGACGCGCGGAGCCGTGAGGGTGAGGAGGTGGGAGGAGGGTGCGGTAGAGGTTGGTTTGGGGGCGTAATTCCAAAGTGTGGCCTAGGGAACCAAAATTGATTAATCCGGGCCTGAAACTAAAGGTTCGTTTGCCAGGGCCCAGCAAGCTTGGACGGTGGCAGCGAGGTCCTCAGGTCGTAGGTTTGATTAGAGTTACCTTCACTTAGATGGTAGACCTTACAGGGTTAGACGAGCACCATCTGCCCAGGTATTAAATTAGAGTTTTCCTTCTCTTAGGATGGTTGCCAAAAGGCTAGAGAGCCCATCCTACCCGTTGACGCTCTTTGTCAGACCCTTCGGTTGTGACCTGTCTGGCATGGAAGGCCCTACCGGTGGCTATTTTGCCACCGCCAGCATAGCACACAACTTCATTAGGGTACACAAGCCTCTCCCCCACAACAAGGGGGCGCCAATGGAGAGGTAAGAAGGAGTACCTGCTGAAATTCCCTCTTTGATACAAACATGAAAGGTCCATAGTTTGGACTATGGTAACCACCATCACTATGATGGGAGGGGGGAGGTAACATAACTGCAAAATATCGTTCATTTGTTTCGTGTCCCGTGTTGGATTTTGGTCTGTCCTGGACGTGCTTATTGTAGATTGTGCTAAACAGCATCTACAGTGTGCTACTGTATCGGAGGATATCCTGTTTTAGACGTATTGATCTGGCCACTGTGCACTGCCATCCATCCCCCTCCCGTCCCCAACTGCATCCCATACGCAGCCTTTCGAAGTGCTGTTGGGTCCTCCCCTGGGGGAACAGAGGCAGGGGTCCCTGGCTGAGATCTTGGGGGGTCATTTGAGTAGAAGTGGAGCAAAGGAGAAGGGAGAGATCACTTACCATAATGGCTTGCAGGCGCTGCGCAAACAGGGAGCTCTCTGCCATTTTCCCTCTGAAAGACAAACAGAGCCTCTTGGGATGTGTCCAGAGGACATTGGATGCTAGTTGGATGCCAGCATACAACTTCTCCCTCTCTTCCTCCTTTCTTTCTTTCTTTCTTTCTTTCTTTCTCCTTCCTCGCCCCCAACATTCGTCTCACATTCTTCCTTACTCTGATCCCTGCTGCACAAATAGAGCCCCCCCCTCCCTCCCTTCCCCCCACACACCTGACATCTGGTCACTGCACATTCATGTCATTCAGCAACAAGCCCAGGCATGGTGGGGGAAGGGGGGGGTCGGCAGGCAGGGTCTCTTCCCTGGGCTTCCTCCATCCCTTGGACCCCTCCCCAGGTTGCCTCCGTTGGAGTTTATTTGGACCTTTCCACGGCTGGAGGTAGAACCGCACAATTCCGCTCAAACGGCTTAAAATGTGCCGGAGAGGCTGGAAGTTTCAAGTTGCTTACCAAAAAAAGAAAAAAAAAGAACAAGACACTTCCAAAAGGGACTCGGGGCCAAGTCACATGAGCACTTCTGACTCTGCAAATCTGCAGGTACAATAGTCTCCAGCAGCAGAGGAATGGCCAATAAATATGCTCAGAAAGAGATTTAAAAAAACCCCAATGATTCCTGATGGGCCTTCCACACACCATGGCTAACACGCCTTTCATGGGTGTCCTTGCTCTGTGCGGAACAACATACACAGGTTCGGTAGCCAAAGTAGTTCTAATATAGACTGGATTGATGTAATGAACTTCACATAGAGGTTCTCTTGAAGACAAGTTCAGGATAAAGATCATGAAGTCTTTGATTTATTTATTTATTTACATCATTTATATTTCGCCCTTCTCACCCCGCAGGGGACTCAGGGTGGATCACAATATTCAATGCCATTTGACATCTATCTATCTATCTATCTATCTATCTATCTATCTATCTATCTATCTATCTATCTATCTATCTACTGTATGTATGTACAGAATCCTTTATAAGACCCTGACCTTGACATTTAAGGCCTTGCGGGGCCAGGGTCCTACATACTGTACCTAAAAGACCGTCTGATACCACCTATCCATCTGAGAGCACCACGGCCAGCCTACGAGGACCTTTTCTGCGTCCCAGGTCTGAGAGAGGCTCATCTGGAGCCCACGAGACAGAGATCTTTCTCCATTGTGGCTCCTGTCCTGTGGAACTCTCTGCCGCCAGACCAAAGAGCCATCTTCGACCTGCCTTCATTTCTGGCGGCACTTAAGACATGGCTATTTAGAAGAGCATATGCATGAGTGACAATCAGTGACCTGGAATTTGTCTATTCCAGTATTTTAACATTTTAATATTTTAGTATTGTAAATGCCAAGCTGTGTAAGTCGCCCGGAGCACATCTGTGGAGGGCGACTCATAAATAATAAAATTAGTTAGTTAGTTAGTTAGTATATAATAAAAGTCAGTGTTTGCGGGCGGTGGGTGGAGCGGTGGTGCGGAGGGAGGAATATGTGTCAGCGTTTCGATTGGTTGCCACTGTAGAAATATTTGCATAAAGGACACTGATTGGCCAGCCTCAGAACACCGACACTCTAAGGCACCAGATTATTTGCATAAAGGACTCTGATTGGCCAGCCTCAAAACTCCAACACTCTAAGGCACCAGACAGAGGAGATTGGTTGCCACTGAGGGAGAATTTGCATAACGGACCATGCATGGCCAACATTCCAACATCCAAAATCTCAAAGGTGCCAAAGAGTGCACTTTAAAAAAAGGCTTTCTTCAGCTGATTTAACAAACTAGGCCACAGCCTGATTTGGCAGTAAGGCTTCCTCTACTTGATTTTCCAGACTAGGCCACAACCTGATTTGACAGTAAGGCTTCCTCTACTTGCTTATCATGACTAGGCCACAACCTGATTTGACAGTAAGGCATCCTCAACTTCATTTTCCTGACTAGGTCCACAACAATGACAGTATAAGACCAAACTTGGCCCACCGGCCCCCCCCAAGATGCACTCTAAATCTTGGTGCAGTTTGAGGTAGGATGCACCATGGATGACGGAAATTGCAGTACTTTAACTCACTTGCTTACAGCACAGCAGCCCACACCAATGACGGATCAGGACCACACTTGCCACACAGAGGCCCAGTGCAATACCAAACTTGACACACAGTGCCCCTATGACCCACTCTACATTCTACTGCCATTTGGAGAAGAGTGGGACTTGAGGTACCTCCATGGATTATGGGATTTGTAGTACTTTCAAAGCCTTCATTTCCCACAGACCACTGCAGCCCTGAACAAAGACCTAAAAAGACTACACTTGGCACCCTGTGCCCCCATGACCCAGTCTCCATCCTTCTACAGTTTACAGGAGGGCGTACCATGGATGATGTGATTCAACTACCTCTACTCATTGCCCAAGACCGCTGCAGCCCCCAACAAAGACCAATAAAGACCATACTTGGCACACAGAGCCCCCATGACCCACTCTATCTTCTAATGCAGTTTGGAGGAGGGTGGACCATGGATGAGGGGATTTGAAGTACCAAAGACCAACCTTGGCACACAATGCCTTTCTCAAATAAACCGGGCACCGCCAGGTCCCCAAGCTAGTACAACATATAAGACACACATAGAGGCAATTTAACATTCCAGCATTCTGGCCACTAGGAGGAGCTGTCGCATTCCTTCATTCTTTTTATGTGTATTTCCTGGAGATTTTTATGGCCTCGTAAATCAGTTAAATTTAGCATCCCCACACAAGTGGTACCTAAATTTTCTACTTGACAGATACAACTGTCTTTTGGGTTGCAAAGGTCGACAACGAGCTACACAATTGGTCGAGAACTCACCCGACCTGGGCAGGCCTCAAACTCATGACCTTCTGGTCAGTAGAGATCTTATGCAGCTGACACCCAGCCAGCTGCGCCACATTCCCGGTGCTTAATCTGGAGAACGTTCACCTCTGGCCTTTCAAAAAAAAAAATTGGTTGCCAAATTGTTTCTGGAACAGAATTCAGATTCAAAGAGATAACTTTGATCTCTAAGCCAAGTATTTGGGAACCACAGTTATGTACTCAAGGTATAATATACAGACTCCGTTCTAGAATTCAGTGGTTAAGGACAATGGAAATAAAGAATGGTGGCAGGACGGGAAGAATGAAATGAAGGCAGAGAGGGAAAAGAGGCAAGAAGACAAGAAAGCAGGGAGGTAAATAAAGGCCCCTGCCACACAGCAGAATAAAATCCCACATTATCTGCTTTGAACTGCAATATATGGTAGTGTGGACATAGGGCCCTTCCACACAGCCATATAACCCAGAATATCAAAGCAGAAAATACTACACTTACATGGGAAAAATTGAGTTTATAAGGTTTTGCATTGTTAGATTGTGTTTCTGCAATCCTGTTTAGCTTGCACTGCTTGTTAAGGCTTGGTTGCATTGATTGGTCCTTAATACCTGTCAATCATTGTTAACAGAGCCCAATTGAGTTTGTTCCGCCCTTTTTCCAGGGACTTGGCAATCTAGCTTTTTTGTTTACAGAGCTTTCCTGGATCCCTCCAGAAGAAGATATATCTGAAGGTTTGCCAGGGTCAGCCTTGGTCAAGCCATCTCTCTACACAAGACAAAGACTTTCCTTGGGTCTCATACAGAAAGCCCAACATATCGGGCGGTTGGGTAGCTCTGAGGAGACCCAAGAGCTTTCAAACTAGTCGGCTGGCCTCCAGAGGAAGGACCTATACCTTCAGTATAGGCCAGCTGGCTGAGGTCTCGAGTGTCCTTACCTTGAGACCATAAAGACAGAGAGGACTTGGAGAGCCATCCGGCTGAAGCTTCCAGGACCCAAGCAACTAAGAGACTGTAAAATATTTTCTTTATCCTTTTGGGGAGCAAAGTTAAATGCCTGAGTCAGGGCCATAGCCAGGATTTTGATTCGAGGGGGGTGAGTTTGATTCGGGGCTGAGACTGGGTGGATGAGGGTCTACCCTAGCAAACCTTTTGTATTGTTATCCCAATAACCCCATTAATGTGGGATATAATGAGCATGGTGATCAGATCATGATATGAATAAACATAACAGTTTAAATAATGTACCAGTAAGGCCTTTTCGCGGACCACCCTGAGAATTTCGGGGCTGAAGCCCCCCCCCTGGCTACATGCCTGGCCTGAGTGCAGATAACTCATGTTTTAAGAAAAAAAGCCTGTTTTGGGTTATCTAAAGCAGTGTTTCCCAACCGCTGTGACGCGGCACAGTAGTGTGCTGTGACGGACCTCCTGCTGTGCTGCGAGAAAAGCTCTCTGCCCCCCTTCCTTCCCCCCCTCCTGCCAAACTCCTGCTGCTTGGGGGAGGAGGAGGAAGGGCCGGGCGGTGGCAAAGAAAAAGAAGAAGGGGCCGGGGCGCCTTCACTTATACCAGCACTTTGAATTGTGCTCGGAAGCTAATTGGCAGCCAGTGGAGTTGGCACAACAGAGGAGTTGTATGCTCCCTGTACCCCGCTCCCGTTAGTAACCTGGCTGCTGAATGTTGGACTAATTGAAGGTTCTGGGCAGTCTTCAGAGGCAACCCCATGTACAGAGTGTTGCAGTAGTCTATTCAGGATGTAACCAGAGCGTGGACCACCGTGGCCAAGTCAGACTTGCCAAGGTACGGGCGCAGTTGGTGCACAAGTTTTAACTGTGCAAAAGCTCTCCCGTCCTCTGCCGAAACCTGGGGTTCCAGGCTCAGCGATGAGTCCAGGATCACTCCCAAGCTGAGAACCTGCGTCTTCAAGGGGAGTGTAACCCCATCCAGCACAGGCTGCAACCCTATGCCCTGATGGGTATGTCATGCCTTATGTCCTTTTCCTAACTCTCTGCCATACAAATGTACACAATATGTTGCGGTGAAGCAGTGGTTCTCAACCACCTTTGGTCCATGGACCACCTGTGGTCCACAAGAACTAAAATATGGTCTGCGGCCTCACCATTACTACGCCATTGCAACAAGAGCGACTATGCTCATGAAACCCTCTTATAGTGCCGAGGCTTATTAAATATGGTTTTCTGTGGGTGAGCAGATGGCGACTACTGAATGGCACATGTTCTGTAGCAGGAACTACAGCTGATGTGGTCTATTCAATGCAATTTTCTTAATCAGCACCCCAAATAACCAAACCAAATCTAAAGTTGACCAAAAACCGTTTCATAATCCTTTTGGTACTGATCTTGGAGAGTGATCCCTGGTCAAGTGGTCCCCTGGTCAAAAAAAAAGGTTGGGAACCACTGCTATAAGAGTGAGGGATAGCTCTGCAGGCAATATGAAGTAAAAACATGGAGAGGATATGAAAATAGGAAGCTTTTAATTAAAGGCACAAAAGTTTTGAAAAATTTCAGTAGTGATGAAACTGTGTTACATTTTGTATGCCAAGCAATCTGATGTTAAGGTCTCTGTCAAGGAGTGACAGTAAACAGGCTGGATCTACACTGCCCTATATCCCAGGATCTGATTCCAGATTATTTTCTTATCCTAGATTATTTGGCAGTGTAGGCTTATATAATCCAGTTCAAAGCAGATAATCTGGATCAGATCCTGGGATATAAAGGAGTGTAGATCCAGCCTGAAGTAAAAGCAACCTTGATCATTGTATTTAAAGAAGAAACTACTCTTTCAACAGAAATAGAATCTGAGGCTTTCATGTTGCTAAATTAATTCATATTGGCTCTCCACATCACAGGGCAATCAATAAAGTAACACAATTCTGCAAGTTCCAAGAGTAGTGGTTAGACTGAGCAGGCACTGGGCCTATTTCGTCAAGAAGATGCAGGACGAAATAGAGATGACCATATTGAAACCTTTCATATGCATACTCTTTCCTTTCTAACCCCCCTAAACCTACAGATTGCAATGTCTTATCCAGTAGACCTGGGCCATCATGGTTCTAAATGGTTCTAAAGTACTTACAAAACTAAAGTTCTGGTGGTGAAAACTAGGTGGCACTGGTGCTTTGCTTCTACAGTGTTGCTAAAGTTCTGGTGGTGAACATTTCAGAACTCTAACAAAACTT
Organism: Anolis apletophallus; assembly: GCA_030556195.1. Classification (NCBI taxonomy): domain Eukaryota; kingdom Metazoa; phylum Chordata; class Lepidosauria; order Squamata; family Anolidae; genus Anolis; species Anolis apletophallus. The sequence continues at coordinate 140,960,760 of JARBWK010000006.1, forward strand.
TCAAAATGTCATTATAAATGGCAGTTCCTAATTGGTCCTGTCTTAAAAATCGCCAATAATGAAATAATAATGAAGTTTTGAAAGTTTTGTTAGAGTTCTGATATGTTCACCACCAGAACTTGAGTTTTGTAAGTACTTTAGAATCATTTAGAAGCATGATTGCCCAGGCCTATTATCCAGGCTGGGAAAGAGAGATCACTGGATACCTATCTCTGTTCAAAAATGGTGCTTATTTGCAAATTAAGACAATCTCGAACAAGGTAAGAGATTATTCCCAGCTTTTCCAGATACACAAGGACGGCACAACCAGCAAACATTTTAAGTGTTGATTTTGTAATCCAGGAACTGAAAGTTTATTTATTTATTTACTTCATTTTTCTACCGCCATTGTGACCTGTTCGGTTATGACCTGTCTGGTATGGGAGGCCCTACCGGTGACTATTTTGCCACCGCCAGAATAGTTCACAACTTCATTAGAGTACGCAAGCCTCTCCCCCAAAACAAGGGGGCGCCAACGAAGAGGTCATACCCTAGATCAGGGGTGGGCAATTACCGGCCCTCCAGGTGTTTTGGACTTCAACTCCCAGAAATCCTAACAGCTGGTAAACTGGCTAGGATTTCTGGGAGTTGAAGTCCAAAACACCTGGAGGGCCGGTAATTACCTACCCCTGCCCTAGATGGTCAATAATTCATAAAAAGTAAGTTTCCCAAACATTGTGTTCACCACACTTCATTCAGTTAACTGCAGCTTGTTTGTAAATGGGAAAAGATATATATTAAGTCGCTAGCATTTCTGTGTTGCAATTGAGCTTGACACAAGTAAATGTAGGCTGGAAGCATCAATGTATCTTCCTGAATACTTTTACAGTGTAACACTTAAATTTTGTAGAAAATGGTGTTTTATCACGTGGGGCAAAATACCAACAAGTCCCAGATGTTGTTCCAGTTCTTTCCAGTTTTATTTTGAAGATTAATACACCCCCCCCCCCCCCAAGAATATTTCTGGTCAGCTCCTAGGACAATCAAATACTTTTCTATATTTGTATTTAAATTGGAAATATTTCTATATTGATACATTTTCCAGGCCAATTTATTTTAACTCAATATAAAACAAGAACAGCAAGAACAAATCTGGGATTTTTCATTCAGTCTGGATCTACCCATAATTGAACAGCAAATACAAATATGTGTTGTCAAAGGCTTTCATGGCGGAATCACTGGGTTGCTGTGAGTTTTCTGGGCTGTATGGCCATGGTCCAGAAGCATTCTCTCCTGACGTTTCTCCCACATCTATGATCTCACAACCTCTGAGGATTCCTCCCATAGATATGGGCAAAACGTCAGGAGAGAATGCTTCTGGAACATGGCCATACACCCGGAAAACTCACAGCAATCCAAATACAAATATGCTAGAAAGTATTTATTTAAAATACATTGTAAAAATATAGTAAATAAAATAGAGTAAATAAATAAAATATTTATAAATATTTATTTACTATAAAATATATTAAATAAAATAAAAAATAAATAAATCTATGTATATAATAAAAGTCAGTGTTTGCGGCGGGAGGTGCGGAAGAATTTGTGGCAGCTTTTCAATTGGTTGCCGCTGTGGGATTATTTGCATAAAGGACTCTCATTGGCCAGCCACAAAACTCCAACACTCTAAGGCACCAGACAGTTTTTCCGTTGGCAATGGAATATTCATTTCCTAATAGGATTTCACTACAGAGAGAGGGTTTCCTGATGTACTGAGAGCATTACTAGCATTACAAGCTAGGACCAAAAATAGACATACATCCTTCCAGCCAAAGGTGAAAACACCACTTTTCCCAACAGGCCTCAGCCTGAATTGACAGTAAGGCTTCCTAGGCCTCAGCCTGAATTGACAGTAAGGCTTCCTAGGCCACAGCCTGTATTGACAGTACGGCTTCCTAGGCCCCAGCCTGCATTGGCAGTAAGGTTTCCTAGGCCTCAGCCTGTATTGACAGTACGGCTTCCTAGGCCGCAGCCTAAATTAACAGTAAGGCTTCCTAGGCCTAAGCCTAAATTAACAGTAAGGCTCCCTAGGCCACCGCCTGCATTGACAGTACGGCTTCCTAGGCCTCAGCCTGCATTGACAGTAAGGATTCCTAGGCCTCAGCCTAAATTGACAGTACGGCTTCCTAGGCCTCAGCCTAAATTAACAGTAAGGCTTCCTAGGCCTCAGCCTGAATTGACAGTAAGGCTTCCTAGGCCTTAGCCTGCATTGACAGTAAGGCTTCCTAGGCCTCAGCCTGAATGGACAGTACGGCTTCCTAGGCCTCAGCCTAAATTAACAGTAAGGCTTCCTAGGCCTCAGCCTGAATTGACAGTAAGGCTTCCTAGGCCACAGCCTGTATTGACAGTATGGCTTCCTAGGCCCCAGCCTGCATTGGCAGTAAGGTTTCCTAGGCCTCAGCCTGTATTGACAGTACGGCTTCCTAGGCCTCAGCCTAAATTAACAGTAAGGCTTCCTAGGCCTCAGCCTAAATTAACAGTAAGGCTCCTAGGCCTCAGCCTGAATTGACATTACGGCTTCCTAGGCCTCAGCCTGCATTGACAGTAAGGATTCCTAGGCCTCAGCCTAAATTGACAGTACGGCTTCCTAGGCCTCAGCCTAAATTAACAGTAAGGCTTCCTAGGCCTCAGCCTAAATTAACAGTAAGGCTCCCTAGGCCTCAGCCTGAATTGACATTAAGGGTTCCTATGCCTCAGCCTGAATGGACAGTACGGCTTCCTAGGCCTCAGCCTCAATTGACAGTAAGGCTTCCTAGGCCTCAGCCTGAATGGACATTAAAGTTTTCTATGCCTCAGCCTCAATTGACAGTAAGGCTTCCTAGGCCTCAGCCACAATTGACAGTAAGGCTTCCTAGGCCTCAGCCTGCATTGACAGTAAGGCTTCCTAGGCCTCAGCCTGAATGGACATTAAAGTTTTCTATGCCTCAGCCTCAATTGACAGTAATGGCTTCCTAGGCCTCAGCCACAATTGACAGTAAGGCTTCCTAGGCCTCAGCCTGAATTGACAGTAAGGCTTCCTATGGCCAGTAAGGCTTCAGCCCACAATTGACAGTAAGGCTTCCTAGGCCTCAGCCAGTAACTAGGCCTCAGCCACAATTGACAGTAAGGCTTCCTAGGCCTCAGCCTGCATTGACAGTAAGGCTTCCTAGGCCTCAGCCTCAATTGACAGTAAGGCTTCCTAGGCCTCAGCCTGAATGGACAGTAAGGCTTCCTAGGCCTCAGCCCATTTCAAATAACCCGGGCACCGCCGGGTCCCAAAGCTAGTAAATAAATAAAACTTCCAATAATGTCTGCTAAACAGAATGTCTTTACCTGGCTTCTGAAGGAGAACAGCATCCAGTTTTGTCAACTTAGGAAGTCAGTCTTACCAACTTGGTAAAACTGACTTCCTCAATATGCTGGCAGGTGGTATCTGCTAGCAGGATGGTATTTCACCTGCTGCTGTTGAAGGGATACAGCGTTTGCAACAGGGAATATGCCACTACCAAGTACAAGAGACCCAGGCCGTCAAGGTTTTGAGAGTAAACACCAGCTCTTTGAATCAAGCCCGGAAGCGAGTGCAATTGATAGAGAATACATGATGCACTCTCAGCAAAAGGAAGTGGTTATGTACAAGCAGACACTTTCAGGGGAGTTTTGAAGGGTATACCACACATGGCACATTGAAGAATTATCATTTCAGCTGACGGAGACAGGTTCAGGACTGGGTTTTATAATAACGGGGCACCTTTTAAAAAACTAAAATACTCCCCAACATTTCAGATGAAAGCATGTGGCCAAACAACATCCTAGTTTGATCAAGATACCTAATATTGTTAACGAAGAATGGATCAGTCTGCAGCATCAGATTTGCTTGAGTTTCCTGACCACTTGCCTTCCTGCCCCTTCTTTCATTTTGTTCTCCGCCACCAATTACACTATACAACACATTTGTGACGGCGCAGCAAAAGGTTTTGCTTTGTTAAAATGTGTTTTTCAACTTGCACAGTTTTGCAAAGGTTTGGTTGCACTGATTGGTTCTTTGTACCTGTCAATCATTGCTTACAGAGCACAATTAAGTTTGTTCTGCCCCTTTCCCAGGGGCTTGGCCTCATGTGAGCCGTCCCGAGTCCCCAGTGGGAAGATGGGGCGGGGTATAAATAAAGACTATTATTATTGTTATTATTATTATTATTGGCCTCATGTAAGCTGCCCAGAGTCCCCTTGGGGAGATGGTGGCAGGGTATAAATAAAGTTAATAAATAAATAATAAAGCATATATATCTATATATCTCTATCATCTCTATCTATCTATCTATCTATCTGCAGGTACACTTACAAAGCATATGTCGTAGCACAGAGACCAAGTAAGCCAAACCCAGATGTAAAAGGAGGTAACAAAAAGTTTATTGAATAATCAAATGGAAAGGGGATGAACAAAAAAGCAGCTAAAAACTCTCAATTATCCCAGGAAACCTAACAAAAACCCTGAAGCACGATGCAAAACAAACTCAGGACATCCATCTGCGACGTCCGATGTGGGAAGATCCAGAAGAGTAGTCGTAAGTCGGTCCAAAGGTCAAGGGCAGGAGAATGACAGAGGAAAAGAGGAGACAGTCCAAGGATCACAGGAGAGCAGATTCAGCGGAGATAAAACCCCACCACAGGAATACACGGCAGTAAGAGTAACTGGAACCAGGAACAAGACACACAATGCCAAGATGCCAAAGATCACAGGAACGCCAGACAACAGTACCAGATATCAACTCTTTGACCGCCGCATGGCAGCCTCATAAACCCATTCACTATATAGCCCTTAGATGTCGGACTCACCCGACGACTCCCCTTGATCCGGGGCAGCAGCTGTTTCATTTCCTGCAGCTGCTGTGCCTTGTGCATTCCTCCAATTTTGCCAACATTCTTGGAAACTTAAAGTATCCCAGTCTGTCCCTGAAGCCTCATAAGGCCAATCCGAATCGCTATCAAAGCCTAGGAAGGTATCAGTGTTAGACTCTTCATTACACACATCCCTTACTTCCTGAACCAAAGTCCAGTCTAGGTCAGTATCACTTTCCTCTGACCCTATTTCTTCTTCCCCAGAAAAACCTGAAAGAGCTCTAAGTATCTGCCGGATCTTCTTTCTCTGCTCCAAACCCTCAAGGCTAGAATCACTAGCAGCCCTCTTTCTCCCAGCTCCAGTGTCTTGATTACTCAGAGCCACACCCCATTCCATACTACTGCTAGATGCTACTGACTCAGCATCTTCCTTATCACTACTAACAGGAGACGCTGAAGGCTCAATTACAACAGCACACCTGTTCTAACTTGCATACAAATTCAACTTAAGAACAAACCTACAGAACCTATCTTGTACGTAACTTGGTGACTGCCTCTAAATACAAAACACTGCGTTTCAGACACATTTCCCCAAAAATATTCATATGGTTAGTGAGTATAAAAATAAATTTCCAACTTTCTATAGTATGAGTTAAGATTACAGCCATAACATTTATTAGACTACAATTCACAGAATCCTCCTGCCAAAATAATAATCACTGCCATATAGTCTTGAAAAATGTTGCCAAGGGCAGTTTCCGCACTCCACAAGACATCGCATCAACTCCTCTTAAGCGATCTTCATACAATCACACCTGCATGTTTGCTGATGTACCTGTCTAGCTAGTATTGTAAACTAAGCACTGGATTAGATAGACCTTGGTCTGATCTAGTAAAAGACGGGTCTTGTTTTCTTAACAATTATGTCTGGCTGGATGTGTGGCTGAATTCTATTTGTAAAGTTCTTAGCAAACATGTCACAGTAAATATGGCACGAATAGGCATCTGGGTATTAGGAGTAACCGCGCCACAGCAGTCACATGCACCAGCAACTCCTGTATGGGCATGCTGGTGTTTCATATGCATAACTCTGAGGTCCAATGCATACAAGGGCCACATTTTCCAGGCGAGCATTGTCTTCCTCCTTTTGGGGTGCAGGTTCCCACAAAGGCACTGTGCTTCCCATAGGCGTGGAGAATCCCATGAGAAGTACGAAAAGTATAACCTTTCAGATATTGCTTGATGACAATTCCCATTGGCCCTATCCAGCATTCCAGATCCCAAACACCTCAAAACCCAAAATTATCTACATGGGTGGCTGAGATAAAGATACCTTTGTTCTCTAATGGTTCGATGTATAGACATTTTGTTTCATACACAACATATCACTTTCAGGTTATATAGCGGAGGTGGGCAACCTACGTGCCGCGGGCCGGATGCGGCACGGCAGCCAATTCTGTCCGGCCCGAGGAGAAGGGCGTCGGGGGGGGCAAGAGGAAGGGGTGCCGCTGCCGCCATCCCATCGCGGGCTCTGTGGGGGCTGTGTTGGCAGACAGGCCGGAGGAATGACGGCTTTGGAGTGCCTGCCATGCCTGGAGGCGATCTGGGCCTGCAGCGGGGACACTCGGCGACCTGTGGGGGCTTATCGCCCTGGCGACCTGGAAGACTTGATCGATTTCCGGGTCGCCAGGGCGATCAGCCGCCTCAGATCGCCAACTGCTCCCCCTGCAGGCCCAGATCACCTCCAGGGATGGCAGGCACTCCATAGCAGGGCAATCAGCTGGGGAACAGCTGGGGGCGAGAGCAGGCGGAGGCCTGCAGCCTCCGATCGCCTGCTGCTCTGCTCTCCTGTGCTGTGGCGATGTCTGGGTCCACTTTGCCATCCTCTGGGCTGGGGCCATTGGGCCCTTCCATCTTGGGATCCTTTCTCTCTTGAGGATGTCAGCCTTCATCTTGGTTCGCACCTTGTCTTCTTGAATTTAATTTAATTTAAGTGGTTTTTATTATTATTTTATAATAATTTTATTATAATAATAATATAATAATATAATTAATAATATAATAATGTTATATTATATTATAATTTCAATTTATTATAATGTCTCTAAATATACTATAATATAATAATTATGATACTAATAATATATGAATATTTCTTGATATATTAATATGTTAATATTAATGATGTGTAATATATAGTAAATATAGTAAATAAATAAATAAATAAATAATATAGATTAGAACCTAGTTCAGCCTTTACGTGCAGCCCTCTATAATATTTTTTGGCTCTCGTGTGGCCCCTTGGATAAAATAATTGCCCACCCCTGTTATATAAAAATATGGTGTATCTGAAGGAGAAATATATTTTGTGTTTAGACTTGTTCCATCTCCAAGATATCTCATGATGTACAAATACAGTTATTCCAAAAATCTTGGGGGGGGGGGGGACACCAAAACATTCCTGATCTCAAGCATTTTGGATATGGGATACTCAACCTGTATTTGGAGGGTAGTGCAGGCTGTGAAGGTGCAGGATATTTAGGAGGCTTTCTGTATGGTTTGGGGATTTAATTTTTTTTAAAGAGGTAGCTGGGGTTTTGAAGGGCTGATGTGTGTCTTCAGGGTTCGCAAAAGTGGTGTTCAAGGGCCACGTGCCATATTTTGCTCTTGCTTGTAACATTTAGACTATCAGACCAGTATCTCAATATCAAAGGCTACTCCCGTCAGGGTAGCAGAGCTTATCAGGAGCCCTTCGCATCCCGCGTGACACTGACACTTCCTCTCCTCTCAGTTTCCCATTCTCAGACAGCAACACCTGTAACTTTCAGCAGCCACGCAGGCTGATGAACAGAACAGAAATCCTATCAACTGAGATAAGAACCAATAGTTTGCAGAGGCCATTAATAAAAACATGAAAAGAGGCAGGCAAAAATAAAATAATGTGCATGGTTTTCAATGTTTCACTCTCTGTGATGCTAGAAATGTGGGGGCTGAAATAAAATTCCATTTGGAGTGACTAATAATATTTTTATTTATTTATTTATTTATTTATTTATTTATTTATTTACATCATTTATATTCCGCCCTTCTCACCCCACAGGGCAGTGTTTTTCAACCTTTTTTGAGACGCGGCACATTTTTTACATTTACAAAATCCTGGGGCACACCACCAACCAAAATGACACCAAATGACACTCTAACACAGTCATACATATAGTTAATATGTTTTTAAATGTATTTATACACTCAGTGTGAAACCTGGGCCTGTTTCGATGAACACAACATATGTATGACTTCCTCTCACATATTTATAGATGGATATCATGTCTTCTCTCAACCTTCTCTTCTTCAGGCTAAACATGCCCAGCTCTTCAAGCCACTCCTCATAGAGCTTGTTCTCCAGACCTTTGTGAAATTTCACCCTGAGTGAAACTTGCTTTCAGTTAACTATGGATGTCATGAAGCTGTTATAAACCGTTCCTTGGGGGAATCTCGAAAAATCTAGTAAAATAGTAAAAAAACAAAAACATTTCTAAGCAGAGAGGCTCAATTTGTTTCTTGGAAACCTGTGAGGGGGCTGCTAGGAGAGGGGAGAGTGCCAATTTCCCACGGCACACCTGATGATCGCTCATGGCACACTAGTATGCCACAGCACACTGGTTGGGAAACACTGCCGCAGGGGACTCAGGGCGGATCACAATGCACATATACAGGCAAACATTCAATGCCATAGACAAACAACATATATAGACAGACATAGAGGCAATTTAAGATCCCAGCTTCTGGCCAACAGGAGGAGCTGTCGCATTCCTTCATTCTTTTTTGTGTACTTCCTGGAGATTTTATGGCTTCGGAAATCAGTTAAATTAGCCTCCCCATGCAAGTGGTACCTAAATTTCCTACTTGACAGATGGTTTGCAAAGGTCGGCAACGAGCTACACAAATTGGCCAAGAACTCACCTCGAACCGGGCAGGCCGCGAACTCATGACCTTCTGGTCAGTAGATATCTTATGCAGCTGACACCCAGCCAGCTGTGCCACATTCCCGGTTTATTTAACCAGTCATATGACCATTTCAAAATACAACATGGGTAAAAGACAAGGCGAAAAGGAAAGGACAGCAGCTGACCTTCTGTTTACAGTCAGAATCTTAATTTCCTGGTTCTTCTTTCAGGAAATCTGCTCTTTTCTTGATAGCTTTCAGAAAGAAAGAACCAGGAAAATAAGATTCCGACTGTAAATAGAAGGTCAGCGGCTGTCCTTTCCTTTTCACCTTGTTTATTTTACCCATGTTGTATTCCGAAATGATCATATGACTGGTCAAATAAATAAATAAATAAATAAAATCCATTTGGAGTGACAGGATTCTTATTTAGGGGGCAATACCATTACTCCCCCCTTCCATTACACCAGATCTTAGTATCAGCCCTCGTTTTTCCACTTTGACAGAATTCTGATCGCTTTCCTGACTTAAATCCCTTTCACTGCTATGCCACAGCTGCCAAGTAGGCTCACCACTGTGCAAACGGGACCCTCTGCTGCCTCAGCAACCTCAGGAGAACTTAAATCACCATTGTTCCTTGAGCCATATGCCCTGGGGTGGCCCTTCTGTAAGGACATGACACCACACTTTTCTCTTATGAGCAGAGGGAGGAAAACAAAAGCACATAGAACTTCTGTGGATTGATACAGAGTTCATATTCCTGAGCACGCAGTGTGTAGACTGGTGAAATTAACTCTTAGTGATTCACCCACTGTATTCTCTAGTTTGACATCTGTAGATCAGGCATTATGCTGGCTGAAGTAACACAAGAGCTTTAGGGAGGCAAACAGGATAGGCCTTGTGCGTCTTCCCAACAAACATACACTTTGTCCATTAAAACCCCCCTCTTAACTGAACATTTGGGTATTCTAAATATATCCTAAGAAGAAGTTTGCCCTTTTGTATAAGGGTGCTGGATAAGGTAAACTGTGTCAAGGAAACTTGACAAGGAGAATAACTCCATTCTTCAAGGTTGTTAAAGAAGGCTGTAAGAGTTTACTCATTGTTTTTTCTCGGCATTGCTTCGCGGAGAAGATTCTTAGGAAGGACTCATCCCACGTTTTTACAAGCGCGTTGATGACTAAAAAGGCCAATCTGAGATAGGCAAGTTCAGTTGCAGAAAGCACAGCAGAAAGTCTCCTTGGGTGATGTTGTTTTCAAGTTGCGGTTCTTCCTGCGTTGTCGTTTCTCTTCGAGACCCATTCGGCGTGTCTTCTCGAAAGAGGCCGCAGCATTGTGGATAGTGCATCTCCATGCCTACCGATATGAGGCCAGGGTGGACCATTCTTGGTGATCAATCTGGCCGAGCCTGAGATGTTTTTCAGGGAGTCCTTATATCTCTTTTTGGGGGCACCTCTCTTGCGCTGACCCGTGGCGAGTTCAACATAGAGTAGTATCTTTGGGAGGCGGTGGTCCTCCATCCTAGAGACGTGCCCTACCCAACGCAGCTGTGTTCTCAATAGCATGGCCTCAATGGTGGTGATCCCTGCCTGCTCAAGGAAAGCAACATTAGTCACATAGTCAGTCCAGTGTATATTTAGGATTGTGCTAAGACAGTGCTGATAAACGCGTTTGAGGAGTTGTAGGTGTTGCCGATAGGTGACCCATGTGTCAGACCCATAGAGGAGAATAGACAGCACGATAGCCCTGTACACACTGATTTTGGTGCTTTGCCTCAGGTGCTTGTTGCTCCAGACTCTTTTGTGAAGCCTTCCAAATGCACTATATGCCTTTGATAATCTGTGATCTATCTCTTTGTCAATCTTGGCATCTAAAGAGATTATGCTTCCCAGGTAGGTGAACTGCTGAATGGACTTAAGCACAGATGTGCCTATGCTGACGTGGGGATAATGGTGTTCTTCCTATGGTGCAGGCTGGTAGAGAACTTCTGTTTTCTTCAGGCTGACTTCCAGCCCAAACAGCTCTGCAGCTGTTGCAAAGCAGGATGTTAGGCGCTGCAGGGCTGCTTCTGAATGGGCGACAAGGGCAGCATCGTCAGCAAAAAGCAGCTCACGGACTAGATAGTTTAGAGTCTTAGTGCGAGCCCTCAGACGGCTTAAGTTGAACAAGCTGCCATCAGTACGATAACGTATATATATGCCGTCTTCTTCTTTGAGGTCTGCCGTAGCCCTTTGGAGCATCATGCTGAAGAAGATTGTAAATAGGGTTGGTGCAAGAACACAACCTTGTTTCACTCCATTAGTTATTAGAAAGGGCTCCGAGAGAGCATTGCCGTATCTGACTTGACTCATTGTAAAGCTGTAAAATTAAAGTAAGCAAAGGCATTGCTTATTTTAATTTGGTCAGGCTTCTTCCTGACCAATTTTGTCACCCAGTTCCTTTCTCTTAGTTTGGCCCAAAACATTTTAGTGCCTGAAGCAAATGCCAATACAGCAAATAATTTCCCATTCCAATATAGAGAGTGAGTAGAGCGTCCATTGAAGACAGCAGATCAGTTTAGGGAAATAACAAAGGCTGGGAGGAAACAGGCAGAACTGGTCAGAGGCACAAGAGGGACAGCCATTGGAGCTTCGCAAGCATCTGACAGCTGTGGCAACTTTCTCTCTCTCTGCTAATGGTATATCTGGCCCTGACTTTTTCTAGTTCAGTGGTTCCCAAACTTTGGTCCTCTAGCTGTCTTGGACTTCAATATTCAGAAGCTCCAACCAGCTCGATCAACAGTCAGGAATTTGGGGAATCAAAATCTAAAATATCTGGAAGACCAAAGTTCAGGAGAGTTTTCTGTATTTGCATTGGTCACCCTCACGTTGGTTGGTAAGATTGAACAGTCATGGTGAAACCATCCACTAAGGCAGTGTTTCCCATCCAGTGTGCCGTGGCACACTAGTGTGCCGTGAGCGATTATCAGGTGTGCCGTGGGAAATTGGAACCTCCAATACCCTTTCTTCCCCCTCCTGCCGAACACTTTTTCTTCTCCACTCGGGCTCCCTTCTTCCCAGCCTCGCTCTGTGAGCGTGTTCAGGAGGGGGGAGGGAGGAAAATGTGGGGCAATAGCGCCCGCACGGGTCACGTCTTCCTCCCTCCCCCCTCTTCTCCTGAACACGCTCACGCTGCCCCCTCGGATCAAAATGGCGGCAGAAGCAGCAGCGTGAGCAAAGCGAGGCAAAGCAAGCAGAGTGAGGCTGGGAAGAAGGGAGCCCGAGTGGAGAAGAAAAAGTAAGTGTTTGGCAGGAGGGGGAAGAAAGGGCGCGAAGGGGGAGGAAGAGGTCTCTGTCGAAACCTGGCATGGGCAAACTTGGACCTTCCAGGTGTTTTGGACTCCAACTCCCACCATTCCTAGCAGCCTCAGGCCCTTTTCCTTTTCCCCCCTCAGCCACTTAAGCAGGAAAGGGCCTCAGGCTGTTAGGAATGGTGGGAGTTGAAGTCCAAAGCACCCAGAGGGCCACATACCTGTGTGAGATGAGCTTCTCTAGCTTGACTGAGATGAAAACTAAACACAGAGACTGACAGTTGTTGAGCAAGGCCTTTGTGTGTTTCTTTCTGCCATTCCTGCCAGGATATCTATGTTGTGTTCATCGAAACAGACTAAGAAGAAAGTCAGGTTAGATATAACTCAAAAATGAGTTCAACACAATTATACAATCATTAGTTCAATTTATAACGCATCAATATATTCAAGCAGTATGATACATATATACAACATCTTAATGCAACCGACTTGGTACCGTGTCTGAGGAGTGGTGGGTGACAATAGTCCATAGGATATAGATTTCCATAAGTCCAGTCCAAGTGACTCGGGTCAATATCCCTGGTACCCGTGTTTCCTGCTCATTTGGAGCCCAAGGATATTGACCCGAGTCACTTGGACTGGACTTATGGAAATCTATATCCTATGGACTATTGCCACCCACCACTCCTCAGACACGGTACCAAGTCGGTTGCATTAAGATGTTGTATATATGTATCATACTGCTTGAATATATTGATGCGTTATAAATTGAACTAATGATTGTATAATTGTGTTGAACTCATTTTGAGTTCATCGAAAACAGACCCAGGTTTCACACTGAGTGTATAAATACATTTAAAAACATATTAACTATATGTATTACTGTGTTAGAGTGTCATTTTGTGTCATTTTGGTTGGTGGCATGCCCCAGGATTTTGTAAATGTAAAAAGTGTGCCGTGGCTCAAAAAAGGTTGAAAAACACTGCACTAAGGCAACATAATGTACCAGGGCAGCACGATTCAGTAATCAAAAGTACCCCTGAACCTAAGGAGGTGTCCACTGTGTTTCTGCACAACATACTGCTGTGGCCACTGTTGTTGTTTTGCGACTCCTAATCAATTCCAACTTTTGTTGACCCTGTCATGGGGGTGGTGGTGGCAGCAAGATTTATTCTGGAAAAGTTAGCAATTTCCTTTCTTTTAGACTGAGAGAGTGTGAGTTGCCTATGATCACCCAACAGGTTTCCATGGATGAGCAGAGATTTATCTTTGTTCTCCTGAAATCCTACTCCAGTCTGTTCACGTGAAGAAAGTGAACATGGCACTGAATCAGGACCGGATCTTACATTACGCGAACTATGCACCTGTATGGGGCGCCACATATTCAGAGGCGCATCCAGCTGCCAAACGCCCCTTCTCAGTCTCCGGCCCCGTGGAAGGCGGCCCGCCTGCGCCGCACCAAATGCGCACATGTGAAACCAGCTGGTTCCACGCATGTGCATCCGACACGGCGCGAGCAGATCAGAGCCACCCGCAGCGGCTCCACGAGGCCGGAGACCGAGGAGGAGCGCCCGGCAGCAGGAAGTGGAACCTCCGCTCCCGGCCGCCAAATCCTCCTCCCCAGTCTCTGGCCCCGTGGAAGGCGGCCCACCAATTGCACACGCGCACCAAATGCACGCGCGCGGAACCAGCTGAATGGGCAACTTGGAAGTCCCTGAACAGACTCAGAAGTGGAGTGGGCAAATCAAAACCCAACCTGGCAAAATGGCACTACCTAGAAGAATCCTCCACTTTGTGCGAATGTGGAGCAGAACAAACAACTTCACACCTGTATGCTTGCCCTCAATGCCCTTCATACACAGAGGAAGAATTGTTTAAAGCTACAGACAATGCAGTCGCTGTTGCCTGGTTTTGGTCCACAATTATTTAACTGCTTGTGCTCCTTCTATTTTTATCAGTTTTATACTTATGTATGCAATGTTTTTGACATGAAATACATAAAAACTCCAGCACTCAAATCATTACACTACTTGGCCATTTTATTTAATTTTATTTATAACTTTCTTTGTTATAAAAAAAAAAAAACTTCTTTGGTACAGGACCCAAGGAAGCTAAACCAACTGTCAAGAGTCCCAGAAGAATTATCAACTTCTAGTAGAGCAGTGTTTTTCAACCTTTTTTGAGCCGCAGCACATTTTTTACATTTACAAAATCCTGGGGCACACCACCAACCAAAATGACACAAAATGACACTCTAACACAGTAATACATATAGTTAATATGTTTTAAAATGTATTTATACACTCAGTGTGAAACCTGGGCCTGTTTCGATGAACACAACATAGATATCCTGGCAGGAATGGCAGAAAGACACAAACTTCCCACACAGAACTCCCATAACCAAGAGAAAATACTATAAGAGTTTGGTGGGCATTGACCTTGAGTTTTGGAGATGTAGTTCACCTATATCCAGAGAGCACCGTGGACTCAAACAATGTTGGATCAGGACCAAACTTGGCATGAATACTCAACATGCCCAAATGTGAACACAGATGGAGTTTGGGGAAAATAGAACTTGACATTTGGGAGTTACAGTTTCTGGGATTTATAGTTAACACACAATCAAAGAGCATACTGAACTCTTGCGACAATGGAATTGAACCAAACTTGGCATATTGAACTCTCATTACCAACAGAAAGTACTGAAAGGGTTTGCTTGGGAATTGACCTCGAGTTTGGAAGTTGTAGTTCACCTACACCCAGAGAGCACTGAGGACTCAAACAATGTTATGTTATGTTGTTGTTTGTTTTCTATCCAGAATCACAATGTTGGAAGGAGGCTTGCCACTTTAAGGTCCCTAAAACAGGCATGGGAAAACTTCGGCCCTCTGGGTGCTTTGGACTTCAACTCCCACCATTCCTAACAGCCTGAGGCCCTTTCCTGCTCAAGTGACTGAGGGGGGAAGAGGAAAAGGGCCTGAGGCTGCTAGGAATGGTGGGAGTTGGAGTCCAAAACACCTGGATGGTCCAAGTTTGCCCATGCCAGCTTTTGACAGAGACCTCTTCCTCCCCCTTTGCCTTCACACCCTTTCTTCCCCCTCCTGCCAAACACTTACTTTTTCTTCTACACTGCCGCTTCTGCCGCCATTTTGATCTGGGGGGGGCAGCGTGAACGTGTTCAGGAGGAGGGGGGAGGGAGGGAAGACGTGACCTGTGCAGGGGTTACTGCACAAACTTGCTCTAGAGCAAAGCGAGTCAAAGCGAGGCTGGGAAGAAGGGAGTCCGAGTGTAGACGAAAAAGTGTTCGGCAGGAGGGGGAAGAAAGGGTATTGGAGTTTCCCATTTCCCACGGCACACCTGATGATCACTCACGGCACACTAGTGTGCCATAGCACACTGGTTGGAAAATACTGTAGTAGAGATTGATTCTGGACCTATCCTGTTCCTATCAAACCCTATTGGAAGCTGATAATTCTGCTAGCTCTCTAGACAGATGGCTTGGCCAATCCTTGTAGAGATACTACAAACTTATTTTATGAATAACTGCCATGTGGACCTGCCTATATTCAATAAGAAGACCAATTCAGAACAATTACTCGTACTGGGTTAGATACTCCAGAGAGTAAATAAGTCTGTAAATAATTATTTTGCGGTGCCTCAACTTTTAATTCGGAAAAAGAATGCCTTGGCTTTTGGAACTCAAAACCCCTGAAGCATCTTTATTCAGTGAGGATAAATGAATGTTTAGTTAGATTATATAAGTGATTTTAAAGGTGGTTGTTTATTAATCCCTTTCTATGGAATGCCACAGGTCAGCACATTGCTGACAGCTGTCCAGTTTATAAAGAAACCAAATGAACCTTGGTGATTTCCCAGTCAATGGGACACGAAGGACTAATGATCAGATAATGTTCAGAGCAGGAATCCAAGAGGCCTAGAATCACAGATCCGGAGGCAACTGGAAGAACTATCCATGGCCACAGAAGTTAGAGAGCTGTGCACCTGTAAACCATTGTAGAAGATGAACTAGACTAAGACTGGGAGCATATGCAGTTGAATGCCATCTTGGACATGTCAGTCAACAGCCGCTGACAGATTGGGAACAGCATGAAACATAATGGATCAAGACGGCCCTTAATAGCCATCTTTCCACTTTGTCAATGGTGCTGGGAACTTGTTTGCTCCCAACTAGCCAAAGATACATCCCAATTCTGGTGGAGAGAAACTGATATGCTGCTACCTTAGCAAGTGGTCTCTAAATTGGGCTGACCTAGATCAGTGCTGTCCAACTTCTGGCGGGTCAGGGCCGGATAAGAGGTCACTGATGACCTGCGGGGCCGCTCGGCCCGCCCCAGGCCCCCCCCCCCCAGGCCCGCCCCAGGCCAGGCCCGCCCGCCCCCCCTAAAGCCGCCGAAAAAGGGGTAAGAGGCGCCAAGAGCAGCGTCACAGGCCTGGCGTGACGCGCTGCTCTTGGCACCGCCTATTCCTCCTTTCGGCGCCCCTCCCCTTCCCTAGGCCGGAGGGCCGCGAGGAGGAGTAGGCGGCCAAGAGCAGCGCATCACAGGCCTGTGACGTGCTGCTCTTGGCACCGCCTACTCTCCTCCTTTTCGGTGCCCCCTCCTTCCCTGGGCCGGGCCGCCGAAAAGAAAAAGGAGGAGTAGGAGCGCCAAGAGCAGCGCATCACGCCAGGCCTGTGACGCGCTGCTCTTGGCGCCGCCTTCTGCCCTTTGGCGGCTCCCTGCCCTAGGAAGGGGGGGGCGCGAAAGGGGCAGAAGGCGGCGCTAACGGCAGCGCGTCACAGGCCTGGCGTGACGCGCTGCCCCTTGGCACCGCCTACTCCTCCTTTTCGGCGGCTCCCCGGCCTAGGAAGGGAGGGGCGCGAAAGGAGGAGTAGGCGGTGCCAAGGGCAGCGCGTCACGCCAGGCCTGTGATGCGCTACTCTTGGCGCCGCCTTCTGCCCTTTTTCGGCGGCTCCCCGCCCTAGGTAGGGAGGGGCGCCGAAAAAGGAGGAGCTAGCTCTCTTCCTCCTCCCTGCCCGCCTCCCCTCCCCGGCCGCCAATTTTTTTTTTTAAAAATCGATTTTTTAAAAAAAATTTAAAAATGGCGGCTGAGGGCATAGGTGGGGCCGTGTCCAACAGGCTACGGGGCCGGATCCGGCCCCGGGGCCGCCAGTTGGACAGCCCTGACCTAGATCATATAAGATAGACATTGACATGTTTAATGGGTACAAGTATTCGTGTAGGGGTGAGCTTTCACTGTTAGCCCCAGCTTCTGCCAACCTAGCAATCTGAAAAAAATGTAAGTGTGAGTAGATCAATAGGTACCACTTCGGTGGGAAGGTAACAGTGCTCCATGCAGTCATGCCGGCCACATGACCTTGGAGGTGTCTACGGACAACGCCGGCTCTTTGGCTCAGAAATGAAGAAACTGTGAACTCTATAGAAATGAAAGGTTTCTGGCTCATGGATGACCTAGAAAATGTCTAGAAAGGATATGTTTTGTTGGATGTGGATAAATAAAACAGCAGATACCAATCCTGGAGATATGGGAGTCATGTTGTTGTAGATGAGTCTTTGAACGATGCTGAAAACATGGAGGTTGAAGCTAGGAGGGCAAAATGGGTTACCGGGAATGTGGCGCAGCTGGCTGGGAGTCAGCTGCATAAGATCTCTACTGACCAGAAGGTCATGAGTTCGAGGCCTGCCTGGGTCGGGGTGAGCTCTCGACCAATTGTGTAGCTCATTGTCTGCCTATATATTTTGTATGTCTATGGCATTGAATGTTTGCCTGTATATGTGCATTGGGCGGAATATAAATGATGTAAATAAAAATAATACTCGAGAGCAGGAGTCAGATGAGGAACGGGAGAGGAAAAGAATCCGGCAGATACTTAGTGAACCTACTGATGAGGATTCTTTTGAGGGTTTCTCTGGGGATGATGGGTCTGATCATGATGAGCCAACTATAGGAAGTGGGGGTGGGGATTCGGAAGACGTGTCTAGCGATATGGACTGGACCAAAGTACAGGAAGTGTGTGATATTTGTGCAGAACCAACTAGCAGCAATATGTTTGTGGGGTTTGCTGGGGATGGGAATTGGAGTACAGATGACCAAACTTCATCTTGGGGAGAGCTAAATCGTGACAGGAGAAGGAGAGCTTGGCAGGGGAGGCACAGGACTGCATGTGAACTTGCAATAGCAGCTGAGAGGGCTAATGATGGGGCGTCCGCTCGTTCGATTCTGATGAGGATTTGTGAATAAAGAGAGACTTGGAATCAGGCCTGGATTACCCATAAGGCCACCCTAGGCCATGGCCTAGGGTGGCACCTTTTGGGGGGCAGCAGGTCCGGACCCCCCCCCCCAAAGTTTTTTAAAAATTCAAAAAAATCCAAAAAATTCAAAAAATCCAAAAAATTCAAAAAAACTAAATACCTTTTTAGATCACGTCGGGGTCACCAAATGAAGCAGCCAAATTAAGGAGTTATGGAACTCAAGTACCAAGTTAACTTTACCAAGCTACCTGATCGTGCGGGTTCATGGGTGAGGAAGAACACACGGCAACTGTGAAATAGGTGATTATCAAACAGGTGTATTTCTGGCACCAGCTGGTGGGCTCTTGCCAGCAGAACTCGCTGCAATCAAGGGCAAAAGAACCCCGTCACTTTTCATACAAAGACATTTATACCACAATGGAGTCATTTCAGTAAAGCCCACCCCTTCTTCATGGATAAAAACAATCATAATTGGCTGGTGATTACTGTTGCTTTCATGACATTTCATTAATCCAATAAACAGTGCATTTTCATTAGCATCATTAGCATCACATCTTTAAGTCACACCTCTGAATGAGAACAATAGTCATTTCTTGTTAGTTCTTTCTCACAGTACAGCTATCAATCCTGAGTCTCTAATGTTCCTTAAGTTGAAACATTGACTTCCAGGCTCCGTGCCAGCAGCGGAGGGGGTCAGACTCTCCTGTCATGCGCAGTGCTTTCATTATTCGCATTAAGTTCTCCCATAGCACAATCCGTACTGCTTTCACCCATCTAGCCTATGTTATCTCAAGTCAGGCACAGGGTGTATTAGAATGCTTCAATCACAGTGTTATTTTCATATTGCAAGTGCCTGTCTGATTCTTGGCACAGAAACCCACATTTCAAAGCTAAACACGCATGTAGCATCACTCTCTGACTGTACTTTTTGCACGGAAAAGTACCAAACCTGCTTTAGGGGAGGTCAACCAGCCGGCGATAGCCCGCTAAGGTACCATCCCGCCATCAAAAGAGGGCAGGCAGGGAGGCCTCAGCAGGATCACTGGCACCCGAGAGTAGGTGGGGACGGGCCGGCAAGCTCCCAAATGGTAGCCTGCGCTGGCAGTTCCGACCCGCCCGTCGAGTGTCTTTATCGTCCTTCGTGGTCATAGGGCATGTCCCTCGGAGCTTCAACTGCCTATAAAGCAGGAGCTCCAGATGGTCCTAGTGGGAAATGTCCTCTGGGTCCTCATCGTCTTCTGTCCGGGCCGTGCTTCATCCGGTGGACCTACAGGGGGCCTGGCTCTGCAAACCCAGCCTTCTCGGAGGAGGGTCGGCCCTGTCCCCCGGTCCATGGGTTGGGTAGGGACACGATTCCCTTCCCTCCACTTCCGTTTCCACCACCTCCTCCTCCGAGGGCTCCGCTGCTTCCGGGCGGGGTCTGCATCAGGAGCAAAGTCCTCCGAGGGCGGGTCCTCCAGTGGCTGACTGCATCCGGTTGCAGGGTCCTCCGAGGACGGGACCTCCGGCAGTTGACTGCTTCCGGGTCCCGCTTCTTCCCAGGATCTGGACACATGGCAAGGCTGGACGTCTTCAAGGCCGCACGCCATGTTGGGCCTCTCTTCCTCAAGTAGGCTCCCCCAATTCCTCCCAACGCGGCGCGGACGGAAGCAGGCATCCCGGGGAGGGGGGCAAAACAGCCGAAATGTCAAAGAAGGTTGGTGGCGAGCCTGTAGATGCCGGCAGGCCTCCAGGACTCACCGAGGGGTCTCTGGAGCCCCTGGATGGCTCCTCCGCAGGAGGTAGGTGGATGGTCGGGGAATCGTCCTGGGCGTCAGGGCTCCGCATCCAGTTAGTCTCCGCCATAGCTCCTCCGCGCACTTTTGCTATCTCTGGGGCCTTGTCACCCATCGTGGTCGACATCTTTCCAACATTTCACAAAGGGAAATGGTGACACATGTGGCCAAGCAAGATCAGAATGTGGTCAAGGTGGCAAAGGTTATCAATGAGGCAGGACAGACAATCTAAGAGGGGCTACAGCAGTTTTCTTTTACCTTGAGCCTACTAGGAATAGCAAGATTCCAGTCTCTCCTCCTTATTGCTGAGCTAATTGTTTGCATATTACTTTTACACATTGAACTGTTTGAGGACAAAGGGGAACAATGGGAGATGGAGGAGGGAGAACATGGGAGAACTAATGATTGAGAAAGTGAGGGTAATAATAATAATAATAATAACAATAATAGACAAAATTCAAAGGAAAATTTGACAAGGAGAAGACCTGGTTATGGCTCACAAATGGAACACTGAAGAAGGAAACAGAAGGCCTGATTCTTGCAGCCCAGGGGCAAGCCATGAGAACAAATTCATAGGGCAGAGAACAAATTCAATTAGGGTGGGACAGAGGTGGGCAATTATTTTCATTAATGGGGTTATTGGGATAACACAAAAGGTTTGCTAGGGAGCCAAAAATATTATGGAGGGCCGCACCTAAAGGCTGAACTACATTTTAATCTTCATAATTTATTTATTTATTTACTATATTTACTATATATTCAACATTATAATATATTGAAATTATAATATAATATAACATTATATTATATTATTTATTATATAATTATATAATTATTATAAAATAATAATAAAACCACTAAAATAAAATGAAATGAAATTCAAGAAGACAAGGTGCAAACCAAGATTGAGGCTGACATCCTCAAGAGAGGAAGGATCCCAAGATGGAATGGCCCAATGGACCCAGCCCAGAGGATGACAAAGCGGCCGCAGCAGAGCAGAGCAGCAGACGATCGGAGGCTGCAGGCCTCTGCCCGCTCTCGCCCCCAGCCGTTCCCCAGCTGATCGCCCTGCCATGGAGTGCCTGCCATCCCGGCTTTGGAGTGTTTGCCATCCCGGGAGCCGATCCGGGCCTGCAGCGGAAGCAGTCAGCGAGCTGCAGTGGGTGATCGCCCTGGCGACCAGAAGACGATCAAGTTGCTTGTTGTTAACAATGAACAAGCCGCCAGGACCCCCAACACCGCCCGGCTCCATCACGACTACGACGGCGGAACGAAAGCTCTCGCGAGACTTGGCAGAGCAACAATCTCGCCGGAAACACTGCCACCTTAAGAGTGGCAGATAGACTTAGACATCGGCTCCCCACGCAGGAGCCATGTTTGGAGTGGCTAGTCCAGGTATGGCCACACTCGGGCCTGGGATGGCAGGCACTCCAAAGCCACCGCTTCTTCAATCATAATCTGGAGCGGCGGGCTGTCTGCCGACGCAGGCCCCACAGCCTGTGATGGGATGGCAGCAGCGGCACCCCTTCCTCTTGGTCCCGCCCCCGACGCCCTTCTTCCCGGGCCGGACAGAGTCGGCTGTCGGGCCGCATCCGTACTGTGGGCTGTAGGTTGCCCAGGTCTGAATTAGGACCATCATCGAAAAATCATGTGATGACCCAAAATGCAGACTGTGCAAGGATGTTGATCAAACCATTGATCATATCCTCAGCTGCTGCAAGAAAATCACACAGACGGATTACAAACAGGCACAACTATGTGGCCCAAATGGTTCATTGGAACTTATGTCACTTGCCAGTAGTAAAGAACTGGTGGGATCATAAACCTTCAAAGGTAGTGGAAAATGAACACGCAAAAATACTGTGGGATGTTTGAATCCAGACTGACAAAGTTTTGGAACATAATACACCAGACACACGATTGTGGAAAATAAAAAAGTTTGGATTATTGGTGTTGCCATACCAGGAGACAGTCGAATTGATGAAAAACAACAGGAAAAGTTCAGCCGTTATCAGGACCTCAAAATCGAACTGCGAAGGCTCTGGCATAAACCAGTTTAGGTGATCCCAGTGTAATTTGGCAGAAAGAATAGAGCCCCAGAGAATGAACTAAGAAATCAACCTGGCTAAGCAGCCTTCAAATTAGCCTGAAGAGGAAAAGGCCTGAGGGATTTTTTTTGTTCCTCTTCCAAAAAGCTTCTCCCAAATGCACCCAAGTCATTCAATGGGCCTGCCAAAAACATGAGAGACAAACTTAAAACTACCGAGAATCGCAGCTTTTTAAAGAAATAAAAATAATTTAAAAAACCTTTATTTATACCCCGCTACCATCTCCCCAACAGGGACTCGGGGCGGCTTACGTGAGGCCAAGCCCAACAGTGCATTACAAAAAAACCCCCAAGAACAACACAAAACAGCAACACAATACGGTAAATAAATCATAAAAATACACTAGACAATATAAAATAGTACAACAGAATAAAATCATTCAGACATAGTAACAGTGAGCAGGCCACGTGTAAAAGATAAAATGTTAAAACCCAGGGTGAGATAGGAATGGAGGAGAACATCTGTAGGGGAGAGACTCATAGAACGGAGTCATAGAGTCAGGCCTTCTAATAGCGGGGGAGAGTTGTTCTATAGGGAAAGCATCGAAGGTGCAGCGAAAAAGGGGGGATGTATAATTTATCTCCAAATGCACAATGGAAAAACCAGGTTTAAAGATCCTTCTTGAAACTGGCTAAAGTGGGGGCTTTCCTAATCTCAGCGGGTAATGAATTCCAGAGTCGGGAGGCCACAGAAGAGAAGACTCTCTCCCTTGTTCCCACAAGGCGATCCTGTGATGTTGGTCCCGCCTGAGGATCGAAGAGATCGGACCAGTACATGGAAGGAGATACGGTCACAAAGGTAGGCGGGTCCCAAATGGTTTAGGGCAGGGGTGCCCACACTTTTTCAGCACGCGAGCTACTTATAATAAAACCAAGTCTGAAAGATCTACCTACCTCCTCTAGGCTGGAGAGGGGAGGGGCGGGGGCGCGGCCTGGCTCCGCCTCTCTCTGGCTTCCGCTCTACCAGCAGCTTCTCCAGGCTTGAGGAAGGCAATGCCATGCCAGCCTTGTGCTAGCTATGCCACCACTGGCTTGGCATTGCCATCCTCAAGCCTGGAGAAGCTGCTGGTAGAGCGGAAGCCAGAGAGAGGCAGAGCCAGGCTGCACCAAGCCCCGCCCCCTCCCCTCTGGCTTTGAAGCTCCCAGCAGCTTCTCCAGGCTTGAGGATGGCAATGCCAAGCCAGTGGCGGCATAGCTAGCACAAGGCTGCCTTGGCCCTGCCCTCCTCAAGTCTGCAGAAGCTGCTGGGAGTGCCGAAGCCGGGGGAGGGGGCGGGGCTTGGCACGGCCTGGCTCTGCCCACCTCTGAGAAGCAGGGATCGACCTCCTTCGGTTCCAGGATCGACTGGTCGATTGCGACCGGCTTCCTGAGCAGCCCTGGTTTAGGGCTTTATAGGTAATGATCTGCACCTTGAATTGGGACCGGAAAATAAACAGCAGCCAATGGAGCTCCTTAAACAGGGGGGTTGACCACTCCCTGTAATTTGCCCCGGTTATTAATCTGGCTGCCGAACGTTGTACCAGTTGTAGTTTCCCAGCCGTCTTCAAGGGTAGCCCCACATAGAGTGCATTGCAGTAATCCAACCTAGAGGTAACTAAGGTGTGGACCACCGTAGTCAAATCAGCCTTCACGAGGTATGGCCGCAGTTGGCGCACGGGTTTTAATTGTGCAAAAGCCCTCCCTGCCACCGCCAACACCTGCGCATCCAGCATCAGCGCTGAGTCCAGGAGGACCCCCAAACTGCGGACCTGTGACTTCAAGGGGAGTGCAACTTCGTCCAGCACAGGTTGCCACCCAATACCCCGGTCAGACGAACAACTGACCTGGAGGACCTCTGTCTTGTCAGGATTGATCTTAAGTCCTCATCAAAATTGTCACAGCGGCCAGGCACTGGTCCAGTATCCGGGGGGCTTCCTTGGATTCTGATGGAAATTAGTTGTGAAGTTGGGTGTCGTCTGCGTAGAGATGACACCGTACTCCAAAACTTTGGATAACCTCTCCCAGTGGTTTCATGTAGATGTTAAATAGCATGGGGGACAAAATGAATCCCTGCGGGACCCCATAGGTCAAAGGCCAGGGGTCCGAGCAGGTGTCCCCCAGCTTCACCGACTGGGAGCGACCCTCTAGGAAGGACCGGTATCACATTATAATTAGTAGTATTATATTACAACATTATCAATATTATATGTATATACAATATATTATACCATAATCATATTATACTATATTATATTATACTACTTTATATTATAATTATTATATTATAATATAAAAAATATTGACATTATAATATAATATAACATATTATATTATTCTAAAATAATAAATACGATTATTTATTTAAATAAAACAATTTTAAAATAAAATTAAAGCAATTAAGGAAATAAAGATAAAATAAAGAAAATGAAGGTTACGTAATGTTTGACTACACAATCTCGCAATCTTAACAACCAGATGGAGGGATATGGGGTTAATAATATGACTGTGATCACTAGAAATATGAAAATTATATTTGAGAATGTTTAAGCTCTGGTGAATATTGTCAATTTACTGGGGAAGAAGCAATGGTGAAGAAGAAGACATTTTATTTGTTACCCATCTCTCTTCAAGGCTTGAGGCAGAGTCCAAGATAGTTTTAAAAACATCAGATAATTAGAACACATGTGGTAAAAGACACAAGCCTATGATTAAAACGCATTAAACCATGCGCGCTAATAAACCATCAATTTAAATTCATAGTTCAAAATTGACTGGGTAAATCTGTCAGAAGAGATAGGTCTTTAATTCTGTTTTAAATTCTGACAGTTCGTTTAGCTGTCAAATCTCTTCTGGCAGGTCATTCCACATTCCACAGGTTAAGAAGAGGAAATGGTGCATTTAAAGCCTATTGACTGTATTGTTAAACGTGATGCATCTACCTCATTCTGTTCTTTGTCAAATTCTAAGGAAATTTTTTTTTTAAAAAAGGTGAAAATGGACACCTGTGCTCCTTCTTATAGTTACTTGCACATACAGCCAAAGTGTGCTACAGAGTACTTTGATGGGGCACGAAAACTATTGCTTCCTGAGATTTGATTCTTAGTGGCTCATCACATTAGAGAAAAAAATCCACTCAAAATCTGGTTTCTGCCTCCTGCAGAATTTTGGGCTTTGTAGTTTAGTGAGGCTGTTAAAGGCTCCTTCCTAAATGACAAACCCCAGAATTCTGCAGGAGGCAGAAACCGGATTTTAAGTGGAATTTTTCTCTAGTGCAGGGGTCGGGAACCTATGGCTCGCGAGCCAGGTGTGGCTCTTTTGACGATTACATCTGGCTCGCACCAGGTGGCCGTGGGAACGCCGCGTGGCGGCCCGTGCCAGGCCCTGGCCAGAGGCAAGGTGGGGGGGATCCGGCGATGGCACATGAGCCAGCGCAAGGGCGCAAGCAGGGGGAGGGAGAGGGACGGGGAGGAGGAGGAAAAGGAGAAGGCCGCTCTTGTGAGAACTCTCTCACAAGAACTCCCACCAGAGTGAAAGGGAGGGACCAAGAGAAGGATTGTGAAGGAGGAGGAGGGGTTTCTTTCTCTCCCTTCCTTCCTCCCAGAAGGAAAGTGGGAGGACGGAGTGGGTTGGGATTGAAGGAAGATGGTGCGCGGTGGCTGCTTTCACAGGAGGGGGGAGGGGAAAGGTTACGGTCACATGACCACAGTGCTCGAGGGAGGAGGGAGTTCTTTCATGTTTGTTCCTTCGAAGACCGCTTTGGGGCGACAGGTTTTCGAACCCAACCCCCTTTGGGAGCAGGCCTCAGGGCACGTGGCGGGCCCCTGCAGGCAGCCCGCTGGACCCAAGGCAATGGAAGCGCGGGGGGCGAGAGTGGTCCTGCTCTTGCCCGCCACAGGAAGCTCAGAATCCAGATGTGTGGTACAACTTTTCTCCTCCCCATATGGCCAGCTCCATCCGCACACCTTTCCCTTTACTGCAGAACTGTAAAAGAAACATGCTCCTTGTTGACCTTTGCATCTGGTCATTCTGATTTCCCAAGGACCCTGATGCTAGAAAGCAAAGTTGGTGCTAGCGCACGAAACCAATCTGCTCAATATTCTAGTTCAAAGCTTTCCAAACTGTGTTGCGACAGGTTAGTGCGTCAGCTGCAGAGTGTAGGTGTGTCACATGAACATGTGAAACAAGTAAATAATCATATATTTCCAAAAACAGAAATGAAAGATTTTCATGAGGTTTGTTGTGTCCCTATTCCGTTATTATAATTTATGTTATGCGTCAAAATATCTTATAGGGGGTCCGTTTAACTTCCGGTTTGCTAGTAAAACTAGATTACTGTATTATGAAATAAAGTATGTCTTAAAGGCTTGTCGTCAACATGAAGCGCTTGGTTCTAGTTTCTCAATAGGGAGGGATTTGTTCTGGGCCCTGCTTTTGATCACAAAATCCTGATCTTGTGCTTTTAGGAGCTGCCCCTGATTTTACACAAGGTTTTCCCCTTGACATTTTTAGGCTGGCTCTACACCAGGGGTGGGCAACCTACGGCCCGCGGGCCGGATGTGGCCTGGCATCCGATTCTGTCCGGCCCGGGGAGAAGGGCGACGGGGGCGGGACCAAGAGGAAGGGTTGCCGCTCCCGCCATCCCATCACCAACTCTGTGGGGCCTGTGTCGGCAGACAGGCTGGAGGAGCGGCGGCTTTGGAGTGCCTGCCATCCCTGGAGGCGATCCGGGCCTGCAGCGGGAGCAGTCGCCGACCTGCAGCGGCTGATTGCCGACTGCTCCCCCTGCAGGCCCGGATTGCCTCCAGGGATGGCAGGCACACCATAGCAGGGCGATCAGCTGGGGAACGGCAGGGGGCGAGAGTGGGCGGAGGCCTGCAGCCTCCGATCGCCTGCTGCTCTGCTCTCCTTGGCTGCGGCGGCTGCTGGGTCCGCTTTGCCATCCTCTGGGCTGGGTCCATTGGGCCATTCCATCTTGGTTTGCACCTTGTCTTGAATTTAATTTAATTTAATTTTAGTGGTTTATTATTATTATTGTTATTATATAATAATTTTATAATTATAACATAATATAATATATAATGTTATATTATATTATAATTTCAATATATTATAATGTCTATATATACTATACTATAATAATTATATTAATACTAATAATATATGAATATTTCTTGATATATTAATATGTTAATATTAATGATGTGTAATATATAGTAAATATAGTTAATTAATTAATTAATTAATTATGTAGATTAGAATGTAGTTCCGCCTTTAGGTGCGGCCCTCCGTAATATTTTTTGGCTCTCGTGTGGCCTCTTGGAAAAAATAATTGCCCACCCCTGCTCTACACTGTCCCATATCCCAGGATCTGATTCCAGAATATCTGCTTTGAACTGGATTATATGAGTCTACACTGCCAGATAAAAACATAATCTGGGATTAGATTCTGGGATATAGGGCAGTGTAGATCCAGCCTTAGGGCCCTTCCAGACAAGCACTATATCCCAGGATCTGATTTCAGGTTTTCTGCTTTAAACCGGATTATATGAGTCTGCACTGTCAGATAATCAGGTTTAAAGCTCTATTCGACTCCGGCCCAGCTTACTTGTCCGAACGAATCTCCCTCTATGTTCTGCCTCATAGCCTATGATCCATCGGGGAGGCTCTGCTCTCAAACACGGCTGGTGAGGACGAGGGACAGGGCCTTCTCAGTGGTGACCCCCCCGTCTGTGGAACTCGCTCCTCAGTGAAATCAGATCGCCATCCTCCCTCCTTTCGTTCAGAAGAAAACTGAAAACATGGTTGTGGAACTAGGCTTTTGGCTAACATCTATAACGGCAACTGAACATTGAATCTGACCATATGATTGTTGTAATGGAAAAGGCTTTAAGATTGTTTAACTAATTTGGTTTTAATCTATTGTATTTGTATGTTTTTATCTTGTTATTATAATTGTAATTTATTGCAGCATTGAATCGTTGCCATTGTTAGCTGCTCTGAGTCCCCCTGTGGGGGTGAGAAGAGTGGGGTAAAAATGCTGTAAATAAAATAAATAGAATAAATAAATAAAACAGAAAACCTGGGATCAGATCCTGGGATATAGGGCCTGACTGAAAGGGCCTCAGTTTCCCCCTTTTAATCAACCCAAGACCGATATCACCTGCCTGATGCTCTGCACATATCGGGAACAAGAGCAGGAATGTACCAGATTCAGGACGACCACTTGGGATGTCAAAGGATGTTACCGGGAATGTGGCGCAGCTGGCTGGGTGTCAGCTGCATAAGATCTCTGCTGGCCAGAAGGTCATGAGTTCGAGGCCTGCTCGGGTCAGGGTGAGCTCTCGACCAATTTGTGTAGCTTGTTGTTGACCTTTGCAACCCGAAAGACAGTTGCATCTGTCAAGTAGAAAATTTAGGTACCACTTTGTGGGGAGGCTAAATTTAACTGATTTCTGGAATGTTGAATTGCCTCTATGTTGGTCTATATATGTTGTATGTCAATGGCATTGAATGTTTGCCTGTATATTTATTTATTTATTTATTCGATTTTATACCGCCGCTCCCAGAGGCTCGGGACGGTTTACAAGGAAGAATAAACAATACAGAGTAAAACAGTGGTTAAAAACTCAATTGTCGAAAGCCTGCCTGAAGAGGTGGGTTTCACATGTTCTACGAAAGGAGCTCAGATCTCGGAGGGCCCGAGTCTCAGGCGGCAGAGAGTTCCAGAGTACCGGGCCTATGATGGAGAATGCCCTCTGCCGGGTTGCTGTTAGATGAAAGGATCTAACACTAGGAATAGCAAAAAGGTTCGAATCTTCTGACCGTAGTGACCTTGGGGGGTTGTAAGGGAACAGGCGATCCCTTAGATACACTGGCCCCAGACCATATAAGGCCTTAAAAGTAAGAACTAACACCTTGAACGTGATCCGGAATTCAATTGGTAACCAGTGCAGGTCTCGCAAAATAGGTGTTACATGACAGCTCGCAGGTTTCCCTGCGAAAAGCCAAGCTGCGGTGTGCTGCACTAGCTTGAGTCTCCGGGTTGCCGTCAAGGGAAGCCCTATGTAAAGAGCGTTACAGTAGTCAAGTCTTGAGATGACTGTAGCCTGGAGCACCAAGGCCAAGTCGTTCCGGGGCACGGGGAGAAGGGCGGAATATAAATGACGTAAATCTATGTATATAATAAAAGTCAGTTTTTGCGGGCGGTGGGTGCCAGTGTTTTGATTGGCTGCAACTGTCGGATTATTTGCATAAAAGGCTGTGACTGGCCAGCCTCCCAACATTCCAACACAGACAGAGAGGAAAGGGAAGGGCCTGAGGCAGGCAGAAATGGCTGGAGTTGAAGTTAGCCAGTTGACAGTTTTTTGTGTTGGAAATGGAATGTTCAGTACCTTCACCCACTACACGTCTAAGGTGACTCAGGGGGAAAGCAAAGGCCTCAGGCACTCAGCCACTGCAGGCCCACAGCAATGAGGGATCAGGACCAAACATGGCAAACAAGGGACCAATGGCCCACTTCACAACCTGGTGTGGTTTAGGGCAGGATGGGCCACGAATGATGGGATTTGCAGTACCTTCACCTCATTCACTTCCCAAACAACATTGCAGCCCCTATAAATCACAGACCAGGCCCAAAATTGACAACAAGGCTTCCTTAACTTGATTTTCCTGACTAGGCCTCAGCTCATGGGATATTGTTAGGCTTCCTCAACTTGATTTTCCTGACTAGGCCCCCAACAATGACAGAACAAGACCAAACTTGGCACACAGACCCCCCAAGATGCACCCTACATCCTGGTGCAGTTTGAGGAAGGATGGACCATGGATGATGGGACTTGCAGTACTTTAATTCACTTCTTTAGAGCACTGTGGCCCACACCAATGACGAACTATGGCACACAATGCCTTCCTCAAATAACCCGGACACCGCTGGGTCCCCAACCTAGTAAATAAATAAATAAATAACAAATAAATAAATAGGGATGTTATAAGACAGTGTTCCTCAACCTTCCTAATGCCATGACCCCTTAGTACAGTTCCTCATGTTGTGGTGACCCCCAACCATAAAATTATTTTCCTTGCTACTTCAAAATTGTAATTTTGCTACTGTTATGGCTCGTCGTGTAAATATCTGATATGCAGGATGTATTTCCATTCACTGGACCAAATGTGGACACAGGGGCGGCCCCAGCGATTCCCGACCTACGCGGTCGCGTAGGCGCCATCGGCTGGGAGGGCACCACCGGCTGGGAGGGGCACCGCCCGCGCCCGACTCCGCGTCCACCGCCGCAGCACTGCCCTGCGCCGCCGTCCGCACGTGGGTAGAAGCACCTACAGGCGCTATAGCGCCTGTAGACGTTTCTGCGCGCTTGCGAATGTCTGAGCATCTTTTCGCTCCCAAGCGCGCCTGCCGCTTTGGAGCCAGCGTGCATCGCAAAACCTGCACTGCACGCATGCGCGCTGGCTCCAAGCGGCAGGCGCTTGGGGCGAGTGCGCGTCCTCGTACATTCGCGCGTGCGCAGAAACATCTACAGGCGCTATAGCGCCTGTAGGTGCTCGCATGCGCGCGGCAAGAAAGGTGTGCTGCGGAGGTGTGCCGCGGCTGATGGGGCCGGCGGAGGTGTGCCGCGGCCGATGGGGCCGGCGGCGGCATGGCGGCGGTGGCGGCGTGGCGGCGGCGGCGTGGCGGCGGTGTGGGCGTGGCGGCGGTGGTGGTGGCGCGCGGGGCGACAAAATTTCTTCACGTACCCCCAAATTAGGTCGGGCCGCCCCTGTGTGGACACAAATACCTGATACAACCAAATCTGAATACTGGTGAGGTTGGGGGGGGGGATTTTGTCATTTGGGAGTTGTAGTTGCTGGGATTTATAGTTAACCTACAATCAAAAAGCAGTCTGAACTCCACCAACGATGGAATTGAACTAAACTAAACCATGACCAACAGAAAATATGAGAAGAGTTTGGTGGGCATTGACCTTGAGTTTTGGAGTTGTAGTTCACCTACAACCAGAGAGCACAATGGACTCAAGCAATGAAGGATCTGGACCCACACTTGGCATGAATACTCAATATAACCAAATGTGAACACTGGTGGAATTTTGGGAAAATAGACCATTTGGGAGTTGTCGTTCTGGGATTTATAGTTCACCTAAATCAAAGAGCATTCTGAACCCCACCAATGATAGAATTGGGTTAAACTTTCCACACAGAACCCCCAAGACCAACAGAAAATATTGTGTTTTCTGATGGTCTTTGGGGACCCCTCTGACACCCCTTTGCGACCCCTCCAGGGGTCCCGACCCCCAGGTTGAGAATCGCTGTTATAAGATGACTGACGATGTCATTGAACATTATATCTTAAGCATCAATCCCAGTGGAACAGAATCTGCCATTCAAATAAAAATCATAAAAATCATAATAACAGGCCTGACAAATGACTCAAACACGCACATACACATTTACACACACTCACACAGAAATGCTTGCATACTTCAGAGCAGCATTCTTGCCCTCGTTGTTGGAACAGAGTGGCCAAGACTTGAAATCTGCGAACCTACCTGCTATTGATGGCTCTCTTACCTTTGTAGCAGGCAATATTCAGAAAGAGAGCTGTCTGTCTGTTCCAGGGGTGAGCCCCAGCTATCCCAGTTGGGAGTGGATAGGGCTTATGGGTGTCCCTTTGAGGGAGTCTTCCGTCTTGCTCGGACCCCCAAAGTGTAGAGAGATCCCTCTCCACAGCCCCCAAAGAGCAACGTCAAAGAAGTGGCATCTTGGCAGGACCCGGCTTGGCTCCGACCGCCCTTGTATGTGTCTGTGAGTCAAAAGACAGAAGAGGTTTAAGAAAGACTTGCCGGAGCTGGTCAGGCCGGTTTGAGTTCAGGGAAAGCTGAGCAGCAGCCAGGCCTGGTCAAAAGGAGGCAAATTTCACCACCAGTGATTCTGGGTCCTGGTGCCCTTGAAAACCTTTCCCCCTCTTCCTGGGCCACAGACGTTATCAGCTGCCTGGCTGAATTATTTACCAGCATTCCTGGGCTGCCTTGTTTGGTTACCGGCCTGTTTTGTCTCCTTTTCTCTTTATCCCGCTCCCTGGAGCACATAGGAGGGCGAGTCAATAAGTCTGTGACTTTTTGAATGAAACACAGGTTTTTGGATTTAAAAATATCATTTTATTTTTCAACGTAGTCTCCTTTGAGCTTTATACACTTTGTGCAACGTTTCTCGAATTTCATGCCACGGTTACATCAAGGCTGGACTATTGCAACGCTTTATACGTGGGTCTACCTCAGTCAGTAACTCGCAAGATCCTTACAGCATTTACACTGGCTGCCGGTCGAGTACAGAGTCCTTTATAAGGCCCTGACCCTGACACTTAAGGCCTTGCGGGGCCAGGGTCCTACATACCTAAAAGACCGTCTGATACCATCTATCCATCCGAGAGCACCATGGCCAGCCTACGAGAACCTTCTCTGTGTCCCGGGTCTGAGAGAGGCTCATTTGGAGTCCACGAGACAGAGATCTTTTCCGTTGTGGCCCCTGTCCTGTGGAACTCTCTGCCGCCAGACCAAAGAGCCATCTTCGACCTGCCTTCATTTCTGGCGGCACTTAAGACATGGCTATTTAGAAGTGTATATGCATAAGTGACAATCAGTGACCTGGATCCTGTCTATTCCCATATTTTAACATTTTAATATTTTAAAATTTTAATATTTTAGTATTGTAGATGCCTAGCTGTGTAAGTCGCCCGGAGCACATTTGTGGAGGGCGACTCATCTATATATATAATTTTGGTGAGTCCGTTTAATGTCGTATATAGACAAAGAAACTATGGCTCGCAGAAGCACCAAACTTGGCAGCCTACTGGACCATTACACTCGCTACAGACAACAGCTAAAAAACGGATCTACATCCCTCCCAGCACCCCAAAAACGATCCCCAAAAAATTGCCAACGGAACTCCCACGGCCGCCGCTGCCAGCGAACGTTTAGAACGTTCGCACATGGCAGCCAGAGCGCCTCCTCCGCCTCCTCAGGAAGAGCAGTGGGGGGGACCTGGAAGGAGGGAAACCCCCCCTCCTCCCCAGCCCTCCCACCTCCTTCCGCGCCCCCTGCCACCGCGACATGCCTCCCCCCTCCCAAGCCCCACCCACCTCCTCCCGGGCTCCCCCCTCCCCGCCCGGTTACAAAGCCTGGCGGGGGGCGGGGCCAGGAGGCGGGACACGCTCCCCCTCCCAAGCCCCTCCCACCTCCTCCCGGGCTCCCCCCCTCCCGCCCAGTTACAAAGCCTGGTGGGGGGCGGGGCCCGGAGGCGGGACACGCCTCCCCCTCCCAAGCCCCTCCCACCTCCTCCCGGGCTCCCCCCCGCCCGGATTACAAAGCCTGGCGGGGCGGGGCCAGGAGGCGGGACACGCCTCCCCCTCCCAAGCCCCTCCCACCCACCTCCTCCCGGGCTCCCCTCCCGCCCGGTTACAAAGCCTGGCGGGCGGGACCTGGAGGCGGGACACGCCCCCCCCCTCCCCAGCCCCTCCCCCCTCCTCCCGGGCTCCCCCCTCCCCGCCCGGTTACAAAGCCTGGCGGGGGGGGGGGGCCAGGAGGCGGGACACGCCTCCCCCTCCCAAGCCCCTCCCACCTCCTCCCGGGCTCCCCCCTCCCCGCCCGGGTACAGAGCCTGGCGGGGGGGCGGGGCCAGGAGGCGGGACACGCCTCCCCCTCCCAAGCCCCTCCCACCTCCTCCCGGGCTCCCCCCTCCCCGCCCGGTTACAAAGCCTGGCGGGGGGCGGGGCCAGGAGGCGGGACACGCCTCCCCCTCCCAAGCCCCCCACCTCCTCCCGGGCTCCCTCCCCTCCCCGGGCGCCTCCCCCCCTCCCAAGCCCCTCCCACCTCCTCCCGGGCTCCCCCTCCCTGCCCGGTTACAAAGCTGGCGGGGGGCGGGCCAGGAGGCGGGCACGGCCCCTCCCACACGCCTCCCGGGCTCCCCCTCCCAAAGCCCCTCCCACCTCCCCTCCCGGGCCCCTCCCACCCCTCCCGGTTACAAAGCCTGGCAAAGCCTGGCGGGGCCAGGAGGCGGGACACCCACCCCTCCCCAGCCCCTCCCACCTCCTCCCGGGCTCCCCCTCCCTGCCCGGTTACAAAGCCTGGCGGGGCGGGGCCAGGAGGCGGGACACGCCTCCCCCTCCCAAGCCCCGCCCACCTCCTCCCGGGCTCCCCCCACCCCGCCCGGTTACAAAGCCTGGCGGGGGGCGGGGCCAGGAGGCGGGACACGCCTCCCCCTCCCAAGCCCCTCCCTCCCACCTCCCCTCCCGGGCCCCTCCCCCCGCCCGGTTACAAAGCCTGGCGGGGCGGGGCCAGGAGGCGGGACACGCCTCCCCTCCCAAGCCCCTCCCACCTCCTCCCGGGCTCCCCCTCCCTGCCCGGTTACAAAGCCTGGCGGGGCGGGCCAGGAGGCGGGACACGCCTCCCCCTCCCAAGCCCCTCCACCTCCTCCCGGGCTCCCCCTCCCCCCGGTTCCTCCCGGGCCCCCTCCCCGGGCTCCCCCTCCCTGCCCGGTTACAAAGCCCCGGGGTTACAAAGCCTGGCCGGTTACAAAGGGCGGGGCGGGGAGGCGGGACACGCCTCCCCCCCTCCCAAGCCCCTCCACCTCCTCCCGGGCTCCCTCCCCGCCCGGTTACAAAGCCTGGCGGGGGCGGGGCCAGGAGGCGGGGACACGCCTGCCCCCCTCCCAAGCCCCTCCCACCCCGGGGCCAGGAGGCGGGACACGCCTCCCCCCTCCCAAGCCCCTCCCACCTCCTCCCGGGCTCCCCCCTCCCTGCCCGGGTACACCGCCGGGGGGGGGGGGGCGGGGACAGGAGGCGGGACACGCCTCCCCCCTCCCAAGCCCCTCCCACCTCCTCCCGGGCTCCCCCGCCCCGCCCGGGTACAAAGCCTGGTGGGGGGGGGGCCAGGAGGCGGGACACGCCCCCCCCTCCCACGCCCCTCCCACCTCCTCCCGGGCTCCCTCCCCCGCCCGGTTACAAAGCCTGGCGCCCCGGTTACAAAGGGGGGGCGGGCCAGGAGGCGGGACACGCCTCCCCCTCCCAAGCCCCTCCCACCTCAGCCCCTCCCCCCTCCCAAGCCCCGCCCCCCCTCCCTGCCCGGTTACAAAGCCTGGCGGGGGGGCGGGGCCAGGAGGCGGGACACCCCTCCCCCTCCCAAGCCCCTCCCACCTCCTCCCGGGCTCCCCCTCCCCGCCCGGTTACAAAGCCTGGCGGGGCGGGCCAGGAGGCGGACACGCCTCCCCCTCCCAAGCCCCTCCCACCTCCCTCCCGGGCTGGCGGGGCCCCCTCCCCCCCGCCCGGTTACAAAGCCTGGTTACAAAGGGCGGGGCCAGGAGGCGGGACACGCCTCCCCCTCCCAAGCCCCTCCCACCTCCTCCCGGGCTCCCCCCTCCCAGCCCGGTTACAAAGCCTGGCGGGGGGGGCCAGGAGGCGGGACACGCCTCCCCCTCCCAAGCCCCTCCCACCTCCTCCCGGGCTCCCCCTCCCGCCCGGTTACAAAGCCTGGCGGGGGGGCCAGGAGGCGGGACACGCCTCCCCCTCCCAAGCCCCTCCCACCTCCTCCCGGGCTCCCCCTCCCCGCCCGGTTACAAAGCCTGGCGGGGGGGGGCGGGACAGGAGGCGGGACACGCCTCCCCCCCTCCCAAGCCCATCCCCCCTCATCCGGGGTTCCCCCCTCCCCGCCCGGTTACAAAGCCTGGCGGGGGGGCGGGACAGGAGGCGGGACACGCCTCCCCCTCCCAAGCCCCTCCCACCTCCTCCCGGGCTCCCCCCCTGCCCGGTTACAAAGCCTGGCGGGGGCGGGACAGGAGGCGGGACACGCCACCCCCCTCCCAAGCCCCTCCCACCTCCTCCCGGGCTCCCCCTCCCGCCCGGTTACAAAGCCTGGCGGGGGGGCCAGAGGCGGGACACGCCTCCCCCTCCCAAGCCCCTCCCACCTCCTCCCGGGCTCCCCCCCTCCCGCCCGGTTACAAAGCCCCGGGGTCCTCTCCCCCACAGCGTCTCCTCAGCCGGTGGCCTTGCTCCTTTCCTGAAGCCCCGGCCTTTCCTAAGACCAGGGCCCGACCAGGGCCTCCTCTTAGGAAAGGCTGGGCCTTCGGGGAAGGAACAAGGCCGCCGGGTGAGGAGAGGCCTTGGGAGAGAGAAAGTTGGCACACCTCCTCCCGCTCACCTCCCTCCCTGCTCCACACGCCCGATGATGAAGCCCTGGCGACGGCGGCGATGAGGAGGAGGCAGAGAAGAAAAAGGTGAGCGAGAACTGAAAGAAAAAAAAAAGGAAGGGGAGAAGAAAGGAAGAAAAAAGGAAGGAAGGAGGAAAGGAGGAGAGAAAAACAAAAGGAAAACAAAACTATATACAACATGACTGGATGGAAGGAAGGAGGGGGGGGGAAGGAACACATAGAAGGATAGATGGGAGGAAGGAAGGAGTGGAGAAGAAAAGAACACATACACACATGCACAGAAATATACAAATATACACATACATAAACACATATACACACATACACATATACAAACACATATACATAACTACACACATACACTCATATTCATATACACATATACATAACAACACACATATGCACACATATACATATGTACACATAGACACACATCCATATATATACATATACACACACACACACAAAACACATATATACAGACTGGGCCACAGAAAATTAAAAACCACAGCAAAGCGACCAAATGAAGTACCACCATGGAAAATGGGATATGTAGTACTTCAAAGCCCACCATTCCCCACAAACCACTGTGGCCCAGAACCAAGACCAATAAAGACCCAACTTGCCACACCATGCCCCCCATGACCCACATGAAGTACCATCATGGAAAATGGGATTTGTAGTACTTCAAAACCCATCATTCCCCACAGACCACTGTGACCCAGAACCAAGACCAATAAAGACCAAACTTGACCAATACAGACCCCCATGACCCACACTACATCCAACTGCAGTTTAGAGGAGGACACACCGTGGATGATTGGACTTTCTCGCATCTCCTAAAAAGGGCACAGCAACGCGTGCCGGGTACAGCTAGTAAATAATAAAATTAGTTAGTTAGTTAGTTATCCCTTTCAAAAAATAAGATTTGTCGAGGTCATCAAAATAAGTATTTGTTTGTGAGATGATTTCATTGTTGTAGTCATATCTCTTTCCGCCGAGCCATTTCTTCAGGTTTGGAAACAAGAAATAGTCACTCGGGGCTAAATCCGGAGAATAGGGTGGATGAAGGAGCAATTCGTATCCCAATTCATTGATCGTTGCCATGGCAACTGCACATGTGTGCCCCCTCGATTGTGAGCAAACGCGGCACCCATCTTGCGGAAAGCTTTCTCATACCCAAGTGATCATTTAAAATTGAAACCACTGAGCCATGTGAGATGCCTATGGCTTCCACAATCTCTCGCACTTTCAATCTCCGATTGCCCAACACCATATGTGAATTTTTTCAATTGTTTCAATTTTTTCAATTTTTTCAATTGAGGTGTAGAGACCTCAACTGGGCGTCCAGAACGTTCGGCATCTTCCGTGCTTGTACGGCCACAACAAAATCCAGTAAACCACTTTTTTTACCATTG
Source organism: Anolis apletophallus (assembly GCA_030556195.1). Taxonomy (NCBI): domain Eukaryota; kingdom Metazoa; phylum Chordata; class Lepidosauria; order Squamata; family Anolidae; genus Anolis; species Anolis apletophallus. The sequence goes on from JARBWK010000006.1 coordinate 140,998,605, forward strand.
AAATTGATGGTGCAGAGTCCCCATAGTATTTATCAAGCTTAGCCTTGGTTTGAGTGATGTTTTTTCCCCGCAAAAAATAATGCTTAATGAGCACACGACATTTGCTTTTTTCCATTTTCTCCTCAAGTCACACGGTAGTCTGCTATCAATGGCTGTCAAACACAAACTAAATGACGCAGCTTGTTCAAATTTTGACAGGAGTCAACTGACAGATGCCTGTTGACAGGAGCAGTGTTGCCCTTTCAGTTAAGAGGCGGGAAATTCAAAAAGTCACTGACTTATTACCCGCCCTCGCACACACATATACCACACAAGCACCTCATGCTCTAGCCTGGCAAATGGAGAGGAAGTGATATCGAACAAGAATTTGGAGGTCTTGCCGTGAAAGCAGAGCCCAGTCAGACCCACCAAAGAGGATTCGATATAGCCCTGGCGAGATAGGAATCAATCAATTGGATTTTCCCTGAATTTCCCGAATAAAATCTCACCAAGTTGAAGAAACACCACCAAGTTGTTTATTTCGTTCCAGCTGGAGCGGATGTCGAGCTGCAATCATTTGCCAAGAGCTGACATGCCGTACAATGCAAAACATTACATTTTTATAGAGAAAAACAGAGTGGTCAAAGTTCAAACTCCCCGCCCCCACCCCCTTTGCCGGCTTCATGCTGATTGGTTGGAGTCATCAGCCAATCAGGAAGCCAGCGCCGCTTCGGGCTCTCGACCAATGAGAGCGGAGGAGGAGGTCCAGATGGGAAACAATGACCCGGGAGGAAATGATGAGTGGATTAAATCAGTGTTTCCCAACCAGTGTGCCGTGGCACACTAGTGTGCCGTGAGCAATCATCAGGTGTGCCTTGGGAAATTGGAACCTCCAATATCCTTTCTTCCCCCTCCTGCCGAACACTTTTTCTTCTCCACTCGGGCTCCCTTCTTCCCAGCCTCACTCTGCTCGGCTTTGCTCTGGGGCGAGTCTGCGCAGTACCGCCCACACGGGTCACGTCTTCCTCCCTCCCCCCTCCCCTCCTGAACACGCTGACGCTACTTTCCCCAAACTCCATCTGTGTTCACATTTGGGCATATTGAGTATTCATGCCAAGTTTGGTCCTGATCCAACATTGTTTGAGTCCACAGTGCTCTCTGGATATAAGGATATAAGCGAACTACAACTCCAAAACTCAAGGTCAATGCCCACCAAACTCTTATAGCATTTTCTCTTGGTTATGGGAGTTCTGTGTGGGAAGTTTGATTCCATTCCATCATTGGTGGAGTTCCGAATGCTCTTTGATTGCGGGTAAACTATAACTCCCAGCAACTACAACTCTCAAATGACAAAATAAACCTTTTGACTGATGGTCCCTCCTTGGGTTAGTATTAGTATGTTTTGTGGCCAAATTTGGCAGCAATTTGTCCAGTGGTTTTTGAATTATGTTAATCCCACAAATGAACATTAATATTATATATATATATATATATAGAGAGAGAGAGAGAGAGAGAGAGAGAGAGAGGGCGCACAACAGCACAGGCAGAAAACCAAACATCACAGGGAAGCATGTCTGTGTAGGAGGGTGAACATTAGGAAGAACTACCTAACTGTGAGAGCTGTTCAGCAGTGGAACTCTCTGCCTCGTAGTGTGCTTCTGTCTGGCTGCTCTCTTTCTAGTCGTCTTCCCTGAGGACCAGGTACGTTTTCCCTAACTGCGATAAAAATTAAACACAGAGAGAGACTGACAGCTGTTGAGCAAGACCTTCGAGTGTCTTCCTGCCATTCCTGCCAGGATATCTATGTGAAACAGGCCCAGGTTTCACACTGAGTGTATAAATACATTTAAAAACATATTAACTATATGTATTACTGTGATAGAGTGTCATTTTGTGTCATTTTGGTTGTTGGTGTGTCCCAGGATTTTGTAAATGTAAAAAATGTGCCACAGCTCAAAAAAGGTTGAAAAACACTGCTTTAAGGTACCACAAAACTGCGTATTCAGTGTGTGTCAACAGGCTGAGATGGCTATTTTTGCTAAAACCAGTTCCACCCATAAATAATTGTAATTCAAACACTTTCAACATCCTTGAAAACTTGTGTAACAAATCCCTCATAACATAGATGGACCAGAAAGAAACACGTGACTAATGAACTATCAATTTGTTTCAGAGAAAAGGGGGCACTTACCGTATATACTCGAGTATAAGCCCACCCGAATATAAGCCGAGGCACCTAATTTTACTACAAAAACTGGGAAAGTGTATTGAAGTTGTTCTAAAGCAGGCGGCCGCCAGGGAGCCATCTGGGAAGGGTGCCTGCACATGCACGATGTTCCTCAAAACCTCCGTGGGCCATGCCCAGTAGCGTGGAGGTTTTCCCTTGCGCAGAAACCTGTAACTGCAAAGCACTCCCTATCAGGCAGGCAGGGAAAGTGCTTCCCTCGGGCTCCCTTTGTCTCCGCTGCACGCGCGTTTGCAGGGAAGGAGAAAAGAATCAGTGAAGGAAGTGTAAGTGAAGGAATGAATGAAGGGCTGTCCTCCTCCTCCTCCTCTGTGACCTCTTCTCTCCCTCCTTCCTTTCTTCGGCTCTATTTCTGTCTAGACCTGAGGGGCCTGAGGCTATGAGGAGTTGTGGGAGTTGGAGTCCAAAACACCTAGAGGGAGGGAGGGCCCAAGTTTGCCCAGGCCGCGCTGCCTGTATTCGACCTCAATTGAACATTTTGGCTGTTTTTCTATTTACATTTACATTGGGATCCTAATTTTGGACTTATGGGCGACTCCTATGAATTATGAGACGGGTGGTAGGTAATATATTCTGATTTTGATGCATTTACATTGCATTTCTTGTTGATTATTATACAGTTCTGCTTAATATTGTCATACAATATAATAAAAATACAATATAACAATAGAATAATGATATATTTTATATGACATGTAATATTACAAACAATATTGCAGTATAGTGGTATTGTACAAAATAGTAATATATAATATTTTATTTTAATTTATTTTTGGTTGAGTTTTATAGGAGTAATGAAAATATTTAGTAGAGGATAATTTTATTTAAATAAATAATTTTATTTATTATTTTATAATAATAATATAATAGAATGTTATATTATATTATAATGTCAATATATTATAATATAATTATATTGTAATGCAGTATAATATAATTATGATATAATATAGTATGAGTATGGTATAATATATTGTATATACATTGATACAATATAATACTACTAATGGTATTGTGATATTATAATTGTATATTTGTTTTACATGGGGGGGCAAAATAATTTGGGGTGGGGGCAAAATAATGTTCGCCTACCATTTAAAATTACCTTAGACCGCCCCTGAGTATAAGCCAACTTTGTGAAATGCAGAAGCTACTGGTCAATTCCAAAATAAAAATAGATACCAATAAAATTACATTAATTGAGGCATCAGGAGGTTAAATGTTTTTGAATATTTACATAAAACTGTAATTTAAGACTGTCTAGCTCTAATTAAACCATTATTCTAGCCTCCTTCAATGTAAATGTGCTTACGTATCCTTCCAATAATAATAAAGAGAGCAAAATAATAAATGTAATAATAACAATAATAAATAAGAGTAAAATAATAAATGTAATGATAATAGAGTAAATTAATAAATGTAATAAAAATAATGTAAATGTAATAATATCAATAATAATAGAGTAAAGTAATAACTGTAATAATAATAATAGAGTAAAATAATACATGTACAAAAACAATAAATAGAGTAATAAAATAAATATAATAAAAATAATACTAAAAACAGATTAAAATAAGAAATAACCTTGGCTCGAGTATAAGCCGAGGGGGGCTTTTTCAGCCTAAAAAGGGGGCTGAAAACCTAGGCCTATACTCGAGTATATACAGTAATTATTTCTCTTATTACTGGTTTTCCACCTTACTCCAACATAAACCAGTTGGCCTTGTGGTTGCAGCACTGGACTACAAATCTTGAGGACAGGGTTCGAATTCCTTCTCGGACATGAAAACCCACTTGGTGATCCTGGGCAAACCATAAACTCCCAGAAAACCACAATAGAGAGGGTCTTCTCAACAGAAACAACTCAGGTAACAAAGGATATCCCTTCCATGGAATTTGGAAGACGAATTCATTGTCCCGTGTATGCCTCAAAATCCTGCCCACAAAGCAGGCATACTTAGAAGGTTGATGTGCTGGGAAAGAAAAAAGACACAACTGAACCTATTCCAAATAGTTTTGGGTGCTGCCTCCTCTCTTTTAATAATTGAATGTTCGGTTCACCCGCAAAGCCAACGTTTTGTTAGTCCCTCAGCCACTCAGTCCAGAGTTCAGATGTTGCCCTTTCACAACCTGAAGCTCATTCTGAGGAAGAAGCATTTAAGGTTCCAGCAACACAGGCCCTGAAACACAGAAGAAACCAGGATAAAAGGGGTGTGTGTGTGTTGTTAAATGATGTTTCACAAAAATGTGTGTTGATTCGAACTAACAGCTGAAAAACACGTGTTAGGAAGATGCACTTAAAAGCCGATTTTGGCCAAAAATGTGCATTTTTGCATGACTGTCAGGCCAGGATTACCCATAAGGCCAACCTAGGCCATGGCTTAGGGGTGCAAGCCGGGGGGGGGGGCAGATCACGGACCAAAATCTGTATACCTGTATATCTTATAAAGTGGAATGTTTGTATGTATGTGTGCGGAGGGCGGGAGGGCGGGAGGGCGGGAGGGCGGAAATGTGGCAGCCACTTTCACAGGCCACAGCGACCAGCGCGGGTGATGGACCTGCACCAAACTTGGTACACATAACCCCTAACCCCCTATACGGCCTGGTGCGGATCGGGGACATGACCCATGGATTATGGGATTTGTAGTACATTCCTACACTTTGGTTCCCACAGACCACTGAGGCCACCAAAAAGGACCAATACAGACCACACTTGGCACACACAGCCCCCATGACCCACTCTACATCCTGCTGCAGTTTGGAGGAGGGCAGACCATGGATGATGGGACTTGAAGTACCTCTACTCACTTCCCAAGTCCGCTGCGACCCTTATCCAATTACTGATCGAGACCAAACTTGGCACACATAACCCCCATGACTACCTTCACATCCTGGTAAGGTTCGGGGGAGGACTGACAATGGATGATGGGATTTGTAGTACTTTCACACCTCTCTGTTCCCACAGACCACTGCGGCCCCCAACAAACACCGATAAAGACCACACTTGGCACACAGAGCCCCAGTGACCCACTCTACATCCTGCTGAAGTTTGGAGGAGGGCAGACCATGGATGATGGGACTTGCAGTACCTTACCTCACTTTCCAAGACTGCTGCAAACCTTATCCAATGACTGATCAACACCAAACCTGGCCCACAGAGCTCTCATTACCCACTCTACATCCTGGTGCAGTTTTGTGTGAAACGGACCACGGATGATGGGACTTGAAGTACCTTCACTCCCTAAAAACAATACAACCCTCATCCATTCACCAATACAGACCAAACTTAGCACACAGAGCCCCCATGAACCAATCTACATCCTACTGCAATTTGGGGGAGGCTGGACCACAGATGATGGGACTTCCAGTACCTTCAGTACTTTCATGATACCACTGCAACTCCCAAGAATGATGGATCAAGACCAAACTTGGCACACAGAGCCCCCATGACCCACTCTACATCCTGCTGCACTTCTCAAATGACCCGGGCACCGCCGGGTCCCCAAGCTAGTAATAATAATAATAATAATAATAATGTTGAAACAAATAAAAATGCAACGTGCATGGAGATGAGGAAGGAAGGATACCGGAGGAAAAAAGAAAAGAAGAACAAACTATGGAAAAGGAAGAAAAGAAAAAGCAGGAGAGAGACAAGGAAGGGAAAAGAAAGAAGGAAATGGGAAGGGAGGAAAGGAAAGGGTGGGGAAAAGAAAGGAAAGGGAATGAGGACAAAATAAAATAATGAAGGGAAAAGAAGAAAAGAAAGAAGGGAGGAGAGAGGGAAGTGAAAAGGAAGGAGGGAGAAGGAAAGGAAAACTTGAGGAAAAGGAAGGAAGAAAGGAAGGAAGGAAGAAAGGAAGAAAGAAGAGGGATGGAGGGAGAATGGAGGAAAGAAGGAAGGGGAGAGAGGGAGGGAAAAGGAAGGAGCAAAGGAGAAGGAAAGGGTGAAGGGGAGGAAGAAAGGAAGATGGAGAATGGAGGAAAAAAGGAAGGGGAAAGAGGGAGGGAAATGAAGGAGAGAAGGAAAGAATGGAAGAGAAATGAAGGAATGAAGAGGGAGGGAGAAAGGAAGGTAGGGAGAGAGGGAGCGGCTCTTGAGCTGCCCGACGATGAGGGCGATGAGCTGGGCGTCCCCCGGGGGCAGCAAGGCCGAGTCGGTGGCGCCAGGTCCGCCTCCGCCCCCCCTCCCCCGAGGCCCGTGGCGGAGGACGAAGAGGAAGATGAGGACGAGGCGCTGCCACCGGGCTCTGCCATCCCCGGCAAAGAGGGCATAGGATCCCGAGAGCAGCAGTGGATGAGGAAGAGGTGGCAATGGCAGCGCGGAAGTGGCAGTCGCGGCGCATTTGCGTCACTCCTCCCCACTGCATGCTGGGAAACCAAGGCCCGGGCTGCTCTGGAGTGCCAGATGCAATCATGAAAAGAGCCACATCTGGCTCCCGAGCCATAGCTTTTCGATCCCTGCTCTAGAACATGATCATATAGCCCAAAAAAACCTACAATAACGCAGACTTACCACTCCTACTACAGGCATAAGAGTTGTGTTGGATAGCAGGCTGCTCTGTCAGTAGTCATGGCTGCCTTTGTTTTTGGCTATTATTAATAATAGTTATTATTATTATTTCTTACCTAATAATAATAATAATAATAATGTTATTTCTCACCCGCCTCTCCTTGTGGCTCGAGGTGGATTACAACATAGCTATAAACTACAGAATTATCATATGCATTATAAAATACACTGACTGAAACCTATTTCTACACATACATATATTAAAATTCACAGAACAAATATTAAAATACAGTGAACACCAGATGCAAATTTAAAATTCACGATTAAAACCTGATTAAAATTAATGAGATGGAGTGTATGATGGCCAAGGTTTTGGGTTTTGTTCAGGTCTGTCTGGCCAGTCTGGTCTTAGGGAGAAGACAGTGAACCATGGTTTCTCCAGATGTTTTAGAATGTAACTCATAATCACCTATCACAGTGTTTCCCAACCTTTTTTGAGCCGCGGCACACTTTTAACATTAAAAAAATCCGGGGGCACACCACCAACCAAAATGACGCAAAGTGACACTCTAACACAGTAAAGAACGGCTGGGGGATGGTGGCCTGCTGGGAGCAGCTGCTGGGAGTGTCAAAGCCGGGGGAGGGGGTGGAGCCAGGCTGCGCCATGTCCCCGCCCCTACCCCGGCTTCACCTCTCCAGCAGCTGCTCCAGCCTTGAGGGGGCAGTGCCAAGCCAGCCGTGCCAGAGCCAGCACAATGCTGGCTTGGCACTGTCCCCTCAAGGCTGGAGCAGCTGCTGGTAGTGCCAAAGCCAAGTGAGGGGGCAGAGCCAGGCCGCGCCATGCCCCGTCCCTTCCCCCCAGCTTCAGCTCTCCTACAGGCCTCACCATGCCCTGCCCCCTCCCCCCAGCTTCAGCTCTCCTACAGAGGAGGAGCATGAGCGGTGGACGGACTTCAGTGGGCGGGGCTCCTCATCCATGGTGGGAGTCATGGCGGATTGGAGGCTGGCTGGGGAAACGGCCGAAGGAGGCGGCACCCCGGTCCTTTCTTCTTTTTCTTCGCCACTGCCCGGCCCTCCCCCAAGCAGCAGCAGTTCGGCAGGAGGGGGGGAGGAAGGGTGGCAGAGAGCTTTTCTCGCGGCACAGCAGAAGGTCCGTCACGGCACACTAGTGTGCCACGGCACACTGGTTGAGAAAGACTGACCTATCATATGTAGTTCTGGTTGAGACTTTTGAGAGTTGCTGTCCAAATGGCCTAGAGCGAGGGTAGGCAACCTACGGCCCACGGGCTGGATGTGGCCCGGCAGCCGATTCTGTCCGGCCTGGGGAGAAGGGCATCAGGGCGGGGCCAAGAGGAAGGGGTGCCGCTGCCGCCATCCCATCGCGGCCTCTGTGGGGCCCGTGTCGGCAGACAGGCCGGGGAGGAGCGGCTTTGGAGTGCCTGCCATCCCTGGAGGTGATCCGGGCCTGCAGCGGGAGCACTCGGCAACCTGTGGGGGCTGATTGCCCTGGTAACCCGAAGACTTGATCGTCTTCGGGTCGCCAGGGTGATCAGCTGCCTCAGATCGCCGACTGCTCCCGCTGCAGGCCCGGATCACCTCCAGGGATGGCAGGCACTCCATAGCAGGGCGATCAGCTGGGGAACGGCTGGTGGCGAGAGCGGGCGGAGGCCTGCAGCCTCCGATCACCTGTTGCTCTGCTCTCCTCTGCTGCGGCGGCAGCTGGGTCCTCTTTGCCATCCTCTGGGCTGGGTCCATTGGGCCATTCCGTCTTGGTTCGCACCTTGTTTTCTTGAATTTTATTTTATTTCAGTGGTTTTTATTATTATTTTATAATAATTTTATAATAATAATATAATATGATGTTATATTATATTATAATTTCAATATATTATGTGTGTGTGTGTGTGTATATATATATACTGTGTGTATATATATATATATATATATATATATATATATATATATATATATATATATATATACTACTAGCTTGGGGACCCCGCCCTGCCTGGGTTAATTGAGAAAGGCATTGTGCACCAAGGTTGGTACTTATCAGTTGTTTATTTGGCTGGCAGTGGTCTCAGGAAGTGAGTGAAGATAATTCAAGTCCCATCATCTGTGGTCCACTGTCTTCCAAACTGGAGTAGGATGTCGTGTGGGTCATGGGGGCTCTGTGTGCCAAGTTTGGTCTTGATCAGTGAGTGGATGAGGGTTGCAGCGGTCTCGAGAAGTGACTGGAGGTACTTGAAGTTCCATCATCCATGGTCTGCCCTCCTCCAAACTGCAGTAGGATGTGGAGTGGGTCATGGGTACTCTCTGTGCCAAGTTTGGGCCTGGTCTGTGATTTGTAGGGGCTTCAATGTTCTGTGGGAAATGAATCGGGTGAAGGTACTGCAAATCCCATCATTTGTGGCCCATCCTGCCCTACACTGCACCAGGTTGTAAAGTGGGCCAGTGGGCATCTGTGTGCCAAGTGTGGTCCTGATCCTTCTATGGTGTGGGCCAGAGTGCTCTAAGCAAGTGAATTAAAGTACTGCAAGTCCCATCATCCATGGTCCATCCTCCCTCAAACTGCACCAGGATGTGGAGTGGGTCTTGAGGGTTCTGTGTGCCAAGTTTGGTCTTGTTCTCTCATTGTTTGGGGTCGCAAAGGGGTCGCAAAGTGTTTTGGTCTGAAACTCCCACCATGCCTGACTGCCTCAGGCCTTTTCCTTACCCTCTCTGCCACTTTAGAGCGTCGGAATGTTCGTGTTGGCGACCGCCTCAGGCCTTTGCCTTATCCTCCTCTGCCAGTTTAGAGGGTCGGAACGTTCGTGTTGGCTGGCCAATAGAGACGTTATGCAAATACTCCCTCACTGGCAACCAATCATGTTGTCAGAATGTAGAGGCCGGGAGCCAATCAGAATGCTGGCACATATCCACAAACAAACCAACATACATACAAACATTCCGCTTTATTAATATATAGAGATATAGAGATAATATAATAATTATGATATTAATCCTAATAATATATGAATATTTCTTGATATATTAATATGTTAATATTAATTATGTGTAATATAAAGTAAATATAGTAAATAAATAATGTAGATTAGAATGTTGTTCTGCCTTAAGGTGCAGCCCTCCATAATATTTTTTTGGCTCTCGTGTGGCCCCTTGGAAAATAATAATTGCCCACCCCTGCTCTAAATGGTCATTCATGAGCACTATGGCCTTTATAAGGAAGCACAACCCAGGTTGTGACCAGAGGTGGCAGCCCAGCCCAGCCTTCTTTCTGAATACTTTTGCTTCCTTAGCTTTTAGATGGCAAAGACGTGGAGAATATCTCTGATTAGTCCTAATGCACCGCCTGCTGGCAACCAAATGTAATGCCAATATTATTGTATCCGACCTTCCTTCCACATTTCTTTTGCTTTTGGCACATACAGTGGCATCCACTGGGGTATAGTTCCAGGACCCCATGGATACCAGAATCCAGGATGCTCAAATCCCCTTATATGCAATGACATAATAATCCCAAAAATCAATATTTTGGGTTTTAAAAAATAGTGTCAAGTCATGGATGGCGCAATACATGGATACATAGATAGAAGAGTTCTGTATCACAGAACTCAGACAGGCTCAAAAGAGAAGATATGACACTTGAAATAAATTGGATTCAAGATGCCTAGTATTGTATTGGATTAACCAGAACTTTGTATTGCACTGCCATATAAAAGCCCCTTCTGCACGGTCCTATAAAATACAACAAGCACCTGAGGCAAAGCACCAAAATCAGTGTGTACAGAGCTATCATACTGTCTATTCTCCTATATGGGTCTGAAACATGGGTCACCTATCGCCAACACTTACGACTCCTCAAACACATTCATCAGCGCTGTCTTTGCACAATTCTAAATATACACTGGACTGACTATGTGATGAATGTTGCTGTCCTTGAGCAAGCAGGGATCACCGACATTGAGGCCATGCTATTGAAAACACAATGGTGGGCAGGACACGTCTCTAGGATGGAGGACCACCGCCTCCCAAAGATACTACTCTACGGTGAACTCGCCACGGGTCAGCGCAAGAGAGGCGCCCCAAAGAAGAGATATAAGGACTCCCTGAAACAACATCCCAGGCTCGGCTAGATTGATCACCAACAATGGTCCACCCTGGCTTCACATCGGGAGGCATGGAGATGCACTATCCACAATGCTGCGGTCTCTTTCGAGAAAACATGCCGAACGAGCCTCGAAGATAAACGACAATGCAGAAAGAACCGCAACTTGGAAACTACTTGGAAACAACATCACCCAAGGAGACTTTCTACTGTGCTTTCTGCAACCGGACTTGCCTATCTCGGATTGGCCTTTTTAATCATTAACGCACTTGTAAAAAGTGTGGGATCAGTCCTTCCTAAGAATTGTCACATAGTCAGTCCAGTGTACATTTAGGATTGTGCGAATACAGCGCTGATGAAAGCGTTCGAGGAGTCATAGGTGTTGGCGATAGGTTACCCATGTTTCAGACCCATAGAGAAGAATAGACAGTACAATAGCTCTGTACACACTGATTTTGGTGCTTTGCCTCAGGTGCTTGTTGCTCCAGACTCTTTTGTGAAGCCTTCCAAATGCACTATATGCTTTTGCTAATCTGTGATCTATCTCTTTATCAATCTTGGCATCTGAAGAAATTATGCTTCTCAGGTAGATGAACTGCTGAACGGACTTAAACACAGATGTGCCTATGCTGAAGTGGGGATGATGGTGTTCTTCCTGTGGTGCAGGCTGGTAGAGAACTTCTGTTTTTTTCAAGCTGACTTCCAGCCCAAACAGCTCTGCAGCCGTTGCAAAGCAGGATGTGAGGCGCTGCAAGGCTGCTTCTGAATGGGTGACAAGGGCAGCATTGTCAGCAAAAAGCAGCTCATAGACTAGATCAGTGTTTCTCATCCTTTTTTGAGCCACGGCACACTTTTTACATTTAAAAAATCCTGGGACACATCACCAACCAAAATGACACAAAATGACACTCTAATGGTCTTTGGCAATCTCTCGCACCCCCCCCCCCTCGCAGCCCCCCTAGGGGTCCTGATGCCCAGGTAGAGAAACGCTGGCCTACCGGCTGTTGGGAATTGTGTGAGTTGAAGTCCAAAACACCTGGAGGGCTGAGGTTGGCTCGTGCAATGGGGGAAGAGAGCCAGGTGGAAGAGAAGAGAGGGGGGAAGAGAAGCAACAGCGGAAGAGAAGGGAGGGGGAAGACCACGAGGCGGAAGAAAAGCGAGTGGCGAAGAGAAGCAATGGGGGAAGAGAAGGGAGGGGAGAAGACCATGAGGCGGAAGGGAATCGAGGGGCGAAGAGAAGGAGAAGAATTTGAGAAAGAGTGAGAGTGCGGTGTGTGTGAGATGGGGAGTGAGTGAGAAAGTATTAGCAGCGCGTGAGAGAGAGAGAGAGAGAAAGGGTGTGTGTGTGTGAGAGAGAGATGGGGAGTGAGAGAGTAAGTATTAGCAGCGTGTGAGAGAAAGAGAAAGGGGGAGTGTGTGTGTGAGTGAGTAAGTATTAGCAGCGCGTGAGAGAGAGAGGGGGTTGTGAGTGTGAGATGGGGAGTGAGTGAAAGAGTAAGTATTAGCAGCGCGTGAGAAAGAGTTTGAGAGAGAGAGAGAGAGAAAGGGGGAGAGTGGGGTGTGTGAGAGGGGGAGTGAGTGAGAGAGTTTGGAAGCAGCGAGCGCCCGAGATCTGCTCCCTTTCCCCGCAGGTCTCCCTCGCAAATGAAAGGAGAGCCTGGGGAAAGGAAGCGATCCCTCTCGGGCGCTCGCTGCTTCCAAACCACAGATTTGCTTTCTTTCCCCAGGTCTCCCTCGCAAAAGGGTGAGAGTCTGGGGAACAGGCCCTGCCTGAGAGCCGGGTTTGGCTTGCTCGCGTCTTTCGCCGGGCTCGGTGGAGGACGCAAGCTGGACAAGCTCGGTTCCCAGGCAGGACCTGGGCCCTGCGGGGGGCCGTTCTCCCAGTTCGCAGCTCTGCCGGGCTCGGCGGAGCTGCGAACCGGGAGAGGGGCTCCCCGAGGTGCCCAGGTTCCCGCCACCTCCGGAAGTGTGCCCACAGGAGAGACTCTATCCTGTGGGCTCACTTCCCGGAGGAGGAGAGCGCCCGGCCCCTCCCTCTCCTGGGCCCCCCTGCCTTCCCTGTCAATCTTTTTCAATCACTGTGACGGAGCACACAGTGCGGGATCAGCTGGTGTGCCGCAAGAAAACCTCGGAGGGGGAAGAAAGGGGGGGAGAGGTTTTCTAGCGGCACACCAGCTGATCCCAAACGGCACACTAGTGTGCCGCGTCACAGCGGTTGAGAAAGACTGGACTCGATAGTTTAGAGTCTTAGTGCAAGCCCTCAGACGGCTTAAGTTGAACAAGCTACCATCAGTAGGATAGCGTATATATATGCCGTCTTCTTCTTCGAGGTCTGCCATAGCTCTTTGGAGCATGATGCTGAAGAAGATTGTAAATAGGGTTGGTGCAAGAACACAACCTTGTTTCACTCTGTTAGTTATTAGAAGGGGCTCTGAGAGAGCATCGCCGTATCTGACTTGACTGCGCTAGCTCTCATGTAACAGGATAATCATTTTGAGAAATTTGGGGGGACATCCTGGACGTTCCAGGATCTGCCACAGACCTTTCTGCTCACAGTGTCGAAGGCTTTAATTAATCCTTAAACTGTCTTTCGATTGACTATGAGCCTCTCTAGATCAAACCTCAATTAGTTGCTGTCGTCTAATCCATTATGGATGACAGACATTGATTCCATCCTTGAATTTTGATGGAAAGAAGAAATAATGAGTTTGACACTGTTGGCAATACAGCACAAAACTCCAGACAACCTCTTCTGGCAGTTTAACCAGAGGCAGAAGTTAGCAGGAAAAAGTAAATGCCTTTCGTTGGTAATTAATAAAAGCAAAATAATAATATTTGATTACATTTACATTATTTAGAAAAAGGAAAATGATATTGTGTTTATGTTAAATTTCTGCATCTTGTCGCGTTTCCCCAACTCTGAGAAATGGACCAAAAAGTCAGAAGCAGACTGCTAAAAATCTGCAAATTAGTCTTTTCATATCACCTGGAATTTGTTCACTCTTTAGCATAGTCTTTCAGTTTATGAACTAGCTGCTTAGCTCAGTGTTTCCCAACCGCTGTTCCGCGGCACACTAGTGTGCCGTGAGCGATCACCTGGTGTGCCGTGGGAAAACCTCTCTTCCCCCCTCTCTTCCCCCTCCTGCCGAACCCCTGCTGCTGCTTGGGGGGGGGAGGAGGAAGGGACGGGTGGCGGTGAAGAAGAAGAAGGGGCCGGGGCGCCTCCTCCTTTGGCCGTTTCCCCAGCCAGCCAGCCTCCAAATGAGAGAGGGCGGGGAATGGAAGTGGAAGTGAGGAGCGCAGTACGAGGCAGGCCCACCGGCTTCTTCTTTCAAACCGTAGGAAAGAAGGAAGGAAGGAAGGCAACCACGGACCAAGTGAGTGCCTTCCCTTCTGGTGTAGAAGAGGGAGAGAGCCATTCAAGAAGGGGGTTCTGTGTGGGAAGTTTGGCCCAGTTCTATCATTGGTGGGGTTCAGAATGCTCTTTGATTGTAGGGGAACTATAAATCCCAGCAACTACAACTCCCAAATGGCAAGGTCTATTTCCCCTGAACTCCATCTGCGTTCATATTTGGGCATATTGAGTATTCATTTCAAGTGTGGTCCAGATCCATCATTATTTCAGTCCACAGTGTTCTCTGGGTGTAGGTGAACTACAACTTCCAAACTCAAGGTCAATTCCCAAGCAAACCCTTTCAGTACTTTCTGTTGGTAATGAAAGTTCAATATGCCAAGTTTGGTTCAATTCCATTGTTGCAAGAGTTCAGGATGCTCTTTGTTTGTGTGTTAACTATAAATCCCAGAAACTGTAACTCCCAAATGTCAAGGTCTATTTCTCCCAAACTCCATCTGTGTTCACATTGGGGCATATTGAGTATTCATGCCAAGTTTGGTCCTGATCCAACATTGTTTGATTCCACAGTGCTCTCTGGATATAGGTGAACTACAACTCCAAAACTCAAGGTCAATGCCCACCAAACTCTTATAGTATTTTCTCTTGGTTATTATTTATTTATTTATTTATTAACTTCGATTTAGTATACCGCTCACTCCGAAGCTCAGAGCGGTTTACAAAGGAAGCATGAGCACCAAGAATAATAAGCAATTAAACAATTAAACACATTAAAACATCAGAACAGCTAAAACATATTAAGAACACAAGCCCTCAATAGAGGCTGGGGGCAAGATAAGAGTCTAGGTGGCCCTAGGTGGCACGGCGCACAGTACAGTTGAACTAAGGGCCAAACGCCTTCCTGAAGAGCCAAGTCTCCAAGGCCTTACGGAAGGGCAGGAGAGCACGGATGGCACGGATCTCCTCCGGGAGGCCGTTCCAGAGACTTGGGGCAGCTACGGAGAATGCCCTCCGCCGTGTAGTGGCCAGTCTGCAGGTTCCGAGGGAAGGGACCTCGAGGAGGTTGAGCTCCTCAGAGCGCAGTGATCTCGCAGGCACATAAGGGGTAAGTCGCTCCCTCAGGTACACTGGCCCCAAACCATAGATGGCCTTGAAAGTAAGAACTAACACCTTGAAGAGGACCCGGGTGATCGGAAGCCAGTGCAGCTCGCGCAAGAGTGGGGTCGCGCGGTCAGATCTTGCAGCACCCAGGAGGAGACGAGCTGCAGCATGCTGCACTAGCTTAAGCTTCCGGATCATCGACAAGGGAAGGCCAATGTAGAGCGCATTACAGTAATCGAGCCTCGAGATGACCGTGGCTTGGATCACTGTAGCAAGGTTGCGTTGGGAGAGGTAGGGAGCCAGGCACTTAGCCAACCGTAGGTGGTAGAATGCTGTCCTGCAGGTGCAGCCAATCTGCTCCTCCATGGACAGATGGGCGTCCAGCTGGACCCCTAGGCTTTTTACCGATGGCTGGGGGCAGAGGGCCACACCATCGAACGTTGGCAACTGGGTCGCTACCCCCCCCCCCGGGCGGCCCAGCCACAAGATCTCCGTCTTCGCCGGGTTCACCTTCAACTTACTGGCTCGCAGCCATCCAGTAACGGCCTCAAGGCAAAGATGGAAATTATCGGGTACAGAGACTGCCCCGGGATCCAACCTCAGAATGAGCTGGATATCATCAGCGTACTGATGACACTCCAGCCCAAAACTCCGCACCAGTTGGGCGAGTGGTCTCCCATAGGTTATGGGAGTTCCTGCCAGGATATCTATGTTGTGTTCATCGAAACAAGCCCAGGTTTCACACTGAGTGTATAAATACATTTAAAAACATATTAACTATATGTATTACTGTGTTAGAGTGTCATTTTGTGTCATTTTGGTTGGTCGTGTGCCCCAGAATTTTGAATGTCTAAAAAATGTGCCGCGGCTCAAAAAAGGTTGGGAAACACTGGCTTAGCTAATAGCTTAATTCTGCAATGAGGTTAATGCTGAAATCCTAACTTAAGCCAATAAATTTAGTTAAAAACGAATGAACTTAGATTGACTACTTTTTTGCCAGAAAATATCTACATTGATTTTAATAAGTTGGCTCTTATCACTGAGAAGTTGGCTCTTATCACTCACAGGAGGTAGGCAAATCACAAGAACGACGTCTTTGCCTTGGACTTATCACGTGGCGTCACTCCTTCCCTGTCGCTCTCTTGGTGGGAGACTGTGTGTCTTTCACCAACACAAATAATCCATCAATGACCTCCTTTTGTGAAAGAAATGCCTTCCAACGGCCTCCCAAGGAGAAAGTGATGGGAAAAGAGCGGTGTCACGGAATAAGTCCAAACCAAAGACTCTGTTGTCCTACTGTAATTGTGATTCACCTGCCTTGTGTGATAAAGTCTTAATTTCATATATGCATGTTGGATAGTGTGAGGGACACAAGAGATTTGCTGCTCTGAGATCAGAGTGAAGAGAGGGGCCAGGAAGGAAGTTCCATCTTGCCTCCTGCTCTGTGCTTAATATAATATAATGTAATGTATTGTATTGTCTCTCTCTCTCGGCATTACTTCGCGAACGAAGATTCAGGAAGGACTCATCCCACGCTTTTTACAAGCGCGCTGATGACTAAAAAGGCCAATCTGAAATAGGCAAGTTCGGTTGCAGAAAGCACAGCAGAAAGTCTCCTTGGGTGATGTTGTTTCCAAGTTGCGGTTCTTTCTGCGTTGTCTTTTCTCTTCGAGACTCATTCGGCGTGTCTTCTCGAAAGAGGCCGCAGCATTGTGGATAGTGCATCTCCATGCCTCCCGACGTGAGGCCAGGGTGGACCATTGTTGGTGATCAATCTGGCCGAGCCTGAGATGTTGTTTCAGGGAGTCCTTATATCTTTTTTGGGGGGGCACCTCTTTTGCGCTTACCCGTGGCGAGTTCACCATAAAGTAGTATCTTTGGGAGGCGGTGGTCCTCCATCCTAGAGACGTGCCCTGCCCAGCGCAGCTGTGTTCTCAATAGCATGGCCTCAATGCTGGTGATCCCTGCTTGCTCAAGGACAGCAACATTAGTCACATAGTCAGTCCAGTGTATATTTAGGATTGTGCGAAGACAGCACTGATGAAAGCGTTCGAGGAGTCGCAGGTGTTGGCGATAGGTGACCC
This sequence comes from Anolis apletophallus, assembly GCA_030556195.1. Taxonomy (NCBI): domain Eukaryota; kingdom Metazoa; phylum Chordata; class Lepidosauria; order Squamata; family Anolidae; genus Anolis; species Anolis apletophallus. The sequence continues at coordinate 141,015,984 of JARBWK010000006.1, forward strand.
ATGTTTCAGACCCATAGAGGAGAATGGACAGTATGATAATTGTATTGTATATACATATAATATTGATAATATTATAATGTAAAACAATATTATTTATTTATTTATTATTTTGATTTATATACCACCCTTTCCAAAGAGGTTCAGGGTGGGTCACACCAGTGAACAACATAATCACAACATAGTTTAATAATAATAAAACAGATTGAGGCAAGAGTGGAATTTAATAGCCTTAAAGGTTAAACGCCTGTCTGAAGATATTGGTCTTGCAGGCCCTCCGGAAGGCCTGTAGATCAGTTATTGCTCGAGCCTCCTCTGGGAGGGCGTTCCAAAGGGTAGGCACTACTACAGAGAAAGTACGCTGCGGCGTTGAGGACAGGCGGCAGATCTTAAGTGATGGAACCTCCAAAAGGTTTTGATCCATGTACCGTAGTGGTCTCTGGGGAATGTGCAGGGATAGGCGGTCCTTCAGGTACAGTGGCCCCAGGCCATGCAAGGCCTTAAAGGTTAACACCACCACTTTGAAGGCAATCCGGTACTCGATGGGGAGCTAGTGCAATCGCTGTAGGACTGGAGTGATGTGGCACGATAGTGCCGCACCAGCCAGTAGTCGAGCCGCAGCATTTTGCACCAGCTTAAGTTTCCGGATTACCAACAGACGAAGGCCAATGTAAAGGGTGTTACAGTAGTCCAGTCTCGAGATGACTGTGGCCTGGATTACCATGGCTAGGTCACCACCAGAAAGGTAGGGCGCCAGCCGCCTTGCCTGGCGCAGATGGAAAAACGCCGCTCTGCTCACGGTGGAGACCTGAGCCTCCATCGTCAGCAGAGGGTCCAGTTGGACCCCCAGGCTTTTAACCAGGGCCGACAGGTTAACCACCTCGCCATCCATTATTGGCAGCTGTAGCTCCCCCCCCCGGGCGACCCAGCCACAGGACCTCCGTCTTCGATGGGTTCACCTTCAACCTGCTGGCCCGTAGCCACCCAGTCACGGCTTCAAGGCACTGATGGAAATAATCGGGTATAGAGTCCGGCCGGCCTTCCATCCTCAGCACCAGCTGGGTGTCATCAGTGTACTGATGACACTCCAGACCAAAGTTACGCACCAGTTGGGCAAGTGGACGCATATAGATGTTAAATAATAGAGAAGAGAGGATAGCCCTTTGGGGGACCCCACAATTAAGGAGGACCCTTTCCGAGACCATCCCTCCCCTCTCCACCCACTGTCCCCGATCTTGGAGAAAGGAGGCCACCCATTTAAGGGCGGACCCCCTAACTCCCGTCATGGCTAAACGGTGGATCAATAGTGAATGGTCAACTGTGTCAAATGCTGCCATGAGGTCCAATAACACGAGCAGCACTGACCCACTTTGGTCCAACTGGCAGCGCAGCTGGTCTGTGATAGAGACTAGCACGGCCTCAAGAGGAATAATACTACTACTAATAATATATTATAATTATATATTTTATAGTACTTGTAATATTACTAATAATATTACAGTATAATGTTATAGTACAATGTAATATATAATATTAATATTGTGCTATGGCAATAATATAATATATTGTATTTACATTTTACTTGTAAGCTTCTCCGAGTCCCCTTCAGAGTGAGAAGGGCGGCATATAAATGTCGTAAATAAATAAATAGATGAATTCCAAGGCAAGGAATTACACATTAAACCTCTCTTTTTGCTTTCCCCTTCATAAAGGAATACATTTAATACTAGCTGAACCCGGCACGCGTTGCTGTGCCCTATTTTGGAGATGTGAGGTAGTCTGAGTATGTAAGGGTTGGAATTGATGTTGCATAGTCTGGTGGATAGGAAAGGTATGAAAGAGGCAAAGAAGGAAGGAAAAGGAATGTAAGTGGGGTGGACATACGTGTAGAATAATGTCTAGGGTGGAAGAAAGAATGAACTCTTGTCTGTTGGAGGTAAGAGCGATTGTTGCAACGGAGCACCTTGATTAGCAGATAATGGCTTTGTATTTTCAAGGTGTGGCTTTAGTTGGATCCTTTGTTGGGAGGTGATTAGCTGTCCTTGATTTTTTCTTGTCTGGATTTCCTCTCTTTATGTGTGTTTCCAATAGACCTCTCTACCTGTTATGAGGATGCCTTTAGGCATAGATGGGGGAGAAATGTCAGGAGAGAATGCTTCTGTCCTTTGTTTTTTATTCCCCCCCTTATTTGTCTCTCTCGCCTTTCTCCCCTCCCTGGTGGGTGAATTTACTTTCTGTGGGTCCCCATGGCTGTCCGGCCGGCCTCTTGTTTGTGTGAGGGCTTGTCTCTCTCTGAGTTGAGGGCCTACTTCTGGGTCCGCAGGGCTCTCTGGGAAGGAGGGCGGAGATTGGGCAGCGATGGGCGGGAAGTGGCTGCGCAGGGCTTTCTGGGAAGTGTAGTCCCGTAGCCATGGCCGCTTCCTCCACTGTCTTCCAGCCGCTTTTGGTGCGCTGTTGTTGTCGCTCTCACGGGAGGGATACACAGAGGAAGAGAGAGCGGGAGAGAGAGAGACTGCGTGGGCCGGGGCCGGGAGGGGTTTGGAGGATGAGGAAGAGGCCGAGGAGGCGGTGGGTAGAGGACGAAAGGGGGCCCCGCGCGATCTCTCTCCCTTTGCCCTCATCTTCTAGGAGTGGAAGGGAGGCGGTGGAGGAGAGTGAGAAGGGGGTGGAAGAGGCAGCCAGGGCGCCGGCGGTATCGCTCCCTCTGCGTCACTTCCCTGTCGAAGGGTGCGCTCTCCTCTGCCGCCTCTCTTCCGCTCCCAGGAGAAAAGGGCGAAGGGAGAGAGATAGCGCGGGGCCCCCTTTCGTTCTCCTCGTCAGGGAGCAGCACGGAGGAGAGCGCAAAGGGGCCGAAAGAACGGCCATGGCGCCGCCGTCTTCGCTCCCCCTTCGTCACTTCCCTGCCACAGGGTGGGCCGAAGAGGGACCTTCGCAGGGAGGAGTGCTGCGTTGGAGAACGTTGCTGTGGTCGGGCCCACGTCCTCCACCTCCTCCTGTGAAAGGGGCCCGCACGGTCCCTCTCCCTTCCCCTCCTCTGCTGGGAGCGGAAGAGAAGCAGCGGAGGAGAGCGAGAAGGCTACGAACTTCCTGTTAGTGTTTTAGGTATGTGTTTCCTGCCGGGTTTGGTATTTTTGAGGGACAACTTCCGGGGGAGTGTTTTTTTGCGGGACAGGAAGTGGGTTTTGCGCCATTTTGGTTGTAGTTTTTTAGGGTTCCGGATGCCTCCATAGCTTTCCATGGGGTTTTTGGGGGGCCGGTTTTAGGGGTCTTAGGAGTTATGCTTTGGTGTTTTTTTGTGCCACGATTGTAGGTGTTAGTCTGTTGAAATGTGTGGGGTGGGTTTTGAGGGTCTGGGTGTTATGGTGTGTCCGTGCATAAGCGTCAAAAACGGACTCTCTCTTTTTATATATATAGATAAAACATTGTTTCCAGGTCTCATATGTGTGAGACAACACATGGTCAATAGTTTCAAAAGCTGATGAAAGGTCCACAGAATCAGCAAGTTCTGGTACAGGTCATCTCCCACGGCATCCAAAGCCGCCTCCTCCCCAGAACCAGGCCTGAAGCCAGATTGAAATGGATCTAGATAATCCGTCTCATCCAGAAATCCCTGGAGCCGAACGGCTACCACGTGCTCCAGTGCCTTGCGCAGGATGGACTGCTTGTCTGCTGCAGTACGTAAGCCACAAGCAAAGATAAACTGTGTCATCCTAACCTGTTACTTAATTGTTAGCTGCTTCCCTGCTGAGCCCTGGAGAAAGGGTGGAACACGTACGGTGATGCCATCATTGCCATCTCACCGTTGCTTTCATCAGGACTTAAATTAAAGCACAGCCTCCTCGCTCTATGCCTGAGCCTTTGAACTTACGAAGCAAATTGCAGTCGGCCCAGCAGATCTGCAGGGATTTAGGGTGTAGGAGCCCTGTGAAAAGTGGAAAAACCATCTATATCTCTAGCCTCCCTATTTACCTTATTTAATACACAAGGAGTGCAATACAGAACATATCCACAGGACTGATATCCACAGTTTCACTTAGGACTTCATCCCACGCAATATTAGTAAAGCGTTGGGGGTTGTTGTTTTTCCCTTAAGCTTCACGGCACCCAGTTTGGAAATTAAACAAATGATTTTCTTACCTCTCCTGTCGTTCAGCTTTCTTTTCAAATTATACATTTGCCTTCCCAACACATGGGAGACATTTTCCTCCCACGGTCTCCTCCCCCGTTTTCCTTTACTTGAAGAAATCCTCTGCGTTTGTTCTCGCCAAGGTGCTTATTAACGCGAGATCATTAAACGGGATTTCTTCTATTCTGTATTATTCTATATTACAAATTATAAGTACAGGTACCTCCCAATTCAAAAGGTAACTATTGAATTTACATTGTTTCTCTCTCTCTCTCTCTCTCTCTCTCTCTCTCTATATATATATATATATATATATACAGGCCCAGATTAACAACCTTTTGCGCCCTAGGCCACACTTTGGAATTATGCCCCCGTGTGTTCTGCTCCCTCCTGCACCTCCCTCCCTCTTTTGGGCCCCCCTGTTGCAGTGAGGGAAGGAGGCCAGCCTCGCGCCCTGAGCACAGGCCCGAGTTCCGCTTGACCCTCCCTCTAGGCCCCACTGACCTGGCCGTTGCTCCCGAAGGTGGGCCCGCCCACTTGGCCTGCTGCTATTTCCCCACTGGGGGGTCGCTGCCTTCTTTCCTCCTCCCTCCTGCCTTTCCTCCTGCATCCGGGCCACGGGAGGCCACTTCCCTGAGGGGGCATTCTTGCGAGATGCGTCGACGCCGCCCTCCCTCCCTGGCGCCTCAGCTGCGCAGCTCGCTCCTCTCCTCCGCCAGCGCCTCCTGGGCCTTCCTGAGGGCGGGTTCCGTGGAGCCCATTGCGCCCGTTGTCCCTCCCTCTGGGGCTCTGCCTGGGGGCGTGTGTGGTGGTGGGGCTCCGGCTCCTCCTCATCCTCTTTTCCTCCTGTTTCTCCCTGCGGGTGAGCCCCTCAGAAGCTGCTACGCGGAAGAGGCGAGGCGGGGAAGCCACAGGCTGCCGGCGGCTTCACGAACAGGTTGGAGCCCCAGCTGATGGCGGGAGAGAGCGGCATGAGGCGGAGGCAGCCCAGGAGCAGCGGCTTCCTTCCTCATCTCCATGCGCCGTTGCGTTTTTAATTGTTTCAACATTTTTTGCGGGGGGCGTGATCTGTGCCCCCTTCAGCGTGCGCCCCTAGGCCATGGCCTACCCTGGCCTTATGGGTAATCCGGGCCTGTGTGTGTGTGTGTGTGTGTGTGTGTATATATATATATATATATATATATATATACATTACTTCTTTGGATAGATAGATACCACCACTTCTTCCTTGGTTCTAAAAATTATGACGGAAGAAAGGATTCTATACAGCCCATTTCAGCTTCTCCCTCCGGAACGACGTCATCGTTATCTTTACAAGCAGACAATGAGGAATTCCCATCACACATTAAATTTCACGTTTTTACACGTTTCTACATGGGGAATTTAAAAAGAAGATTTGGTATCAACTTTGAAAGCGTAGGAAAAAACACACTTTAGAAAAAGCAAAATACCAGGAACCCACAATACGAGCTTGTGTCATGTGATGGGCTCTTTAGGTAGCCATTTCTAAATGTGCAGAAACCCTGATTTTATTGCGTGTGATGAAGTCCTAACCCAGATCTGGAAAAGCCTGTCATCCCTAAGCATTTTCTAAGTCCTCCAGTGGAACTCTATGGTATTACTGAAAGTAATTAATGTTAATGCTGTTCTGAATTAACAGTGGTTTCTGGTAGGCCTGGGCAATCATGGTTCTAAAGTACTTACAAAACTAAAGTTCTGTTGGTGAAAACTAGGTGGAACTGGTGCTTTGCTTCTACAGTGTTGCTAAAGTTTTGGTGGTGAACATTTCAGAACTTAAATTTTCGTTATAAATGGCAGTTCCTAATTGGTTCTGTCTTAAAAATCGCCAATAATGAAATAATAATAAAGTTTTGAAAGTTTTGTTAGAGTTCTGAAATGTTCACCACCAGAACTTTAGCAACACTGTAGAAGCAAAGCATCAGCGCCACCTAGTGTTCACCACCAGAACTTTAGCAACACTGTAGAAGCAAAGCACCAGCGCCACCTAGTTTTCACCACCGGAACTTTAGTTTTGTAATTACTTTAGAACCATTTAGAACCATGATTGCCCAGGCCTAGTAAATACAATTGGAATTTGGGGAAAATAGAGCTTGATATTTGGGAGTTGTAGTTGCTGGGATTTATAGTTCACCTACAATTAAAGAGCATTCTGGACTCTACAAACAATAGAATTGGGCCAAACACCCCACACAGAAACCCCATGACCAACAGAAGATACTGTGTTTTCTGATGGTCTTTGGAGACCTCTCTGATGCCCCCCTCGTGACACTCCCTAGGGGTCCCGACCTCCAGGTTGAGAAACGCTGATTTACACAGTTAAAGTTAGTGCACCAATTGGGTCCATTCCTAGAGAAGTTTGATCTGGCCATGGTAACATGCACTGGTTACATCTTATTTCGAACTCATCACATGGATGAGGTCCATCGCCGTGATTTGCCAGCCTCCATGGCAAATCATTGGGGCAGCAGCAGGGCAATCCCGACACCCTGGCTGCCAGTTGACACTTCACCATCCCACATGGGGAAGAGTTCCTACTCTGCCAAAGTCCCATAGTTCACACATGGAGCCCCATGGTGGTGTCGGGCTCTATAAGGAAACCGGGCAGAAGCATCCTAGGACGCTTCTATGTAAACCGCCCCGAGCCTAAGGGAATGGGGCGGTATATAAATACGAAGAATAAATAAATAAATAAATAACTACAACTCCCAAATGACAAAATCAATTCCCTTGAAAACCCACCAGTATTCAAATTTGGGTGTATCGGGTATTTGTGCCAAATTTGGTCCAGTGAATGAAAATACATCCTGCGTATTAGATATTTACATTACGATTGGTAACAGTAGCAAAGTTACAGTTAGGAAGTAGCAATGAAAATAAGTTTATGATTGAGGGTCACCACAACATGAGGAACTGTACTAAGGGGTTGTGGCATTAGGTTGTGACCATTTGTCGGGGGTGCTTTGAATGCAATTTTCCTGCTTCTTGGCAGGGGGGTTGGACCGGATGGCCCATGAGGACTCTTCCAACTCTATGATTCTATGAAGGTTGAGAAACACTGGTGTAAATATACAATTGTCTCTGAGACCTGAGCTCTCAGGCTCATGGATGAATCCTGGCATACCCCAAAACCGTGAACCTATATTTTCAGAGAAGGTTGCTATAACTCTATCTAATTACCTAGCATGTGACATAAAGTTTATTAAAAGAAACCTAATAGTTTAATTATTTGCAATTATTAGATGTCTTAAAGCAGTGTTTCCCAACCAGTGTGCCGTGGCACACTAGTGTGCTGTGAGCTATCATCAGGTGTTCCGTGGGAAATTGGCACTCCCCCCCCCTCCTAGGAACCCCCTCACAGGTTTCAAGAAACAAATTGAGCCTCCACTTGGAAATGTTTTTTTACTCTTTTACTGGATTTTTCGAGAGTGCCCCCCCCCCCCCAACAAGGAACCGTTTATAACAGCTTCATGACATCCATAGTTAATTGGAAGCAAGTTTCACTCATGGTGAAATTTCACAAAGGTCTGGAGAACAAGCTCTATGAGGAGCGGCTTGAAGAGCCGGGGATGTTTAGCTTGAAGAAGAGAAGGCTGAGGACATGATAGCCATTTATAAATATGTGAGAGGAAGTCATATATATGTTTTGTTCATCGAAACAGGCCCAGGTTTCACACTGAGTGTATAAATACATTTAAAAACATATTAACTATTTGTATTACTGTGTTAGAGTGTACTTTTGTGTCATTTTGGTTGGTGGTGTGCCCCAGGATTTTGTAAATGTAAAAAATGTGCCGCGGCTCAAAGAAGGTAGAAAAACACTATGTTAAAGTCTTAATGGAGCCTGGAGGTCCCACCTCTGGATGAGAAGCCCCTCCTTGAGGCATCCCTTGCTTTTCTTCCAGGAATATTAAGCAGCTTAGAGCCTTAAAGGAGGCTGTGTACCAAACACTGGGACCAGCAAGACAAGGCTGGCGATTAGCAGGACAGAAATAGAACCACGTTCTTCTAGCTTGACTTGACAGGGCGACGGAGCAGAGAAACCATCATCGCCGACTTGCTATGCACGGTAACGTTTTGCTCTCAAGGTATAGAGGCTTTTTCCCTACTTTTCAAAATGACCTAAATATTACTGGTGTGTCTATGCCTTGTGCTTTTTTTTTCTCTGACCACTGACATACAGTGATTCATTGTTAACATAGTATTTTGTTGTTATTTTTCCTATAAGTTTGACGGTGTTTTCTATTCTCCCCATCCCACCCCCCCTGCCCTATCTATCCCTCTTGAATAATATCCTTGATATAGCCCTGGGTGAGTCATGGATTAGCATGATTCTAATTGGAACAATGCTGGATTACAAATAGCTGAGGAATGGAAGTTCCCATTCAGACTTTCAACACTGAGAAATTAGCTTGCCGACTTAGGATGCATCTACAGGTAGAATTAATGCTGTTTGACAGCACTTGGACTAACATAGCTCCATGCCATGGAATCGTGGCACCTTGTAATTGTACAAGGTCTTTAGCCTCCTCTGCCAAAGATGGTCGGCGCTTTACCAAACCAATAATAATAATAATAATAATAATAATCTTTATTTGTACCCCGTCCCATCTCCCCTATGGGGACTTGGAGCAGCTCACATGAGGCCAAGCCCAAACAACAAATTACAATAAAATAAAATCAAAAACATCAGCAATAACACAATAAAAATACATACATATACATAAAAAACAATATACAACTAAATATCTAAAATCACAAAGACCGGGCGGGCCGCAGGCACACATATAAAGTGTTAAAAACTCAGGGAGATAAGCAAAATAGCATCCTTTACTGGGGGGGTAGACTCCAAGAATGGGAGCAATGCTAGAAATTAAATAATTACTTTCCAAAGGCACAGCGGAAAAGCCAGGTTTTTTGGTGTTTCTTAAAGGTATCCAAAGTGGGGGCTTTCCTAATCTCTCCGGGCAAGGAATTCCAGAGTTGGGGGGCCACAGCGGAGAAGACCCTCTCCCTTGTGTCCACCAAACGAGTCTGTGAGACTGGCAGGGGCAACAGGAGGGCCTCCCCTAAGGAGCGGAGGGTTCGAGCTGGTTCATAGAGAGAGATCCAGTCACGAAGGTAGGCGGGTCCCGAACTGTTTAGGGCTTTATAGGTGATCACCTGTACCTTGAATTGGGACCGGAAAATAAATGGCAGCCAGTGCAGTTCTTTAAACAGGGGGGTTGACCGCTCCCTGTAACTTGCCCCTGGCTGCTGATCGCTGGACAAGTTGAATTTTCCAGGCCATCCTCAAGGGTAGCCCCACGTAGAGTGCATTGCAGTAATCCAGTCTAGAGGTAACCAAGGCGTGGACCACCATGGTCAAGTCAGACTTCGCGAGGTATGGTTGCAGTTGGCGCACGAGTTTTAACTGTGCGAAGGCCCTCCCGGCCACCGCCGACATCTGAGCATCAAGTGTCAGCGCTGATTCCAAACTGCGTACCTGTGACTTCAGGTGGAGTGTAACCAAGTCCTGCACAGGTTGCCACCCAATACCCTGGTCAGACGAACGAATCTCAGAAGTCCAAGTAGGACCAAACTGCGTTAATTCTACAATCTATATAAATAAAAATGTAATGTTTGTTTGTGTTGGGAATCAGCCTGTGTTTGTGTTTCAGGATCATGTTTCTGATGTGGGCAATGATGTGGGCATTGATGTGGGAATTGATGAGGGAAATGATGGTGCCGAGGCTGAGGTGCAAGATGGAGATGGTTTGGTCCATGATTTTCATGCAGACAAGGACAGGGAGGCCTCAGTGCAAAGGGCAGTTTCTCATGAGAATATTCCTGCTGGGCAGAGAGATGGTTTACTCCCTCTCTCTGTGAGCTCTCAAGATTTGGGTTTGGACAACAATCTGACACCTGGGAGTTTTCATGAGCAGGCAGATAAGGAGTTGAAAAATAGGCGGCTGGAGTTTAGCCAGACTCAACAACAAACTCAAGGTTTACGGTGCTCTGAAAGACTTTGTCAGATAAGAGCCAAGAGTGGGGGGAAACAAAAGCAGTTTCTGAATTTTGGGATATAAAGTTTGCTTCAAGGGTAAATCTGTTTGGAAAGCAAGTCTATGTGCCATGGAAATCCTGTTGAAGAGGTCTTGTTCCTGTGGATACTTTTAGCCTTTTGGTGTAGTCTTGCATCATATGAATTGTCTTTGTATCTTGTTGATTTCTGTCTGGATTAATACTGCTTTGGAATTGCTTTTATATCTTTTGTGGACATTGCTTTGTGCTACTGAATTTTACTGACTTTATATTTTTGGAACTTTCTTACTTATTCACAAGCATCTATATCTACTAGCTTTCTTTATTAAGCTTCAATGAAAAGGATTGGATTTTTCACTCAACGTGTTGTGTTTTAAGTCAGGGAGCTTTTCCTGTTCTGGAGTGCAACAGTTTGTGGGACTAACATAACTAAAAAACCACTGGACGAATTGACACCAAATTTCGACACTATACCCCTAAGAGACCAACGAGTGATCATCATTCATAAACCCACCCACCTCCACCCCCCAAAGTAGAAAGGACTTTAAAAAGCCCAAAAAAGCTAAATGATGAAAAGCTACAGAATAAAGGGAAGGAAGCAGGAGGGAAGGAAGGAAGAAAGATAGATAGATAGATAGAAAGAAAGGGAGAGGGAAAGAAAGAAGGAAAGAGAGAAGGAAGCATGGAAGCAAAGAGCGAAGGAAGGAAAGAAGGAAGGAAGGAAAGAGGTAGAGAAGGAAGAAAGGAGAGAAATGAGAAAGAAAAGAAAAGGGGGGAAGGAAGAAAAGATAGAGAAGGAAAGAAGAATGAAAAAAGGGACTGTGGCACATCTGACTGGGAGTCAGGTGCATTAAGATCACTACTGACCGAAAGGTCATGAGTTCAAAGCCAGCCCGGGTCGGAGTGAGCTCCCGACCAAAATTGTGTAGCTTGTTGTCGACCTTTGCAGCCCGAAAGACAGTTGCATCTGTCAAGTAGGAAATTTAGGTACCACTTTGTGGGAAGGCTAATTTAACTGATTTATGAGGCCATAAAATCTCCAGGAAGTATGCAAAGAATGAGGAAGCTCCCCTGGTGGCCAGGAGCTGGAATGTTAAATAGCCTCTGAGTGTCTGTCTATATATGTTGTGCGTCTATGGCATTGAATGTTTGCCATGTATATGTACATTGTAATCCGCCTTGAGTCCCCTGCAGGGTGAGAAGGGCGGAATATAAATACTGTAAATAAAATAAAATAAAGGAAGGAAAGAGGGAGCGAAGGAAGGAGGGAAAGAAGGAGAGAAAGAGGGAGGGAAGGAAAGAGAGATGGAAGAAAGGATGGAAGCAAAAAGCGAAGGAGGGATGGAAAGAGGTAGAGAAGGAAGGAGAGAAGGAGAGAAGTAAAGGGAAGGAAGGAAGGAAGGAAAGAAGGAATGAAGGAAGGAGGTAAAGAAGGAGAGAAAGAGGGAGGGAAGGTTGGCCACAGCAACACATGGCGGGTACAGCTAGTCTAGAATAGATGCACCTTCAGATAGCTCAAGGATCACACATCTTTATAATTAGTTGAAAGCCATTTATTATTATCGTAATCAAATTAATTACTATCTTCCCATCGAGTATCAAAGAGCCATATCAAATTTTGGATGAACTCACTGTGATATGTCTCATGCATCATCACATTATTTAAATTATACAGGTGGCTTGCATCCTTTAGACTTCCGCAGGGTGTTTCCGTTTGCTCGCTTATTCATATGTTTGTTTGATTGATTGTTTTGTATTGTTCTCAGAAATATTGGCTTTATCTGAATTGTAGCACTGCACCTGTTTCTAATAATACAAATCTATTTTCAAAAGCTTTAAGACTGAGAGAAAGACGTGGGTGTCACAATACAGTTTCGAAGTCTATATAGTCTTTTTATACTGGATGTCTTTTTTCTATAATCTACGAAAGCTTGTGCTACAACATCTTTCAGAGAGTGTGGCCGGAATCACTGGGTTGCTGTGAGTTTTCCGAGCTGTCTGGCCATGTTCCAGAAGCATTCTCTCCTGATGTTTCACCCACATCAGTGGCAGACATCCTCAGAGGTTGTGAGGCCTGCTGGAAACTAGGCAAGTGAGATTATATATCTGTGGTATGTCCAGGGTGGATGAAAGAACTCTTGTCTGTTGGAGGCAAGTGTGAATGTTGCAATTGGCCAGCTTGATATTGAATGGCCTTGCAGTTTCAAAGCCTGGTTGCTTCCTGCCTGGGCTAATCCTTTGTTGGGAGGTGTTAGCAGACCCTGATTGTTTAAAGGTGGCCTACTGCAACATTCACACTCAGGCCCGGATTAACCCCTTTTGGCGCCCTAGGCCACAATTTGGAATTACGCCCCCAAACCAACCTCTACCGCACCACCTCCTCCTCCTCGCGGTGCCGCGCGCCCTCCTTCCTTGAGTCAAGGAAGGAGGGTGCACGCGAGGAGGAGGAAGGAAGGAAAGCTCCGCCCCCCAGTGCCGGCATCCCTCCACCTCCTCCTCTTCGCAGCACCCCCGCGCTCTCCTTCCTTGACAAGGGGGCGGGGGCAATGGCGAGGGGGGGGCACCATTCCCTCCCCCCGCCCCCTCGCAGTGCTCTCCCTCCCGCCCTCCCCCGAGAGAGAGAGAGTTGCGTTGCAGTTTGGGGGGGGGGGTCCATGTGAATTGCGCCCCCCCTTGGCTTGTGCCCCTAGGCCATGGCCTAGGGTGGCCTTATGGGTAATCCGGGCCTGTTCACACTTGCCTCAAACAGACAAGAGTTCTTTCTCCCACCCTGGACATTCCCCAGATATATAAACCCCACTTGCCTCATTGCCGACAGACCTCACAACCTCTGAGGATGTCTGCCATAGATGTGGGTGAAATGTCAGGAGAGAATGCTTTTGGAACATGGCCATACAGCTCGGAAAACTCACAGCAACCAATCTTTCAGAGAGTTTGTATCAAATACAAGATTTGTTTAAATACCAATATAGATTAGCACAGATATCTTTTGGAATAAAGTACTATTTTTAAAGGTTAGCATGATTGTAATCAAAATCAAATTCAGAGAGGGCCATTTTATCTTTATATAACACAAAACAACACTATAATATATAATGATAATTAAGTGGCTGAAGAATAATACAGGCAGTCCCCATGTTACAAACACCTGACTTAAAATGACTCCATAATAGGAGGTGAGACAACAGAAAGAGTTATCATCATGGGGAAAAGGTGTCTCAACAGAAGCTTTATCTTCAATCCTTGTTTACACAACAAGCATTTTTTTCAAAATTCAATTATCTCAGGGACAGAAAGTGAAGTGAAATCTATGCTATATGTCTGTCTGTCTGTCTGTCTGTCTATCTATCTATCTATCTATCTATCTATCTATCTATCTATCTATCTATTAGGCCTGGTTAGGTTCCTCGGAATGCTCCAAAAGTCGTATTAAATTAGGATTTAATTCACTTTCAAAACGGTTTTGAAGCGCCCCGGCTCCGCCCCCAGCTCCGCCCCAGCTCCCCGCAGCTCCTCCCTCCCTCCTAAAGCCACCATGCCGACCTGAAAAGGGTCTTTTCGGCTGTGCCGGCATGGAGGCAGGGGCAGAGCCGGGGGCGGGGCGGAACAGGGGGCAGAGACTTTGGAGCTAAGCAAAGGGGGGGTGGCAGGGCGGCCGTGGACGGCACTTCCGCCGCCGCGTGCATGCACACTTTTTTTGGAACTTTTTTTGAATTTTTTTTGAATTTTTAAAAAAACTTTTTTGGGGGGGTCCAGACCTGCTGCCCCCTCCCCCATGGCTGCTGCCCTAGGCCATGGCCTAGGGTGGCATTATGGGTAATCCAGGCCTGGCCTTCCCTCCGCATCTGAACGGGGCCAGAATTTTAACGAATTAATTTTGAATTTTTCCCAAAAATTTTCGGAAATCAATCCTATTTGAAGCATCAGTGCCCTCTACATCCAAAACGAGTTTTGAACCATTTGTTTCTTGATCAACTAGGCCTACTATCTATCTAAGATATATATATATATATAAAATGTACCTATTCTGACTTACAAACAAATTCAACTTAAGAAGAAACCTACAGAACCTATCTTGTTTGTAACTTGGGGACCGCCTGTATTTTAAAACTAGCCAATTGCATTCTATCACATGCCTGCAAGAAGCTGCCTGATGAGCTGCCTGACAGAGCCTAACCCCAATAAATAACACACATAAATGCCTTAAGTCATAGGTGGGAGGGATGGCTGAGGCCCCGTCTACACTGACCATATAATGCAGTTCAAATTGTAGCTTTAGTGGACCAACCCAAAGCATAAAATACATTATGCAAACTTTCAAAGCTTCGCTGTCTTCTTCATCAATCAAAAATATTAAAAATCACACAGGAGTAAAATGGTGTTGATGTTAGTCACAGGGCTACATTCCACTTGAGATGTTATCACTTAAAAATGGCATCGAAAGATTTCAACACATCTTGTGAAGAGCAATAAAAGAGAGGTAATAAGATTTCAATTCCATTCATCACAGAAAAGTAAATTATCTTGAGATTCAGCTGTCCCTGTCCTAAATTTCAGAGAAGGTACTCCATGGAAGCCTCAGGCTGGATCTACACTGCTCTATATTCCAGGATCTGATCCCAGATTATCTGCTTTGAACTGGATTATATGAATCTACACTGCTATATAATCCAGTTCAAAGCAAATAATCTGGATTTTATATGGCAGTGTAGAAGGGCTCCTGAGAGCCCATTCTCTTCCCTTTCGCGAGGGGGTGTCAAGAGGGGTCACCAAAGACCACCACAAAACACAGTATTTTCTGTTGGTCACTGTGGTTCTGTGTGGGAAGTTTGGCCCAATTCTCTCCTTTGTGGGGTTCAGAATGTTCTTTGATTGTAGGTGAATCCCAGCAACTACAACTCTCAGATATCAAAGGTCTATTTTCCCCAAACTCCACCAGTGTTCACATTTGGGCATATTGCGTATTCATGCCAAGTTTGGTCCAGATCCATCATTGTTTGAGTCCACAGCTCTCTCTGGATGTAGGCGAACTACAACTCCCAAACTCAAGGTCAATGCCCACCAAACTCTTATAGCATTTTCTCTTGGTTATGGGAGTTCTATTGGCCATGGAAGTCCTGTATCCCAAGTTTGGTTCAATTCCATTGTTGGTGGAGTTCAGAATGCTCTTTGAGTGTGGGTGAACTATAAATCCCAGCAACTACAACACCCAAATGACAATTCATCCCCCCAACCCCACCAGTATTCAAATTTGGATGTATTGCGGGTTTGTGCTCAATTTGGTCCAGTGAACGAAAATACATCCTGCATATCAGATATTTACATTATGATTCATAACAGGAGCAAAATTAGAGTTATGAAGTAGCAACAAAAGTGATTTTATGGTTGGGGGTCACCACAACATGAGGAACTTATAAAGGGGTCGCGGCATTAGGAAGGTTGAGAATCACTGATCTAGAGCAGTGTTTCCCAACCAGTGTGCCATGGCACACTAGTGTGCTGTGAGCGATCATCAGGTGTGAGGTGGGAAATTGGAAGCTCAGGCTCTTAGGAATGGTGGGAGTTGAAGTCCAAAGCACCCAGAGGGCCGAAGTTTTCCCATGCCTGTTTTAGGGACCTTAAAGTGGTGAGCCTCCTTCCAACATTGTGATTCTGGATAGAAAGCAAACAACAACATAACATAACATTGTTTGAGTCCACAGTGTTCTCTGGGTGTAGGTGAACTACAACTTCCAAAGTCAATTCCCAAGCAAACCCTTTCAGTACTTTCTGTTGGTAATGAGAGTTCAATATGCCAAGTTTGGTTCAATACCATTGTTGCAAGAGTTCAGGATGCTCTTTGATTGTGTGTTAACTATAAATCCCAGAAACTGTAACTCCCAAATGCCAAGGTCTATTTTCCCCAAACTCCATCTGTGTTCACATTTGGGCATATTGAGTATTCATGCCAAGTTTGGTCCAGATCCATCATTGTTTGAGTCCACAGCTCTCTCTGGATGTAGGCGAACTACAACTCCCAAACTCAAGGTCAATGCCCACCAAACCCTTCTGGTGTTTTCTATTGGTTATGGGAGTTCTGTGTGGGAAGTTTGATTCCATTCCATCATTAGTGGAGTTCAGAATGCTCTTTGATTGTGGGTGAACTATAACTCCCAGCTGTTGAGCAAGACCTTCATGTGTGTCTTTCTGCCATTCCTGCCAGGATATCTATGTTGTGTTCATTGAAACAGACCCAGGTTTCACACTGAGTGTATAAATACATTTAAAAACATATTAACTATATGCCATTCATGCCAGGATATGCCATTCCTGCCAGGATACTGTGTTAGAGTGTTATTTTGTGTCATTTTGGTTGGTGGTGTGCCCCAGGATTTTGTAAATGTAAAAAATGTGCCGCGGCTCAAAACAGGTTGGGAAACACTGATCTAGAGCCTGGAAAATTATCTTTTTAATCCCCACCTCGAGGAGAGGTGGGTAACAAAAAATGCAGACAGCCAATTCTCTCACATCAGAAGAGATGTTTCTCAAGACACAATTTAAAAAAATCATCATCCCCTGAATCAGTGTTTCCCAACCAATGTGCCGTGGTACACTAGTGTGCCGTGAGCGATCATCAGGTGTGCCGTGGGAAATTGGCACTCTCCCCCCTCCTAGCAGCTCCCTCACATGTTTCCAAGAAACAATTTGAGCCTCTCCGCTTGGATTTTTTTTTACTCTTTTATTGGATTTTTCGAGAGTTGCCTCCCCCAAGGAACTGTTTATAATAGCTTCATGACATCCATAGTTAACTGGAAGCAAGTTTCACTCAGGGTGAAATTACACAAAGGTCTGGAGAACAAGCTCTATGAGGAGCGGCTTGAAGAGCTGGGCATGTTTAGCCTAAAGAAGTGAAGGCTGAGAGAAGACATGATAGCCATGTATAAATATGTGAGAGGAAGTGATATATATGTTGTGTTCATCGAAACAGGCCCAGGTTTCACACTGAGCGTATAAATACATTTAAAAATATATTAACTATATGTATTACTGCGCTTGATTGTCATTTTGTGTCATTTTGGTTGGTGGTGTGCCCCAGGATTTTGTAAATGTAAAATATGTGCCGCGGCTCAAAAAAGGTTGAAAAACACTGCCCTGAATCATCCCCTGGCTTGGCAATGCTGACAGGAGGATTCTGGGAGATTTGACCACACAACTATTTTGTTTGGCTTGACCTGCAATGGCTTCATGGGCAAATTTCATGTTGTTTGGGCTGTACCCACTGTGGGTGACCTTGGGCTCACTCTCTTTCCCTGTCTGCTTTCCATCACTTTCCATTTACAGAGCTGATCCCAATCTCTCCTGGGTGACGCGAAACCCTTTGAAGGAACATTTCCTCCCCACATTGCTACAGGCCCCAGAAGCTGGATTAATCCGGTTCCAGCCTGGGCAATTAGAACACGCTTGGGGCACGAGGTGACTTTGCAGTGCCTGGATCCCAGGAGCCTGGCACCTTCCCACCCCCTCCATCCAGCTATGCGCAGCGTGGCAGGCGGATCCAGTCTGTGCCGGGCTGGGAAGGGTGGCAGGGCAAAGCCTCTCAGTCTGAGTGCAGTTATTCAAGTCCTTGAGCGTCCTCTAATCCCATCAAACAACAGAACCTGAGCTCTCCCTCTCTCCCCCTCCCTCTCTCACACTCACACACATCAAGGCACACACACCTCTCCCACATTGCAAGGCATCTATCTCAGCAGATACCATAGAACAGGGGTGGGCCATTATTTTTCCCAAGGGGCCACACGAGAGCCAAAAAATATTATGGAGGGCCGCACCTAAAGGCTGAACTACATTCTAATCTTCATAATTTATTTATTTACTATATATTACACATCATTAATATTAACATATTAATATATCAAGAAATATTCATATATTATTAGTATTAATATCATAATTATTATATTATAGTATATATATAGACATTATAATATATTGAAATTATATTATATTATTTATTGTATTATATTATTATAATAAAATTATTATAAAATAATAATAAAACCACTAAAATGAAATAAAATGAAATTCAAAAAGACAAGGTGCGAACCAAGATAGAGGCTGACATCCTCAAGAGAGGAAGGATCCCAAGACGGAGTGGCCCAATGGACCCAGCCCAGAGGATGGCAAAGCGGACCCAGCTGCCGCAGCAGCAGAACAGCAGACGATCGGAGGCTGCAGGCCTCCACCCGCTCTCACCCCCAGCCATTCCCCAGCTGATTGCCCTGCCATCCCGGCTTTAGATTGCCTGGCATCCCGGGAGGCGATCCGGGCCTGCAGCGGGAGCAGTCAGCGACCTGAGGTGGCGAATCGCCCTGGCGACCCGGAAGACGATCAAGTCTTCCTGGTCGCCAGGGCGATCAGTCGTTACAGGTCGCCGACTGCTCCCGCTACAGGCCCAGATCGCCTCTCAGGATGGCAGGCACTCC
This sequence comes from Anolis apletophallus, assembly GCA_030556195.1. NCBI lineage: Eukaryota > Metazoa > Chordata > Lepidosauria > Squamata > Anolidae > Anolis > Anolis apletophallus. The sequence goes on from JARBWK010000006.1 coordinate 141,034,611, forward strand.
AAAGCCGCCGCTCCTCTGATCATTCTCCGGAGCGACGGGCTGTCTGCCGACACAGGCCCCACAGCCCGCGATGGGATGGCGGCAGCGGCACCCCTTCCTCTTGGCCCTGCCCCCAACGCCCTTCTACCTGGGCTGGTAAGAATCAGCCGGGGGTCGCATCCGGCCCGCGGGCCGTAGGATGCCCAGGTCTGCCATAGAAGATCCTGAGGCTGTATGCTGATGGAGCTTAATGCAGTTGGTAGGAAACGTTTTAGAGCAGTGGCTCCCAAACTTTTTTGGCCTACCGCCCCCTTTCCAGAAAGAAATTTACTCACCGCCCCCCTAGAAATTATTTTTTAAGATATTTAATAGCAATTAAACAGAAAGATATATGTATTAATGCGGTAGTTCTCAACCTTTCTAATGCCGTTACCCCTAAATAAGGTTCCTCATGTTGTGGTGACCCCATCCATATTTTCATTGGTACTTAATAAATAATTTGGCTACTCTTATAAATTCTAATGCAAATATCTAATATGCAGGACGTATTTTCATGGTTACAAATTGAACATAATTAAAGCATAGTGATTAATCAAAAAACAATATGTTTGGGGGAATATGGACAACGGATGATGGGATTTGCAGTGCCTTCGACCAATTCAGCTCTGACTTCCACAGCCGAGACCCCATGAATGACAGACCTGGACCAAACTTGGCACACAGAACCCTCATGACCAACAGAAAATACTGGAGGGGTTTGGGAGGAATTGACAGTGATTTAGGGGAGATGTAGTTCACCTACATTTGGAGAGCACTCTGAAACCAAACAGCCCTGGATCTGGACCAAATTTGGCACAAATACTCAATATGCCCAAATTTGAATATTGGTGGGGTTGGGGGGATTGATTTTGTCATTTGGGAGTTGCAGCTGCTGGGATTTATAGTTCACCTACATTCAAAGAGCATTCTGATCTCCCAACAGCAATGGAATCGAACTAAACCTGAGCAATAGAGAATACTGGACCTTGGAAATTGGGAGCTGCTTGCATTTTCCTTCGTGCCACGGCTATCTCCCAGGAGGCGCCTGCAAAAGCTGCAATGACTCAGGGGGCATTTGCAGGTGCGGAGGCTTTCCTTCTCCACGGGACCAACTGGCAGGCACACACTCGCAAGCGCGCGAATGTCTCAGCCTGCCAGTTGGAATCCCTTGGCAGGCGTTGCCTGGAAATCACAACGCGCACCCCCTTCCTCTCCTCAACTCCACTCAAGGTGCAGTCCCTTATCGCCCCTTCCTTCCAAGGGACCCGTTGGATTGCAAGGGGCGATACAGGACTGCGCCGTGGGCGGAGTTGAAGAGAGGAAGGGGGCGTGCGCTGCGGTTTCCAGGCAGCGTCTGCACGGGGTTTCCAACTGGCAGGCGCACAGTCGCACGCTTGCGAGTTGGAATCGCGCCACTGCCCCCTTAGAGGGCTTCAGTGCCCCCCAAATTCTCCTGAGCCTCCCACCGCCCCCTTGGATTGCCTCACTGCCCACTAGGGGGCGGTACTGCCCACTTTGGGAACCACAGCCATAGATCCTGAGGCTGTATGCTGATGGAGCTTAATGCAGTTGGTAGGAAATGTTTTAGAGTAACCCTGAGATCTAGCCACTTACTGCATATCTTCATGTATGAGTCGAACTCATGTGTAAGTTGAGGGCAGGTTTGGGGATCCAAATTATAGATACAACCCCCGGATAAGGCAAGGGTCATTCCAAAGAAAGGGGAAACCATCAACGCCAATCTATAAAGACCTTTTAACTAAGGATCTAAGAGCATTGAAAACCCAGGAAGAGCTAAAACAAAAATTTCCGAATATTACATGGCTGCATTATCTACAAATAAAAGAATATTACAATCAGGACAAGAAACTACTATTTAATAGCAAAGAAGAATTTTGGGACAAAATACTAAATACGGAGAGAAAAAATGCATAACAAAGATTTATGATAAATTACTAGAGTGGTCCACAGAAGGAGAGGTAATCAAAAACCGCAGATGATGTCCAGATTTGTCACTCCTTTCCACTTGTCACCAAGGAGGCTGTCCAGACCTTGAACCGGTGCTTGGCTGCTGTGTCGGGCTGGATGAGGGTTAGCAAATTGAAACTTAATCCAGACAAGACAGAGGTCCTCCTGGTTAGTCGAAAGGCCGAACAGGGCTATGGCAAAACGGAGATAGAAAAGAACTTTGGCAACCACTTCATCAGGTCAACCCTCATAAAAATATGGCTAAAATATTAAAAAAAATTCCATCATAAGATACCTTTGTGGGTATCACCTATAGAAGCTGAACATAGACGGCAACAAGGATGGAGAAAGTGGATGACGTACAAAGATTTATTAAAAATAGAGAAGGGCATATTAGAAATAAAAACTCAAGAAGAACTGTCCACGCTCTCAGGGGGGTCATCATGGTTAATGTATCATCAAATTAAGTCAGCGTATAATAGAGATAAAAAAAAGTGGCTTTGACGAGAAGGAAGATTTCTGGGAGAAAATCATAACATCAGGGAAAAAATTGATAACAAAATTATACAACAAATTGATAGAAAGAGAAACAGAGACAGAAACAGTGAAAAGTTGCATGATTCAGTGGGCAAAAAATATAGGGAGACCGATAAAATTAAATGAATGGCATTTAATTTGGACAAAGAAATTGAAATATACTTATGCTATGGACTTGAAAGAGAACTGGATGAAGGTATTCCATCGCTGGTACATTACTCCAAAAAAAATCAAAATAATGTATAAGAATAGTAATTCCAAGTGTTGGAAATGCCAAGAGCATCCAGGCAGCTACTTTCATATGTGGTGGTCTTGTCCACAAATAAAGAAATTTTGGGACCAAATTCATGAAACCATGCAAGATATTTTCAAAATAAAATTCCTTCCAAACCAGAATACTTCCTTTTGGGAATTATAGATCAGGACTTAGTATTGGAAGAAAATGAAGACAAGCTATTTTTTTATATGTTTACAGCGGCAAGAATCGTTCTGGCCAGAAAATGGAAGACTGATAAAATCCCTGATAGAGCCGAGTGGATGGAAAAGGTATATGAAATAAAAAATATGGACACACTGACATTCTATCTAAAAAAGAATACCCCTACGCCAAGGAAACAGACAAACTGGACTCAAATAGACGACTATTCCAGAGTAAACTTTTAATAAAGATAAACAAGAAATAAGGACTTATACACCAGGATATTGTATTAAAACCACACCAAGAAGAAGAAAAGGAAGTCAACTGTATATAACTTTCCCCACAGAAATTCAATCCCCTTTTCCCTTCCCCAAGTTCCCCTTTTTGCATTTATCTTTTCTTTGCCTTTACTATACTTGACTTACTACTAGTAGCTTAATGCCCCTACCCCGTTTCACCACTCCCTTACCCTACCCAACACCCCGATTATAATAATGAAAAGTTGTAATTTTCTTTTTCCCTTTTCCCTTTTCCCTTTGCTCTATATTGTTCTTATAAGAAGGTGGTATTTACTACCCTCGTTTTTCTTTACTTAATTCTGAAAATCAATAAAAACTATTAAAAAAAAAGAAAAAGAAAGGCCGAACAGGGCATAGGGTTACAGCCTGTGTTGGATGGGGTTACACTCCCACTGAAGACGCAAATTCGCAGCTTGGGAGTGATCCTAGATTCATCGCTGAGCCTGTAACCCCAGGTCTCGGCGGTGGCCAGGGGAGCTTTTGCACAGTCAAGACTTGTGCGCCAGCTGCGCCCATACCTTGGGAAGTCTTATCTGGCTACGGTCGTCCACGCTCTGGTCACATCCCGAATAGATTACTGCAACACACTCTACGTGGGGCTGCCTTTGAAGACAGTTCGGAAACTGCAATTAGTCCAAAGGGCAGCAGCCAGATTACTAACTGGAGCTACATATAGGGAGCATACCACCCCCCCTGCTTTGTCAGCTCCACTGGCTGCCTGTCCAATTCCGGGCTCAATTCAAAGTGCTGGTTTTGACCTTTAAAGCTCTATATGGTTCTGGCCCAGCTTACTCGTCCGAACGCATCAGCTACGTCCCACCTTGTAATCTAAGATCATCCGGGGAGGCCCTGCTCTCGCTCCCGCCTACTTCTCAAATGCGGTTGGTGGGGACAAGAGATAGGGCCTTCTCGGTGGGAGCTCCCCATCTGTGGAATGTGCTCCCTATTGATATACGATCTACCTCATCCCTCCTGGCATTCAGAAAAAAAGTGAAATCCTGGTTATGGGACCAGGCGTTTGCACATTAGCATGATACAGCACTTTAGATTGGATTGTAATGGCAAGCTGGTGGACATGGGCCAATGCTTCTATTATGGACGGAATACTATTTTTAACTTATGTGAATGTATATGATGTATTTTAATGCTAATTGTATTTTAATGTATTTTAATGCTAACTGTATTTTAATGTATTTTAATTCTGACTGTTTTTGGTTTTCTATTATATGTATACTGTGTTTTTGGCATCAAATTGTTGCCGTTGTTAGGCCGCTCTGAGTCCCCCCCTCGGGGGTTGAGAAGAGCGGGGTAGAAATGGTGGAAATAATAATAAACTGTACGGTGAAATGGGCGGAGAATTTTAAAAGATCAATACCTCTAGCAGACTGGGAGATAATGTGGAACAAAAAATTGAACTCTACATATGCAGCAGACTTAAAAGAAAATTGGTTGAAAATGTTCCACCGGTGGTATATTACACCAAAAAAATAAGTATGATGTATAAAAATACATCTAAGAACTGTTGGAAATGTGGCAATTATGAGGGGAGCTTTTATCATTTATGGTGGACTTGTAGAGAAGCTCAAAAATACGGGCAGCTGAGGAGTGTCAACAGATCTTTAAAAGAAATGCCCCAAAACCCCGGAATATTATCTGCTAGGAATAACGGATCCAGACTTAAAACTTGACTCCAATGAAGATATTCTTTTTATATATATGTTGATTGCTGCCCGGATTATATATGCAAAACTTTGGAAACAGAGGGAAATACCGGATTTAGAACAATGGATAAATAAAGAGATATAAAAGACATGGACAAACTAACTTTTTTACTGAAGAAAAACTCAAGTAATCCAATTAAACAAACAAATTGGACACAGGTGGAGGAAAATGAAGAAGTGAAGAAAAGAAAGAAAATTATAACAATGGACAAAAGAAGGGTCAATAATTAAGTATTTTTTTAATATTACCCTTTTTTATTGTCTTTTGCAATACAGAAGTTCACTAAATGAATAACTTTATATATATATACACACACACACACACACACATACACACACACACACCTTTTTTCTGGGTTTTTTCTTTCTTCCAATTTTGATAAGATTCTTGTTTTCCTACTTTCTTTCAACAAAATTGTTCTCCCACTTTACTTGTAATACCTAACCATTTCCCCCTTTTTATTTTTAATAATAATAATAATAATAATAAGCCAGAAGCAGTAGCAGAGAAAGTAGAGGGGCCAGTACTTCTTTTAGGTTTCCTTGAGATGGACTGAGCGCTTCCATTTTGCCATTCAACTCAGAGAGAGAAGAACGATTCCTTTTTAAATAAGAGTTAAAATACAGTGCTTACATCAGGGGTGCTCACACTTTTTCAGCTCGCGAGCTACTCTTAAAGCAACCAAGTCCAAAAGATCGACTTGCCCCCGCTGCCGCGCGCCACCGCACACTCCCGCCACCGCGCACTCCTGCCGCGCATGCTTCTGCTGCTGTTTTCCACCCGTGCAGCGCTTCTTCCACCTGCGGGGCATTGCAGGAAGGAGAAAGCACGAGGTGGGCCATCCAGAGGGAGCGCTTCGTCCTGCCTGTCTCGCCGGCAGCAGAGGCTGCACAGCTGCATCTGGAGGAGAGAGAGGCAGGGCGCTCCCTCCAGAGGCTCCGCTTCGTGCTTCCTCCTTCCGACAATGCCCCGCAGGCGAAAGAAGCACCGCGAGAGCGGAACCCAGCAGCAGGAGCGCACATGCACGCAGGGTGTGCGTGCACATGGCAGGAGTGCTCCATCCGGCTGCTGAGGCCCGAAGATCACCTGGAAGAGGGCCGAAGATCTACTAGTAGCTCGCGAGCTACCTAATGAGCACCCCTGGCTTACATTAACCTGTGGACAAGTCATCCATTGGGGGGTTGTTGTTTTTTGTTTTGCATTAATAACATGACATGACTCTAAATTCCATCAGCTATAAGTTGGGAATGATGGGTTTTAAGGAGTCCAGTAATATTTGCAGGACTGTGAGTTCTTTGTCTATAGCAGTGTTTCCCAACCTTTTTTGAGCCGTGGCACACTTTTAACATTTAAAAAATCTGGGGGCACACCACCAACCAAAATAACACAAAATGACACTCTAACACAGTAAAGAACGGCTGGGGGATGGTGGCCTGCTGGGAGCAGCCGCTGGGAGTGCCGAAGCCGGGGGAGGAGGAGCAGGAGGAGCCAGGCCATGCCCCGCCCCCGGCTTCAGCTCTCCCACAGCTTCTCCAGCCTTGAGGGGGAAGTGCGAGCAAGGGACGGGAGTCATGGCGGGAGTCATGGTGAATTGGAGGCTGGCTGGGGAAATGTCCGAAGGAGGCGGAGCCTCAGCCCCTTCTTCTTTTTCTTCGCTGCCGCCCGGCCCTTCCTCCTCCTCCCCCAAGCAGCAGGAGTTCAGCAGGAGGAGGGGGGAAGGAAGAGGGCAGAGAGCTTTTCTCGCGGCACAGCAGGAGGTCCGTCACGGGACACTACACAGCGGTTGGGAAACACTGGTCTATAGTATAAAGTTTAAATCAGTGGTTCCCAAAGTGGGCGGTACCACCCCCTGGTGGCCGGTGGGGCAATCTAGGGGGGTGCTGGAAGGCTCAGGAGAATTTGGGGGGCGCTGAACCCCTGTAATGGGGCGGTGACGTGAGCCAGGTGATAGGCTACCATCCATCTCGTGTGTGTCTCTCTCTCTTCTTCCCTCCTCCTGCTCCCTCCTCCTCCTCTCGCCAAGTAAGGGATAATAATAATAATACCTTTGGGGTTCCCTTCCAACTGGTTGAGTCTTATAACAATAATAATAATGTCCTTCAACATATTTATTTATTTATTTATTATTTATTTATTACTTCGATCTTGTATTCCGCTCCTCCCTACAGGCTCGGGGTGGATAACAGCAACAACAATAGGCATCATGTCACAGACATGGGGCCCTACAATAAAAAGAATAAAACACATTAAAACACACAGTTTTACACATTTCGAGGGTGATAGCCGAGGTCTTAGGGTGTAGTCCTTCTCGGCCATTTAACTGAAAGCCAGTCCAAAAGGGCTGTCTTGCAAGCCCTTCTAAATGGTGCCAGGTCTGAGATGGCTCGAGCACTGTCCGGCAGAGAATTCCACAGTACTGGAGCCACTGCGGAAAAAGCATGCTGTCTAGTCCCAGATAGGTGGCAGGAGCGGACAGATGGTACCGTCAGAAGATTCTGTTCGTCTGACCGCAGTGATCTCGGGGTACATACGGATAAGGCGGTCCCTCAGGTACGCAGGCCCTAGGCCGTGTAAGGCCTTAAAGGTCAATACCAACACCTTGAAGGCGATTCGGTACTCAATAGGGAGCCAGTGCAGCTGCCGGAAGATGGGCGTGATATGCTCCCTTACCGACGAGCCCGTCAGCAAGCGAGCGGCGGCATTCTGCACCAGCTTGAGTTTCCGAATCGTCGACAAGGGAAGGCCAACGTAGAGGGCGTTACAGTAGTCCAATCTCGAGATGACCGTCGCTTGGATTACCGTCGCAAGGTCGCTCCTGGACAGGTAGGGTGCCAGTCGCCTAGCCTGTCGTAGGTGGAAGAAGGACACCCTGCTGACCGCGGAGACCTGGGCCTCCATGGTCAGCAGGGAGTCCAACCGAACACCCAAGCTCTTAACTAGGGATGACGGACTAAGCTGCTCGCCATCCAGGGTAGGCAACCGGCACCCACCCAGCCCAGGGCGACCAGGCCACAGGATCTCCGTCTTCGACGGATTCACCTTCAGCCGGCTGGCGTGCAGCCAACCAGTCACGGCTTCAAGGCATCGATGGAAACAATCGGGTACGGAGTCCGGCCTGCCGTCCATTCTCAGCAGAAGCTGGGTGTCATCCGCATACTGATAACACTCCAGACCAAAGTCGCGGGCCAGCTGGGCCAGGGGGCGCATATAAACGTTGAATAATAAGGGGGAGAGGATGGCCCCCTGGGGGACCCCACAATTAAGTGGGGACCTCCCGGAGACCGCCCCGCCCCCCTCCACACGTTGTCCCCGTCCCCGGAGGAAGGAGGCCACCCATTGAAGGGTAGTCCCCCCGACCCCAGCGCCGGCTAAACGGTGGGTCAACAATGCGTGATCTACCGTATCAAATGCTGCTGTCAGATAGAACAGGACGAGCAGAGCTGATCCACCCTGGTCCAGCTGGCGGCGGTTGGTCTGTAATGGCGACAAGCACGGTCTCGTCCCCATGCCCAATACGGAAGCCGGACTGGAAGGGATCAAGTCCAGCTGTGTCATCTAAGAACCGCTGCAGCTGATCCGCTGCTGCCCTCTCAATTACTTTGCCCAAAAAAGGCAAGTTGGAAACTGGCCTGTAATTGGAGGGAGCCGAAGGGTCTAAATTCGGCTTCTTCAGCAGCGGTCTCACCATAGGCTCTTTCAATCCCTCTTTCAATTTAGTGGAACATGGATTCAGTGCGATAACAAATTTATTAACAAAAAAAGAAACCAATTGCAAAATAGTCAATCGCGATGATTTGAGATGACTGCTGACGAAAATAGAGCCGAGGATTACTAGATTGGTAGCAGCAGGCCAGGTTCATCCTCATTCAGATGATTTCGAATGTTTTAACTTTTTTGTATTACTTTTCTATTCTTCCCCCTTCAATAAATAGTTTCATAATTTCAAACTTCAAGGTTTCTAATTTACAACTTTCATTATATTTTATGAAAAAGGTAGAAATATGAATACATATATCTTTCTTTTTAATTGCTATTAAAATAAAAAATTAATTTCTACAGGGGGCTACGAGTAAATTTTTTTCTGGAAAGGGGGCGGTAGGCCAAAAAAGTTTGGGAACCACTGGTTTAAATGATGAGTGGCAAGCTATACTTTTGTAACATAGAGTTTTTTGAGGCAAGAAGTACCTTTACTGAGTTACTTCAGCGCTGCTTGAAAGATTTACTCATTTCAAGGGACAAGCATACTCCTGTTTGGGGGGAAAGAACTCCAGAAAAGCTACTCTAGGGCCTCATCACACTAGAGGGGAAAAAATCCACTTAAAATCCAGTTTGTGCCTCCTGCAGAATTCTGGGAAATAGGGATTAGCATTTAGCAGCCTCATTAAACTACAAACCCCAGAATTCTGCAGGAGGCACAAACTGGATTTTTAAGTGGATTTTTTCTCTAGTGTGACCAGGGCCGTAGCCAGGATTTTGATTCCGGGGCTGAGTTTGGTTCGGGGGGCTGAGACTGGGTGGAAGAGGGTCTACCCTAGCAAACCTTTTGTATTGTTATCCCAATAACCCCATTAATGTGGGATATAATGAGCATGGTGATCAGATCATGATATAAATAAACATAACAGTTTAAATAATGTACCAGTAAGGCCTTTTCGCGGACCACCTTGAGAATTTTGGGGGCTGAAGCCCCATAGCCCCCTGGCTACATGCCTGAGTGTGACGATTACTACATTCCTTCTCATTAACTTGTGGCTTTCTTTCTCTTCACTTTACATGTAAAATAATACTGCAAGATAGGAACAGTTTCAGAAAGAGTCTGGTCCAAACTGATCCAGCGATTTTCATACTCACTTAGCACTTGATCTTGGGTCCAGTACTCAGTCCTGTACTCCAACACTCTCTATTGCAGGGGGCTTGGATTCCATATGAACACAAAAATAAACTTGAAAAGAGGAACTGGGTGACAACGATACTCTGTGTGTTGCTATGCCAGTGAAAGTATAATCACAACACTAGGGTTGTATAGTGTGCAATGGTCTTGGGTGTAAAACACAAGAGACCATTAATCCTCAGTTGAGACATTAGATTTCATTTATGGACTGCATACCCAGAAATGCCCCAGCCAGCATAGCCAGTGGTCCAAAAAAAAAGTGACTTTTCAAAGCTCTGCCTCAATCCTTTGTTGTTTAACTCCATGAAATGATACAAGGTTCTGGTATTATCAGAGACAGAGATAAAATACTGTATCTTTTTTCCCTTTCATCTTTCAATGGGTTGTAGGAGGAGCTCCCAATAGGGTTGTCACTTTTTGATATAAAAATAAGGGACATTTACCTAAAAATACGGGATTTTTCACAAAAATAAGGGGCACTTCATCAAAACTTCAAAATCAAATGTTAAGTATAAATAGTTTTATTAACAGAATAAGATCATGACTGAAATTCATAAAAGAAACTGACTTACACCCTCTTAACAGTACATAGTATGTTTCTGCATGTTTTGTCATACCTAATGCATTGTACTGTATACTACATACAGTAATAATAGCTTTATAATAGCAGTACAATGCATTAGGTATGACAAAATATGCGGAAAAAACAGTTTCAATTTTGGAGACGTTCGCAAGGACTGCATTACAGTAGAGCAGTGTTTCCCAACTAGTGTGCCGTGGCACACTAGTGTGCCATGCGCGATCATCAGGTGTGCCGTGGGAAATTGGAGCCTCCAATACCCTTTCTTCCCCCTCCTGCCAAACACTTTTTCTTCTTCACTCGGGCTCCCTTCTTCCCAGCCTCGCTCTGCTCGCTTTGCCTCGCTTTGCTCTGGGGCGAGTCTGCGCAGTAGCGCCCGCACAGGTCATGTCTTCCTCCCTCCCCCGCCCTTTCTTCCCCCCTCCCCTCCTGAACACACTCACACTGCCCCCTCGGATCAAAATGGCAGCAGAAGCGGCAGTGCAGATGAAAAAAGTGTTCGGCAGGAGGGGGAAGAAAGGGCCAGGGGGGGGAGGAAGAGGGGACCTTAAAGTGGTGAGCCTCCTTCCAACATTGTGATTCTGGATAGAAAACAAACAACAACATAACATAATATAGATTGAGTCCACAGTGCTCTCTGGGTGTAGGTGAACTACAACTTCCAAACTCAAGGCCAATTCCCAAGCAAACCCTTTCAGTACTTTCTGTTGGTAATGAGAGTTCAATATGCCAAGTTTGGTTCAATTCCATTGTTGCAAGAGTTCAGGATGCTCTTTGACTGTGTGTTAACTATAAATCCTAGAAACTGTAACTCCCAAATGCCAAGGTCTATTTTCCCCAAACTCCATCTGTGTTCACATTTGGGCATATTGAGTATTCATGCCAAGTTTGGTCCTGATCCAACATTGTTTGAGTCCACAGTGCTCTCTGGATATAGGCGAACTACATCTGCAAAACTCAAGGTCAATGCCCACCAAACTCTTATAGTATTTTCTCTTGGTTATGGGAGTTCTGTGTGGGAAGTTTGTGTCTTTCTGCCATTCCTGCCTGGATATCTATGTTGTGTTCATCGAAACAGGCCCAGGTTTCACACTGAGTGTATAAATACTTTAAAAAACATATTAACTATATGTATTACTGCAGTAGAGGATGGGATCAAATATACCAGCAAATTTTGCAATAAAGCATTTACTTTTGGCCTTGGAAGAGAGCACATTTTGATTGTGCTAATGTGGTGTCTCTGCTGCTCTCGCCTCTCTCCTGTGTGCACGCTCCGTGGTGGCCTGTCCTCATTGGCTGACCTGAGTGGAGCAGGCCTGGCGGCACAGCAAGGCACCACCTATGGCCGGGCAGACGCGCCACTTCTGGGGCTGCTCTGCTGCCTGCCGTGCCTGCGAGTGAGTGCCAGGTGAGCGAGCGCAAGCGCCGCGGAGAGGCTGCTGGCAGTGTGGTGGCGCTCACTGCTGGCCCGTCCTCGCCACCTGCTGCCACCTATCCTGTCCTGTCCTGTCAATACGAGACAGGAGCTGAAAATACGGGACACGGAATTCAGAGCAAAAATACGGGACGTCCTGTATAATACAGGACAGGTGGCAACCCTAGCTCCCAACCAACTCAGAGGTGACATCTATCACCAGGATATGCTTTGGATGGGTATCATCCTACTTGTAAAGGGAAAAAATAGGCATAGTAACAGCTGGCATGGACTGAAGGGTTAGTTTCAGTTCGTGGTCAGTAAGAGCAGATCCAAAGTGAACTGTATGAGGCCGCTTCCACACAGCTAAATAAAATCCCACATTTTCTGCTTATAGGGCAGTGCAGACTCAGACAACCCAATTCAAATCAGATATTGTGGGATTTTCTGCCTTGGTATTCTGGATTATATGACTGTGTGGGAAGGCCCTTAGAAGTCCCAACACTGCCACTAGCATAAAAACTGAGCCATCCCTGTTTGGCCAAAACAGCTACTTCTAGATGTTGTTGGACTGCAACTCTTACATCATCATTGTTGGTGGCTATGTTGGGTAGAGTTGTCAGAGGCCTCTTCCACACAGCTGAATAAAATCCCACATTATCTGCTTTGAACTCGAATATATGGCAGTGTGGACACAGATATCCCAGTTCAAAGCAGATATTGTGGGATTTTCTGCCTTGATATTCTGGGGGCCCTTCCACACAGCCCTATATCCCAGGATATTAATGCAGGAAATCCCACATTATCTGAGTGTGAACTCAGACAAACCAATTCAAAGCAGATATTGTGGGATTTTCTGCCTTGATATAGGGCTGTGTGGAATGGCCCTGGGTTATATGGCTATGTGGAAGGGCTCAGAGTAAAAACTGTAGAGCAGGGGTCGGAAACCTTTTTCACTCAGAGAGCCAGGAAAGCAAAATATTTGGACATTTATTTCACTGAGAGCCATATAATATATAAAATATATTTTAAGACTGAATTCAACTAAATGTGAGTCTATACGTACATACTATGAGTAAGGGATTCCCCCGGCAGAATGAAGGGACACTTCAGACCTGGTTCTGCAAAAGGCATGCTCAGGACTCTGGGAAGGAAGAGAAGACGGAAGCAGGGCCGGTCTATCCATTACGCCAACCACGCAGTCGCGTAGGGCGTCGGCACCTGGGAGGGGCGTCGCCACCTGGGAGGGGTGCCGCCGCGCCAGCCCCACCCCACCCCGCCGCCCGTCAGCCGGGCCTTTGTCAGCCGGCCCCACCGCCCGGGGCGCTCCGGCCGCGGCTCCACATGCGCGGAGATTTTCACGCATGCGCAGAAGCTTCTAAGGCGCTACAGTGCCTGTAGGAGCTGCTGCGCATGTGCGAAAATCTCCGCGCATGCGTACTGGCTCCAGAGTGTGCCTCCTGTTTTGGAGCCAGTGCGCATGCATGCAGTTTCGCGCATGCGCACAGATTCGCGCATGCGCACTGGGCTCCAGAGTGTGACTCGCGCTCAGGAGCCACTGGGGGGGGGGGCGCAAATTTTTTTTCGTTTACCCCGCCAGAATAGGTAGGACCGCCCCTGGACGGAAGGAAGGGGAAAAGAAAGAAAGAAAGACAGAGGAAATAAAGGAGGGAGGGGGAGAGGAAGAAAGAAAAGAAGAACGAACTATGGAAAAGGAAGAAGAAAAAAGCAGGAGAGAGAAAGAGGGGAAAAAGAAAGAAGGTAATGGGAAGTGTTCCGTCTTCCAGACACCTGTTTTGTGTTGCTCCCAGTTCTGGATGGCAGCTTCCTTTTGCATTTTCCTTTAGGGTTGCCATAGACCCACTGGCACCCTGTTAGTTAATCATTTACAGGTTTGCAGACAGTTTTGCAATGCTTGCTGCTGGAGCCTTGCAAAATGTATCCCTTTGGTTTGGGGCCCACCCTTTTCCCTGGGGATGAGTTCTCTATTTTGAGATCTCTCTTTAGTCTTTCTCAGGCAGTAGAAGAGCTCAGATGTGCTTGGCCAGTCAGGCTAGCTGTGTATAGGTCACCGTAAGTACTGAATGAATGAACGACCAATTGCTTGACTGCTGGAGTTAGATAAGCGAATGATACCCTGCTGTGATTAGCACTGCTTGTTGCATACGGTAATTATCTAACTGCCATTCCAGCACCGGTTCGCCTTCGAACTGGCTCTAGGCATAAATAGGGAAGGCGTAGCTCCTTCTATTCAGTAACCTAGGGCAGTGTTTCCCAACCTTTTTTGAGCCGCGGCACACTTTTAACATTAAAAAAATCTGGGGGCACACCACCAACCAAAATGACACAAAATGACACTCTAACACAATAAAGAACGGCTGGGGATGGTGGCCTGCCAGGAGTGCCGGCCGGGGGGGGGGGAGCCAGGCCACGCCATGCCGCCCCCTGCCCCAGCTTCAGCTCTCCCAGCAGCTGCTCCAGCCTTGAGGGGCAGTGCCAAGCCAGCGGTGGCAGAGCCAGCACAATGCTGGCTTGGCACTGTCCACTCAAGGCTGGAGCAGCTGCTGGGAGTGCCGGGCCGGGGAGGGTGGAGGAAGGGAAGGGAGGGAGGGGGACCCAAGAAGGAGAAGGAGGTGGCACGAAGGGGCGGCGCGTCAGAGGCCATGCTGTGACGCGGCGCCCCTTCGCGCCGCCTCTTGCTCCTTCTCGGTCCCCCCTCCCTTCCTTCACTCAAAAAATCAACCTTTTTTAAAAAACATAATTCGGGGGTCCTAATCTGCTGCCCCTCCATTTGTGCTGCCCGAGGCCATGGCCTCGGGTGGCCTTATGGGTAATCCGGGCCTGAGGGGAGAGAGCAGGAAGTGAAAAGAATGGAAGGAGAAGGAAAGGACTTGGGGGGAAAATAATAGAAGAGGAAGGAAGAGGGAGGGAGAATGGAGGAAAGAAGGAAGGGGAGAGAAGGAGGAAAAAGGAAGGAGAGAAGGGGAAGGAAAGGGTGAAGGGGAGAAAAAAAGGGAGGAAGGAGGAAGGAAGGAAGGAAAGAAGAGGGAGAATGGAGGAAAGAAGGAAGGGGAGAGAGGGAGGGAAAAGGAAGGAGAGAAGGAAAGAATGGAAGAGGAAGGAAGGAACGAAGAGGGAGGGAGGAAAGAAGGTAGGGAGAGGGAGGAAAAATAATGAAAGAAAAAGAAAGGTAAAGGAAGGAAGGAAGGGGGAGGCAGGCGCGGGCTGCTTTGGAGAGCCAGATCCACATCTGGCTCCCGAGCCATAGGTTCCCTACCCCTGCTGTAGAGGGTCCCCATCCCTCTCATGGCTGTTTGCAGAAGAGATTTCAGCCACTATTTCTTTTCATGCAACCAGGTGTCAAGCAATACCTGGCAAACATTCTCTCTCCTGCATAACCATTAAAGCCACAGAATTTGTCTTGTGTGCTAAAGGGTCCCCATACATCAAAGGTCTGGGGTGCATTCGCCTTTCAGATGTTGTTAGGATGCAACGACTGCTCATCATAAACCAAGCCAGGTGGCTAGAAAAAGTGGGACATAGGACTGTCCCTGCCAAATTGGAGGATATGGTTTGGCAAGGTCTGATGGGAAATGGAGTAACAAAACCTTAAGGGCCATAGTTTCTCGAGGTCTGCTCCAAGTGCACAAAATCAGAATCATAGAATCATAGAGTTGGAAGAGACCTCATGGGCCATCCAGTCCAACCCCCTGCCAAGAAGCAGGAAAATTGTATTCAAAGCACCCCTGACAGATGGCCATCCAGCCTCTGTTTAAAAGCTTCCAAAGAAGGAGCCTCCACCACACTCCGGGGCAGAGAGTTCCACTGCTGAACAGCTCTCACAGTAAGGAAGTTCTTATTTATTTATTTATTTACATCATTTATATTCTGCCTTTCTCACCCCACAGGGGATTCAGGGCGGATCTCAATGCACATATACAGGCAAACATTCAATGCCATAGACATACAACATATATAGACAGACATAGAGGCAATTCAACATGTCAGCTTCTGGCCACCAGGGGGAGCTGACACATTCATTCTTTTTTGCGTACTTCCTGGAGATTATATGGCCTCGTAAATCAGTTAAATTTAGCCTCCCCACAAAGTGGTACCTAAATTTCCTACTTGACAGATGCAACTGTCGGGTTGCAAAGGTCGACAACGAGCTACAGTTCTTCCTAATGTTCAGGTGGAATCTCCTTTCTTGTAGTTTGAAGCCATTGTTCCGCGTCCTAGTCTCCAGGGCAGCAGAAAACAAGCTTGCTCCTTTCTCCCTATGACCTCCCCTCACATATTTATACATGGCTATCATGTCTCCTCTTTAAGCCGCTCCTCATAGGGCTTGTTCTCCAGACCCCTTGATCATTTTAGTCACCCTCTTCTGGACACATACCAGCTTGTCAACATCTCTCTTCAATTGTGATGCCCAGAATTGGACACAGTATTCCAGATGTGATCTGACCAAGGCAGAATAGAGGGGTAGCATGACCTCCCTGGATCTCTAGACACTATACTTCTATTGATGCAGGCCAAAATCCCATTGGCTTTTTTTTTTGCTGCCGCCGCATCACATTGTTGGCTCATGTTTAACTTGTTGTCCACGAGGACCCCAAGATCTTTTTCACACGTACTGCTCTCGAGCCATGAGTCCCCCATTCTGTCTCTTTGCATTTCATTTTTTTCTGCCTAAGTGGAGTATCTTGCATTTGTCACTGTTGAACTTCATTTTGTTAGTTTTGGCCCATCTCTCTAATCTGTCAAGATCAGTGATTCTCAACCTTCCTAATGCCTTGACCCCTTCATACAGTTCCTCATGTTGTGGTGACCCCCAAACATAAAATTATTTTTATTGGGCATTGAACTTGAGTTTTAGAGTTGTAGTTCACCTACATACAGACAGCACTGTAGACTCAAATAATGGTGGATCTGGAGCAAACTTGGCACAGATAATAAAAATATGCTCAAATGTGAACACTGGTGGAGTTTGGCGAAAATAGACCTTGACATCTGGGAGTTGTAGTTGCTGGGATGTATAGTTCACCTACAACCAAAGAGCATTCTGAACTCCACCAATGATGGAATTGAACCAAACTTCCCACACAGAACCCCCATGAACAACAAAAATATTATGTTTTCTGGTGGTCTTTGGGGACCCCTCTGACATCCCCTCGTGACCCCTCAAGGGGTCCTGACCCCCAGGTTGAGAAACGCTGGTCAAGACCGTTTTGAATTCTGTTCCTGTCTTCTGGAGAATTGGCTATTCCTTCTAATTTGGTGTCATCTGCAAACTTGATGATCATGTCTAACCCTGTCATTTCCCAAAGTGGGCGCTACCACCCCCTGGGGGGCGGTGGAGCGATCCAAGGGGGCGGTGGGGAGCCCCATGGACAAACCCCGTAGCCACGGCTCCCTCCTCCGCTGAGGAAACCTCGCACAGAATGAGGGAGGAGGAGGGAAAGGCAAGCCTTCCTCGGCAGCAGTGGCAGCAGAGGAGGAGGAGGGAGCCCCAGTGGCAGGCTTTTCCGCTGCAGGTGGGCACCTTTCTCTTCTCCGTCACGAACCTTTCCTATCTCCACCGCCGAGGAAGGTGCACGGAGGGGGTGAGAGAGCAAGGAGAGAGGAGCGTGGCTTTCCCTCCTCCCTCTCCCCATGCACGGCTTTTCTGCCTGCTCCCACCGCTGCCCCTGCCCCTCCGGACAAGGGAGAATGAGAGTAAGGCCACGGAAAAGCCTACCACTGGGGCTCCGGCCTCCTCTGTCGCCGCCGCTGTTGCTGAGGAAAGCTCACACACCGCAAGGGGGGGGGGGTGGAGGAGGGAAAGACAGAAGGGACTAGGTGACCCTTGGAGTCCCTTACAACCTTCTTCATTAGTGTTGTTATTGCTATTGAGACTGTTATTGAGACTGGGTGGCCATCTGTCAGGGGTGCTTTAATTGTGCTTCTGCTGCATGAAGGTAGAAGGGCGTTGGTCTACCGTAGATCAGTGTTTCTCAACCGCTGTGACGCGGCACACTAGTGTGCAGTGACGGACTTCCTGCTGTGCCGTGAGAAAAGCTCTCTGCCCCCCTTCCTTCCCCCCTCCACCTGCCGAACTCCTGATGCTTGGGGGAGGAGAAGGAAGGGCCGGGCGGGGGCAAAGAAAAAGGGGCCGGGGCGCCGCCTCCTTCGGCCGTTTCCCCAGCCAGCCTCCAATCCGCCATGACTTCCGCCCCTCGCTCGCTGAAGCCTGTCCGCCACTCATGCTCCTCCTCTGTGGGAGAGCTGAAGCCGGGGGGAGGGGTGGGGCATGGTGCGGCCTGGCTTTGCCCCCTCTCCCCGGCTTCAGCGCTCCCACAGCTTCGCCAGCCTTGAGAGGGCAGTGAAGAGCCAGCGGTGGCAGAGCCAGCACAATGCTAGCTTGGCACTGCCCCCTCAAGGCTGGCGAAGCTGTGGAAGAACTGAAGCTGGGGGAGGGGGCGGGGCATGGCACGGACTGGCTCTGCCCCTCCTCCCGGCTTCAGCGCTCCCAGCAGCTTTGAGGGGGCAGTCCCATGGCAGAGCCACCATGGCACCCCAGCAGGTCCCAGGTTCCCCCAGCACTAAGTGTATAAATACATTTAAACACAGAGTAACTCTATGTATTACTGTGTTAGAGTGTCATTTTGTGTCATTTTGGTTGGTGGTGTGCCCCCAGATTTTTTTAATGTTAAAAGTGTGCCGCGGCTCAAAAAAAAGCTGAGAAACACTGGTCTAGATGGTCTTTAGAGATCCCTTCCAACACTATTACTATTATTATAATTAATTTCTAGAGGGGCGCCGAGTAAAAAAAATTCTGGAAAGGGGGCGGTAGGCCAAAAAAGTTCGGGAACCATTGATCTAAGTCCTTAATAAAGATGTTGAACTTCTAATAGCAGCCTGGCCAACCATCTCCAGAAAACTCATAAAATGGTAAGGACAATAGGCGCAAACTTCAGTAATAAGAGATATCCTGCCTTTGTCCATGGAGGCTCCATTCCTCTTCGCATTGCGAATTGTCATTGGCAGACTTCAAGAATTCCTGAGTTTCTAACCGCGTCCTTCTGCGCACAGCTTAATCTTCCCAGCGCCTGTGCTTTTTGTTGGTGCGACTGTGTTTCGGGGAGGGGTGGCCCCAGGGCTGTGCATTTTATTGGCAACTCTTTTTGTCATTTTACTGAAGCAGGGCTGTGTCCTGCCAGCAGATTAGCCTTGGGCGTGTAATTGGCTCAGTGGCTGAGCATAAAGCGCAAGGAAAGCAGAGGGAAAAAAGCAGTCCTGTCCTGCCAGGACAGACTTAGGGGGCCCCAGGAGTCTGGGCAGCGGTGGACAGGATCTGGAGAGAGGGAACACGGCACAACTACGGACAGGTAGGAGAAGCCCTACCTGAGTCTGTGGGCATCCACATAAGCAAGGGGATGAAGAGGTGAGTGGAAAGAGCAGGAAGGAACCTCTGGCTAATCCAGAGGATAATGGGAAGAAGGTGGGTGGAAGAAGAGAAAGGAACAGGTCAGGGGCACATATAGTCACATTGCGACGTGGTAAAGATTTGAGCTGTGTCACAAAATGCTGCCCTTGCTGTTTTTAATTGCTTTCGTTTGCCCGCCGCAGGACTCCAGCAACTGTGCCCATGGCTTTCCTCACAGGGACGCATGTCTTTTCAGATTGGGAAGACCCTTTCTTCTTTATAGAGTTGGGATCAACACTGCCCGCCTTATAAGTTCCAGGAATATAGATCCTAGCTGTTTGGCTTTTCTTGTTTTCTAAAGCAGAAAAGTGCCTTCTCCTTCTGTATTATGACCTGCAAGGCGGCCAAAGGGTGGGAAAGTCCGCATGTCTCTGCTCATGGCTTCACTCCAGTTGACTTTGCGCACTCTGCTCTTTCTCTCTCTGCATCGCTCTCTGGATTTTTCTCTAGTAGCGCAGGCAATCTTCCCTCCACATCTCATTCCCTGCTTGCTTCCCATCTCATTGATCCATCCAGGCAAGCTTTTGCAGAGTTAAAACTTGTGCGCCAGCTGTGCCCGTACCTTGGGAAGTCTGATCTGGCCACGGTGGTCCACGCTCTGGTTACATCCCGAATAGATTACTGCAACACACTCTACGTGGGGCTGCCTTTGAAGACTGTTCGGAAACTTCAACTAGTCCAGCGGTCGGCAGCCAGGTTACTAACTGGAGCGACATACAGGGAGCACACCACTCCTCTGTTGTGCCAGCTCCACTGGCTGCCTATCCAATTCCGGGCACAATTCAAAGTGCTGGTTTTGACCTTGAAAGCCCTTTACGGTTCTGGCCCAGCTTCAGGCCCGGATTAACCCATTTTTGTGACCTAGGCCTTGCTTTGGAATTACGCCCCCAGCCAACTTCTACCCCCCCCCCCCCACACACACACACACCACTCAGACCCACACTTGGCTGGGTTTCGCCATGGTGCCTCCAGAGCAAAAGAGAAAGGTGAGTAGGCACCATCCCGCCACCTTTAAGGTCCCCATTCCCACTGGCTGGAAAACTTCGCTGTACTCTGAAGGTCTCCTCGGGAGTCGGGAGGCTTGGGGAGAGCGCAGCGGGTGCAAACTCGCTCCAAAGCCACGCAAGAGAGAGAGAGAGAGAGCATGAGAGAGAGGGTGCGCGACAGAAAGCACGCGTGCGAGAGAGAGCAAGAGAGAGAGCATGCGTGAGAGAGAGAGCAAGAGAGAGAGAGTGAGAGAGAGTGCGCGTGAGAGAGAGAGCGTGCGTGAGAGAGCGCAAGAGTGAGTGAGAGAGAGTGCGCGAGAGAGAGAGAGAGAGCAAGAGTGAGTGAGAGAATGCGCGTGCGAGAGAGAGAGAGATGTGCGCTTGGGGTGCGCTCCCGGAGGGGACGGAGCAGAGACTTTGCCGGGAGAAGGAGCGAGGAGGGGCATGAGAAAGGGGGAAAAGAGGGACACAGACCAGTTTTGTTTTTTGGTCCGTGATCTGCGTCGTCCCCCCCTCGGCTTGTGCCCCTAGGCCATGGCCTTGTTGGCCTTATGGGTAATCCGGGCATGCCCAGCTTACTTGTCCGAATGTATCTCCCCTTATATCCCACCTCGAAATTTACAATCTTCCGGGGAGGCCCTGCTCTCGGTCCCACCTTTGTCGCAAATACGTTTGGTGGGGACGAGGGACAGGGCCTTCTCGGTGGTGGCCCCTCGCTTATGGAACTCGCTCCCCAGCGAAATTAGATCAACATCCTCCCTCCTTTCCTTTAGGAAAAAGGTAAACCCGTGGCTTTGGGACCAGGCATTTGGGTAGATATTGGCAGCAGGTGGAAAGTAAAATGATGACTATGGAAACGGACTACAGATTGGCCGGGACAACCTCTAAATATGGAACTAGGATTCGTATTTTAATCATTGATATTTAAATGTTTTGATCTATTTTATTGCATTTATGATGTTTGATGTTTTATTTACTGTATGTATATGCGGCATCGAATTGTTGCCTTTTTGTTAGCTGCCCTGAGTCCCCCTTCGGGGGTAGAGAAGGGTGGGTTATAAGTAATTGAAATAAATAAATAAATAAATAAAATTTAAAAACAAATTATTCATCTAACACAGTGTTTCCCAACCTTTGTTTGAGCCGCGGCACACTTTTTACATTTGCAAAATCCTGGGGCACCACCAACCAAAATGACACAAAATGACACTCTAACACAGTAATACATATAGTTAATATGTTTTTTTAAATGTATTTATACACTCAGTGTGAAACCTGGGCCTGTTTCGATGAACACAACATAGATATCCTGGCAGGAACTCCCATAACCAAGAGTTTGGTGGGCATTGACCTTGAGTTTTGGAGCTGTAGTTCACCTATATCCAGAGAGCACTATGGACTGAAAAAATGTTGGATCAGGACCAAACTTGGCATGAATACTCAATATGCCCAAATATGAACGCAGATGGAGTTCAGGGAAAATAGACCTTGACATTTGGGAGTTGTAGTTGCTGGGAGTTATAGTTCCCCTACAATCAAAGAGCATTCTGAACTCCACCAATGATAGAACTGGGCCACCACACAGAACCCCCAGGAGGCAAGAGGAGGTCTCTACTTGGGGAAAGGGAGGCAGGCCTTCCCAATGCATGGAGAGGGAGAGACCAAGTAGACAACGGGTGGGGAGGGTGGGGGTGTTTGTAATTTTGTGTCTTTATCGAGGTAGGTTTCTTAAGGTTTTTATACTTCAACACACTAGACTCTTCCCCCTTCCTGGAGGTTCCAATTTCCCACGGCACACCTGATGATCGCTCACGGCACACTAGTGTGCCCTGGCACACTGGTTGGGAAACACTGATCTAACAGTCTGGATCGCTTTACTTTCTGGACAGTTCACCGGCGCTAGTTAATTTGCACGGAAAAGGCTGGTGTAATTATTATTATGAGATTGAAGGCCTTACCAAAACAAGCCCTCTTCAAGTGTACCTTTGTTCGTGCCGGGAACTATGTTTTGGCCAAGCTTATCTTAACAGAGAGTGGGCCCTGTAATCTTTCCCTATTCCCTACTCCACCTCCCCTATCTTGAAGCAACATTACTGCCTGCCAAGAGTAAAAGTGTAGTGCAATCAGAGTTTGAGAAACTCAGACCACAGTTCTGTTCTGTGGCAGCGGGATGGGGTGGATGCAACTACTTAACCAATGAGTTTGAAGACTGAATCCAACAATCATAAAAGGACAGATTTTCAAAATTAGATTATAATAAGATGGGCTTTAGGCTCACACTTCCAAGGAAAGTTTTAAAATACAGGCAGCTATGTGTAAACCATGTTGACACACTGGTTTGGGCAGTTTTCTTCTCCACTAGGAGCATGTCTTTTGTAATGCTAATTAATCTTATCACCCAATTCCAAATACTTCGCTTTGCCACAGAGATACCACAGAGAGTCAGTGTGGCGTAGTGGTCTGTAACCAGGATTCAAATCCCTGCTTAACCATGAAATCTACTGGGTGATTTCCAGCATGTCGCACTCTCTCAACCTCAGAGTAAGGCAATGGCAAATCTGGGTATGGTCATGTTCCAGAAGCATTCTCTCCTGACGTTTAACCTGCATCTATGGCAGGCATCCTGAGAAGTTTTGAGACCTCACAACCTCTGAGAATACCTGCTACATGTGCAGGCAAAACGTCAGGAGAGAATGCTTCTGGAACATGGCCACACAGCCCAAAAACCTTACAGCAACCCAGTGATTCCGGCCATGAAAGCCTTCGACAACACAACGGCAAACCTCTTCAGGACAAATCGTTGCCAGAAAACTCTTTTATGGATTTGCTTTAAGGTTACCATGGATCGGAAAAAACGTGAAGGTACACAACAACAATGCCCTATCTTTCAGCTCAGGCCCCTTCCACACAGCTGAATAAAATACCACATTATCTGCTTTGAACTGGGTAATATGGCGGTCTGGACTCAGATAACCCAGTTCAAGGCACATATTGTTAAATGGCTGTGTGGAAGGACCCCTAGAACAGTGTTTCCCAACCAGTGTGCTGTGAGCGATCATCAGGTGTGCCGTGGGAAATTGGCACTCTCCCCCCCCTCCTAGCAGCCCCCTCAGGTTTCCAAGAAACAAATTGAGCCTCTCTGCTTGGAAATGTTTTTTTTAATTACTATTTTACCGGATTTTTTGAGAGTTTCCTCCCCCCGCCCAAGGAACTGTTTATAACAGCTTCATGACATCCATAGTTAACTGGAAGCAAGTTTCACTCAGAAATTTCACAAAGGTCTGGAGAACAAGCTCTATGAAGAGCGGTTTGAAGAGCTAGGCAGGTTTAGCCTGAAGAAGAGAAGGCTGAGAGAAGACATGATAGCCATGTATAAATATGTGAGAGGAAGTCATATATACATTGTGTTCATCGAAACAGGCCCAGGTTTCACACTGAGTGTATAAATACATTAAAAAACATATTAACTATATGTATTACTGTGTTAGAGTGTCATTCTGTGTCATTTTGGTTGGTGGTGTGCCCCAGGATTTTGTAAATGGAAAAAATGTGCCGTGGCTCAAAAAAGGTTGAAAAACACTGCCCTAGAAAACCCATTTCCTCACTCCTCCACGCAGCTTTTGTGAATATTTCTTTCGGAGAATGATCTCTCATGTTCCCTGTCATTCTCTCCAAAAATGGGCGTCCTCACATTGCATTGTCTTAGAACCTCCCCTATAAATATTTATGTTTTTAATTTTATCTCATCCTTATCTTTTTATCACTGTATTTTGCACATGTGGCCCGCTCTTTTTATTTTATTTTATTTTATTGTTTATTTTACTTGAAATGTTGTTTTATGTTTGTTACGTTGTTGTATTGGTATGTATTTCTGGGCTTGGCCTCATGTAAGCCGCCCCGAGTCCCTTTCGGGGAGATGGTAGTGGGTTACAAATAAAGATTTTATTATTATTATTATTATTTCGACTAAGCTTAGAGGGAACAGAAAGGCTTTAGGAGTAGGTGGCAGATGACGCCCTTGAATCTGCAAATCAAAATGTACCATGCTTTTAATATTTTTGTGTGCATTTTAGTAGGCACAATAATTATCACAATTTTGTGGATTTTGTATTTTGTGGTACTATGCTGTGATCCTGTGAGCCTTGGCGCTATTAAACCGCAAGAGGAATCTGAATTACTATCATGCAAGGCATCTGCTCTACCACCCAGTTGTGACCATCACTCCTAAAACAAGTACTCAATGGGTCATGATGAAATTAAGAGGCCAAGTAGGTAACTGAGCAATTGAAAAAGGCAGGGCAATTTATTTTGTGTGCGCCAGGAGCGACTTGAGAAACTGCAAGTTCCTTCTGGTGTGAGACAATTGGCCATCTGCAAGGATGTTGCCCAGGGGACGCCCGGATGTTTTGATGTTTTACCATCCTGTGAGAGGCTTCTCTCATGTCCCCTCATGGACAGCTAGAGCTGAGACAGGAGCTCACCCTGCTCCCTGGATTTGAACCACTAACCTGTCAGTCAGCAGTCCTGCGGGCACAAGGGTTTAACCCATTGTGCCACCGAGGGCTCCATTCTCTAGCGATGGTAGACACAGGGATGGTTGAGCCAAGTTGAGGGAGAAAATATTAGAATAATCGAATATGAGGACCCTTCCACACAACCCTATATCCCAGAATATCAAGGCAGAAAATCCCACAATATCTGCTTTGAACTAGGTTATCTGATTCTACACTGTCAGATATCCCAGTTCAAAGCAGATATTGTGGGATTGTCTGCCTTGATATTCTGGGATATAGGGATGTGTGGAAGGGCCAGGGGCAGATTAACGCACTCGGCAGAGTAGGCGCCCACCGAGAGCGCCAGATCCGCAGGGGCACCCCGCCGGAGGCTGGAAACTCCGCCTTTGCGCCGGCTGGAAACTCCGCCTCCATGTCTGCTGTGTTTCCAGCAGGCACTGAGGTGGAGATACCAGCTGGCATGGAGGCAGAGTTACCAGCCAGCGCGGAGGCAGAGTTACCAGCCGGCGCAGAGGCAGAGTTTCCAGCATGCCGGAAACTCCACCTCTGTGCCGGCTGGTAACTCCGCCTCCACGCCTGCTCCAGGTTTGGTTGGGGGGGGGGGCGCCAAAATAATTTTCGCTTACCATGCAAAATTACCTTGGGCCGCCTCTGGGAAGGGCCCATACAAATGTGGAACTGGAAGAGACCCCGCCTCCTCCCCCCGCCGCTATTTTTTTAAAAAAATTATTTTTAAAAATATATTTTTAAGAAAATATATATTTTTAAAAATTAAATACATTCTTGCAGGAGGCTGGGGGGGCATGTCCAGGAGGCTGGGGGGCCGTGTACGCCCCCCAGGCCGTCTGTTGGACAGCCTTGTCCTAGTCTTTGTTGCATCTCCAATATGACATCCTTTCAAATATTTAAATATGACTATCCTGTCTATGACTATCCTGTCCTCTCGTAACCTTCTCCAGGCGAAACGTGTCCAACCTCCTAGGCTACTCTTCATAGGCCAGGGTTTGGCTTTTATACTTTTTACCATTTTAGTCGCCCTCCTCTGGACATGTTCAAGCTTGTCAATATCCTTCTTCAATTGTGGTGCCGAGAACTGGACACAGTATTCTAGATGAGATTTGACCAAAGCATAACAGAATGGGACTATTACACTATATAACACAATTTCCTGTCATTTTCCAATTGGTTCTATCATAAGAACATGGAAAAAAAGTTTATTGAACTCCACAAACTTTGTTTTTGCGCGACATCCTGCAGCACACTTTTGCTATAGCTTTTCAGTGAATAGCTCATAAATCTCAACCAATTCACCGTAGTTTGTGGCGACCACAAAAACGAAGTTTCTGGAGTATAACAACTATGTTCAAAATAAGTAGTGCACAATTAAACAGGAAATAATACTTTCAAACCAGGAACAGTTATTTGCCTCCATCTACATCAGGCCTGAAGGCTGTTAGGAATTGTGGGAGTTGTAGTCCAAAACACCCGGAGGGCCGAAGTTTGCCCAGGCCTGATGTAGATACCAGAGTTCTATTGATGCAGCCTAGAATCACATTGGGCTTTTTAGCTGCTGCCTCACCCTGACGACATATTTTCAGCTTGTGGTTTACTTCCTAGATCTAGATCCCCTTTATGAATAAAAACTTTCCTAAATCATCCCATCAGTGTGAATTATAATTGGTTAAAGAAAAGAGATATGAAAAATATTTGCTCACACAGTGCTTCCACCCACCATTTGGTACCTACTAGCTTTCCCTACAAGTCCTGCCCCCATGCTCTGTTGGCTCACTGCACATAAAGGGGAAATCACATTTCCCAAGAAATCAAGAGCAAAGTTGCCTTTCTCAACAATATGCAATCTCTCAATGTGGTGGAGTCTCTGGCCCCTTCTACACTGCCATATCAAATCCAGATTATCTGCTTTGAAATGGATTATATGGCAGTGTAGTGTAAACTCATATAATACAGTTCAAAGCAGATAATGTGGTTTATCTGATTTGATAATCTGGATTATATGGCAGTGTAGAAGAGGCCTCCTTCTCTGGAGTTTTGAAACAGAGGTTGGATGACCATCTTGTCAGGAGTGATTTGATTGTGTATGGCAGAAGGGGGTTAGTCTCTAGATCAGACCTGGGCAATTGCCGGCCCTCCAGGTGTTTCGGACTTCAACTCCCAAAAATCCTAGCCAGTTTACCAGCTGTTAGGATTTCTGAGACCTGCAAGTCCAGGTGTTTGGGACTTCAACCCAAAAATGGCAGTTTACCAGCAATTGCCCACACCACACTCTAGATCAGTGTTTCCCAACCAGTGTGCCGTGAGCGATCATCAGGTGTGTTGTGGGAAATTGGAACCTCCAATACCCTTTCTTCCCTTTCCTGCCAAACACTTTTTCTTCTCCACTCGGGCTCCCTTCTTCCCAGCCTCGCTCTGCTTTCTTTGCCTCGCTTTGCTCACGCTGCCGCTTCTGCGGGAAGGGGGAGGGAGGAAGACGGGTGCTACTACGCAGACTCGCCCCAAGTCTTCCTCCCTCCCCTCCACAGTGCTCTCTGGATATAAGTGAACTACAACTCCAAAACTCAAGGTCAATGCCCACCAAACTCTTATATTATTTTCTCTTTGTTATGGGAGTTCTGTGTGGGAAGTTTGATTCCACTCCATCATTGGTGGAGTTCAGAATGCTCTTTGATTGCGGGTAAACTATTACTCCCAGCTGTTGAGCAAGACCTTCGTGTGTGTCTTTCTGCCATTCCTGCCAGGATATCTATGTTGTGTTCATCGAAACAGGCCCCGGTTTCACACTGAGTGTATAAATACATTTAAAAACATATTAACTATATGTATTACTGTGTTAGAGTGTCATTTTGTGTCATTTTGGTTGGTGGTGTGCCCCAGGATTTTGTAAATGTAAAAAGGTTGAAAAAGACCGCTCTAGATCAATGATTCTCAAAGTGGGCGGTACCACCCCCTGGTGGGCGGTGAGGCTATCCAAGGGGGTGATGGGAGGCTCAGGGGAATTGGGGGGGCAGTGAACCCCTTTAAGGGGGCGATGAATGATTGGCTATTTAGGAGGGGTTGCACGGCCCTCTTCTTTGGCTCTGCCCCCTTTGCTTTGACCTGCATATTAGATACTTGGATTAGAATTCGTAAGAGTAGCAAAATTATTTATGAAGTAGCAACGAAAATATGGTTGGGGGCCACCACAATATGAGGAACCTTATTTAGGGGTCATGGCATTAGAAAGATTGAGAACCACTGCATTCATACATATATCTTTCTATTTAATTGCTATTGAATTTTTAAAAAAATAATTTCTAGGGGGGGGCGGTGAGTAATTTTTTTTCTGGAAAGGGGGCGGTAGGCCAAAAAAGCTTGGGACCCAATGGTCTAGACCAGGGGTGGGCAATTACCAGCCCTCCTGGTGTTTTGGACTTCAACTCCCAGAATTTCTGGGAGTTGAAGTCCAAAACATCTGGAGGGCCGGTAATTGCCCACCCCTGGTCTAGATGGTCTTTGGGGGGTCTCTTCCGGCTTCAAGAGTCTATGATCTTTAGAGGTCCCTTCTACGTTGCCATATAATCCAGATTATCAAATCAGATAATACACATTATATGAGTCTATACTGCCATGTAATCCAGTTCAAAGTAGATAATCTGGATTTATATGGCAGAGTAGATAGGGCCAGAGCTTCCCTACTCTATGCCTTTATAACAGACATGGACAAACTTTGGCCCTCAAGGTGTTTTGGTGTTCAACTCCCACAATTCCTGACAGCCTACCGGTTGTTAGGAATTGTGGAAGTTGAAGTCCAAAACACCTGGAGGGCCAAAGTTTGTCCATACCTGCTCTAGAGGCTACTGTGCCCTTCTTTCATTGCATTGCCAGAAGGGGGAGCCATCACCTCATTATTTACCTTGCTATTAAGGTGACCTTTCTAAAGTGTGAAACTACCTAAAAAGACATTTGCTTTTGTTCCAGGTGTGTTGGACCTAAGACAAGTCTCATTTCATCCCCCAGATGACTACTGAGACTTTGTCACTGCCTCCCCCTGCCACCGGGGTTTGCCACAGAAACCAGGAGAGCTCTGAGGTGGGCATATTTGGGGACATGGTGGAGAGCAGGGACATGGCAGAGAATGTGCCCATAACTGCTACACCAGAGGATTCTTTGCTTGCCCCACTGGACGGTGCCAACACTTCCCTTGCCAAAGACCAGACGCTGGAAGAGACACCCTCTTCAATACAGGACGATGACAAGGTTGAAAAGGCCACCCCTTCTCTCAACGTGTCTTCTGAAGAGGTTAAAATGGCAGATGATGTGAGTCAGTCAAGCCAAGAGCCGGATGATGGCCTCTCTGCTCAACAAGAGACGGCAGCAGAACTCTCCGCAGAACAACTGAAAGCAGAAGATACTTTGAACTCGTTGGCTGAAGGGGAGGATGGCAGCCACCCTGAGTGTCACAGTGAGCTACCAGAGCGACAGAGTATTATGGAAAACTCAGTGCTGGAGAGGAAGGAGGAAGAGGTTGAGGAAGAGGAGCAGGGCAGGCAACACCATTATCATAGTGAAGACCCAACTGTGCCTGCCGACTCCATGGAACAGCTGGAAATTATCCAAGAGGCAAACAGTAGTCCTCTTGTTCACCATCAGAGTTCCTCAGACGTTCTCCCAAAGCAACAGGAATCTGACAATTCCTCGAGTCACCTGGACGAAAATGAGGAAATCGTGGGAGATAGTCACGACCAACCACCTGAGATGCGTCCGGTATCTCCTGAGAAACCAGAACTTGCCAATAGCCCCACACAAGCTACGGAGAACATCCAGATCGACTGTGCTGATGTGTCTTCATCCGAGTCTCCTAAGGGATCGTTGATGGACACATGTTCACCCAAGGAACCAGGAGAAGGAGACTCTTTTGGCTTCCCTAGCAACCTCTCTCCCGGTCCTGCTTCTCCGACTGAGTCTAAAGAGACACGTCCTCCTGAAAATCTTCACGAAGACTGTCAAAAAAGTACAGAGGATGACAGTGAAGAAAAGGCAGCAAGAGAACAGGTATCCCAGCCACAACAGGATGACGAATCGGAGAGTAAACAGACTGGCCTGGGTAAGAATCTTCTGGAAAAAGAGGAGGAAGTTGCTCAAGACTCTGCTTGTTCCTTGGCGGCACCTTCGGTGGCATTCGCAGACCCTCTGCCAGATGCTGACCCATATTGCCAGCAGAGGGCAGCAGGTGCAGGTTCTTCCGACACGGCTGCCCATGCAGTGCCAACACAGTCTCCTGTGGCAACCGGGATCTTTGGACCTGCCCAGCAGGGCCTGCCTGCCGCATGCGACCAGGAAGGACTGGCTCTTTGTGAGCCAAGTGGAGCCGGCAACGAGAGCGAACCCCAGAGTGAGGCTGGAGCTGAAGCTGTGCTGGAGTCTGAGGACAAGAGCGAGGAAGCAACTGGGGACGCTGGTTCTGAAGAAGCCATCAGAGAACCAGAAAGGGTAAAGGATCTCTCAGAAGTGGAAAACCTGGTCGGCGATCCTCCACTCTCAGAAAGTCCATCAGTAGAAACTGATCCAGCTTGTCCAGCAGAGACCATGGTTCTAGCGAGCACGGAAGATCCACTTGAGGCCAGGGAACAAGCAAACTCTCAAGATATGACCAGGGCTGCATTTCCGGTTGCCATTCCAACGCATGATGGTCCTGACCCAAACTCTGCAGAACAAATGCAGCTGGATGCGAGAGATCCTGCGAAGGGTGAAGAGGCATTGAATGCTGCGGAGTCGGCTTGCACCATACCCAGTTCGGTCGAGCCCTCTACTATGGGCAGCTTAGACGGCCCCACAAACTGGGCAAGGAATGCCTCTGGTCATCCAGAGACCCCAATTGAGAGGGAGATCCGTCTCCATCTGGAACGAGAAGAACTTCTGCGCCGGGAGCGGGGTCTGGCCAGCCTTCGGGGCACCCAGGAGTATGTGGAGGTGCGCATCAGGCCTTTCCTGAACCAAAGTGGGACGCTGCCCAAGGAGAAGGAGCGGCAATGGGCCGGGGCCCAGATGCAGCGAGAAATTCAGCGGGAATGCCGGCGGGAAGAGGACCTGGTACAGCTGGGGAAGGTCAGAGGGGCCTATGACCGGGGCACACCACAGGAGCTCCAGGAGAAGAAGATGATGTTTGAGCAGCACACCAGCCCAGAGTCTCTCACCCCCAGGAAGCTGGCATGTGGCACTGCCGAAGGGACAAAGGGGCCTTATTTTGCTGAGGCCAACCGTGCCACCAATATGGTCATTCTGGACTCAGAGGTTCTGCTACGACCCCAGCAGCCCCCGTCGGGGAGGGCCAGCCCCACGGGCAACCCCAGCCCCACGGGCAACCCCGGCCCCACGGGCAACCCCTTCTTCTGCTTGCGTGCCAAAAGTCCCCAGTCTCTGCTGGAGCAGGAAGTTCAGGAGGCCCAGGAACGAGAGCGGGAGCTGCAGAGGCAGAGGTACAGCCTGTATGGCTCCGTTTCACCTTGCCAGCCATCAGAGACCTCAGAGCAGGGGGAGAAGGAGGTCCCAACACAGGCAGGTGAGTGGTTGCAGAGAGGTGGGATGTGGGTGAGTGAAACTGGGGGGAAACATCCTCTTTTAGTCTCTTGGTATGCATGTCACAGGGGTGGGGGTTTCAGGGCCACCTAATGAAAGGAACCGGCTGTAGATTTCAAAACAGAACAAAGGAACGCCTTCGTATAGCAGAGAATTTGCGACACTCCCGGCGTTTCTTAACTGCGGCTTCCATAATACCTCACTACAGGCCATTGTCTAACATAGCGTTTCTCAACCTGGGGGTTGGGACCCCTAGGGGGGGGCGCGAGAGAGTGTCAGAGGGGTCGCCTATAACCAACAGAAAACACAGTATTTTCTCTTTGGTCATGGGAATTCTTTGTGGGAAGTTTGGCCCAATTCTGTCGTTGGTGGGGTTCAGAATGCTCTTCGAGTGTTGGTGAACTATAAATCCCAGCAACTACAACTCCCAAATGTCAAGGTCTATTTTCCCCCAAACTCCACCAATGTTCACATTTAGACATATTGGGTATTTGTGCCAAGTTTGGTCCAGCTCCATCATTGTTTGAGTACTCTCTGGATGTAGATGGACTACAACTCCAAAACTCCAGGTCAATGCCCACCAAACCCTCCCAAGTATGTTCTGTTGGTCATGGGAGGTCTGTATACCAAGACTGGTTCAATTCAATCATTGGTGGAGTTCAGAGTGCTCTTAGAGTGTAGGTGAACTATAAATCCCAGCAACTACAACTCCCAAATGTCAAGGTTTATTTTCCCCAAACTCCAGCAGTTTTCACATTTAGGCATATTGAGTATTTGTGCCAAGTGTGGTCCAGCTCCATCATTGTTTGAGTGCTCTCTGGATGTAGGTGGACTACAACTCCAAAACTCCAGGTCAATGCCCAGCAAACCCTCCCAAGTACTGTATGTTCTGTTGGTCATGGGAGGTCTGTATACCAAGACTGGTTCAATTCAATCATTGGTGTTCAGAATGCTCTTTAATTGTAGGTGAATTATAAGTCCGAGCAACTGCAACTCCCAAATGGTAAAAATGATACCCTCCAACCCCACCTGTATTCAAATTTGGGCATATCAGGTATTTGTGCCAAATGTGGTCCAGTGAATGAAAATACATCCAGCAGATCAGATATTTACATTATGATTCATAACAGTAGCAAAATTACAGTTATGAAGTAGCAATGAAAATAATTTTATGGTTGGGGGTCACCACAACATGAGGAACTGTAGTAAGGGGTCGTGGCATTAGGAAGGTTGAGAAACACTGCGCTAGAACTCTCCGGCTGAGAATTTCAAAGACCTCACAGATCCCGGGATGTCAAAATGCATTAATTCTTCGGTGTAGGCACAGGCAAACTTTGGCCTTCCAGGTGTTTTGGACTTCAACTCCCAACTTCCCTAACAGCCCCAGACTTAAGTGGCTGAGGGGGGAAAGGAGGGGGCCTGAGGCTGTTAGAAATGGTGGGAGTTGAAGTCCAAAATACCTGGAAGACCAAAGTTAACGCCAGAAGACCACCTAAATCATAATGTAAATATCTGATATGCAGGATGTATTTTCATTCACTGGACTAAATTTGCCACAAACACCCAATATGCCCAAATTTGAATACTGGTGGAGTTGGTGGTGGGGATTGATTTTGTCATTTGGGAGTTGTAGTTGCTGGGATTTATAGTTCACCTACATTCAAAGAGCATTCTGTACTTCACCAATGATGGAATCGAACCAATCTTGGCACAGAAAACTCCCATGACCAACAGAAAATACTGGAAGGGTTTGGTGCACATTGACCTTGAGTTTGGGAGTTGTAGCTGTGGGATTTATAATTCACCTACAATCAAAGAGCATTCTGAACCCTACCAACAATAGAATTGGGCCAAACTTCGCACACAGAACCCCCATGACCAGCGGAAAATACTGTGTTTTCTGGTGGTGTTTGGCGACCCTCACGGCCCCCCTCCCAGGTTGAGAAACACTGTTCTAGCGCTTCACAAAGCCAAGATCCTACAGGATGCACCCACAGTGGTTAAAACAGTATAGTGTGAAAATGAAGCTCAAAATGTTTGATCCAGGGAAAGTATGTCCAAGGGGTAGCCTACCTTTGGATACCAGTTATAAGTTCCAATAACAGACAAGCAGTGAAGCTTTTATTGTGGTTTCCGAGCACACTGGAGACAGGATTTGGGAGAGGTGTAGTTTTCTTTTCACCTCTTTCATTCTGGGATTATCTGTGT
This sequence comes from Anolis apletophallus, assembly GCA_030556195.1. Taxonomy (NCBI): domain Eukaryota; kingdom Metazoa; phylum Chordata; class Lepidosauria; order Squamata; family Anolidae; genus Anolis; species Anolis apletophallus. The sequence continues at coordinate 141,068,204 of JARBWK010000006.1, forward strand.
AAAACTAAACACAAGCAGGAAAACCAAAACAGTGTAAAGACACAGTTAATAGTCATACAAAAATATTTATGATTTTATATCAGGCATAAACTGGATCAAATATCATGTAATATTCACGAAGGCAGTGTTTCCCAACCTTTTTTGAGCCACGGCATACTTTTGCATTTACAAAATCTTGGGGCACACCACCAACTAAAATGACACAAAATGACACTCTAACACAGTAATACATACAGTTAATATGTTTTTAAATGTATTTATACACTCAGTGTGAAACCTGGGCCTGTTTCGATGAACACAACATAGATATCCTGGCAGGAATGGCAGAAATACACACACGAAGGTCTTGCTCAACAGCTGGGAGTTATAGTTCACTTGCAATCAAAGAGCATTCTGAACTCCACCAATGATGGAATGGAATCAAACTTCCCACACAGAACTCCCATAAGGGAGCCTGAGTGGAGAAGAAAAAGTGTTCGGCAGGAGGGGGAAGAAAGGGTATTGGAGGTTCCAATTTCTCACGACACACCTGATGATTGCTCACGGCACACTAGTGCGCCACGGCACACTGGTTGGGAAACACTGCACTAAGGTAAGTGCACAATGTATTAAGACAGTGTTTCTCAACCTGGGGGTCAGGACCCCAGAGGGGTCGCAGAGTGGTGTCAAAGGGGTCGCCAAAGACCATCAGAAAACATCTGTTGGTCATGAGGGTTCTGTGTGGAACGTTTGGCCCAATTCTAACTTTGTTGGGGTTCAGAATGCTCTTTGATTGTAGGTGAACTATAAATCCCAGCAACTACAACTTCCAAATGTCAAGGTCTATTTTCCCCAAACTCTACCAGAGTTCACATTTGGGCATGTTGATTTTCATGCCAAGTTTGGTCCAGATCCATCATTGTTTTGAGGCCACAGTGCTCTCGGGATGTAGGTGAACTACAACTCCAAAACTCAAGGTCAATGACCGCCAAACCCTTCCAGTATTTTCTAGTAGTCATGGGAGTTCTGTGTGCCAAGTTTGGTTCGATTTCATCATTGGTGGAGTTCCGAATGCTCTTTGATTGTGGATGAACTTCAAATCCCAGTAACTACAACTCTCCCCCAATCCCACCATTATTCAAATTTGGGTGTATCGGGTATTTGTATGTATGTATGTAATTTGTATGTATGTAATTTTGTGTTTTAAGTTTATAATAATGTTGAAACAGGTTTTAATTTGTATAGCATTGAATTTTTGCTGTAAGCCGGTCTGAGTCTCTTTATAGAGGTGAGAAGGTCGGGATACAAAAAATTTAAATAAATAAATAAATACATTTGTGCCAAATTTAAATGAAAATACATCCTGCATATCAGATCTTTACATTACACTTCATAACAGTAGCAAAATTACAGTTGTGAAGTAGCAACAAAAATAATTTTATGATAGGGGGTCACTACAACATGAGGAACTGTATTAAGGGGTCATGTCATTAGGAAGGTTGAGAACCACTGCCTTCAGATATCCAACCACCAAATAATTACATACATATATGCATATAATTCCTTAATTACATCCATACCCTAACATCCTAACACATTGGAGTCCTAACTCATGGATCAAAAATACACACATCCTCTACAACCACGCTTTACAGAACAATCAGCCACAACACCAGCATTGATTCCTTTATATCGCATATAACCCGGATTATAATCTCATTGAATTTTTGTCCTTTTGGATATCACCTCTCATGTCATTCAAGCGACCACGCTTTACAGAACAATTAACCACGGTGTTGGCGTCGAGTCCTCTATATCGCATATAAACCAGATTATACCGTCATTGAGCTTTTTTCCTTGACATCCAGGACAAGAGCGTGAGTGCGGGATCTTCTAATCCAGTGTTTTTCAACCTTTTTTGAGCCGCGGCACGTTTTTTACATTTACAAAATCCTGGGGCACACCACCAACCAAAATGTATTTATACACTCAGTGTGAAATCTGGGCCTGTTTCGATGAACACATCATAGATATCCTGGCAGGAATGGCAGACAGACACACACAAAGGTCTTGTTCAACAGCTGGGAACATATCATACCTTTATAATCATATCTGCACATTATATGTAATGATGCTCTGCTCAAACTGTTATTATGTACTGCCATTATTTTGGATACCAGAAGAATGTCCCAGTGTTATTGTGTCCAATGGAGCTTATTGATATTTACAGTGCCCCCTTAGTATTTACTGGGATACTAAAATCCATTGATGCTTAGTCCCATTATATACACTGGCATAGTGTATGTATTTTTATTGTGTTTATTGCTGATGTTTTGATTTTATTTGATTGTAATTTGTTGTTTGGGCGTGGCCTCATTTGAGCTGCTCCAAGTCCTCATTGGGGAGATGGGGGCGGGGTATAAATAAAGTTGTTGTTGATGATGATGATGATTATTATTATTATAGTAAAATGTACCTTTATATAAAATGGCAAATCAAGGTTGGCTTTTTGGAATTTTTTAAAAAATATGATGCTGTGGATGCAGACTCTGTAGAAATGGAGGGGCGACTTTACCTTCAAATTGACTCTAATTTAGGGTCACACCGCAGGCCCGTAGGCAGGATTTTGATTTGGGGGGGTGAGTTTGATTGGGGGCTGAGTCTGAGTGAGAGAGGGTCTACCCTAGCAAACCTTTTGTATCGTTATCCCAGTACCCCCATGCATATGGGATATAGTGAGCATGGTGATCAGATTATGATATGAATACACATAACAGTTTAAAGAATGTACCAGTAGGGCCTTCTCGCGGACCACCCTGAGAATTGGGGGGGGGACTCAAGCCATTCCCCCCCCCTTCCCGGCTACATGCCTGGGTCACAGTGTTTTTTTGGCATGGTTTGCCATTGCCTTTCCTGAAGTCTGAGACAGTGTGACTTGCCCGAGGCCACACAGTAGCTCTCCATGGCTGATCAAAGTTTTGAACCTTGGTCTTCCAGAGTTTTGTCCAGCATCCAATCCACTACAGTATGCTGACTTTTCCACTGACTAAGGTCACTTGGAGCTCTGTGGCCAGTTGGGTGCAGTGACAGCAATCAAACAGGCATGAGCCCCCCTCTTTTCACTGCACTGATGATCACAGGTAAATTACATATTTATTTATTTATTACATATACTTCTATCCCACCCTTCTCCCCACAAAGGGACTCAGGGCGGTTTCACATAAGCATCAAATGACGCAGTCCACATATACCAATAAAATACAGTTGAAACAATAAAAATCCATTTTAAACATTATCAACAATAATTCAACAATAAATTCATTAACATTACATTAGCGTGCCAATATACCAAGCCAAGTCGAAAGTCCAATATCAAGATGTCCATAAGTTTTACTTTCATATTGCCGTTCCTCTCTAGTCAAATGCCTGGTTCCAGAGCCAGGTCTTCAGTTGTCTTCTAAAGGACAGGAGGGAGGTGGCTAACCTGATGTCCTTACGGAGGGAGTTCCAAAGGCGGGAGGGGGGCCACTGCCAAAAATGCCCTGTCTCTCATCCCCACAACCACATTTGCGAAAGTGATGGGATCGAGAGCAGGGCCTCTCCTGATGATCTTAAGCTGCGTGATGGTTCATAGCAGGAAATACATTCGGTAAATGATGGCAAATGTCCCATGTGGGCAGTAGCCTGGTCTGATCCGGACCTAATCCAGCTGTCCACATTTCCCTGAAGCTGTGGGATACTCTGGAGATTCAAGCAAACTTTGGCGCATCTCCTGACTTTGACTCAAGTGTGTCTGGGAGTGATCCTGGACTTATCGCTGAGCCTGTTGTACCAGCTCCACTGGCTGCCAATTAGCTTCCAAGCACAATTCAAAGTGCTGGTGTTGACCTACAAAACCTTATATGGTTCTGGCCCAGTTTACCTGTCCGAACGTATTCTCCCCTATGAACCGTCAAGAGTGCTAAGATCGTCTGGAGAGGCCCTGCTCTCGGTCCCCCACCACCGTCTGGTCGCAGGGGCCTCTTCTGTGGTGGCCCCGGCTGTGGAATTCCCTCCCAAATGAAATTAGATCCGCCCCCTCCCTCCTGACTTTTAGGAAGCGGGTGAAAACGTGGCTGTGCAATGAGGCCTTCGCAGAATGAAGGAGGAGATCACGAATTTATGGATCAAGTTGGACTTGATTTTACTTTGGCGAAAGGCTTTTTAAATGTATTTATTGTATTGTATTTTATTGTAAATTTTATTGTAAATTGATGGTCTTTTAGATTTTAAATGTTAGCATTCGGAGGTGAGAAGGCCAGGGTATAAAAGTTTTAAATAAATAAAGCTGGTTTAAGCAAGGATAAGCTGCAATACTCACTGAAAGCACAGGACATTATTTATTTATTTATTTATTTATTTATTTATTTATTTGCAACATTTATATGCCACCCTTCTCACCCTGAAGGGGACTCAGAGCGGCTTACAAGTCATATCTACATAAAAACATACTATATTATTAGCATAATACTATTACATTATTAATAATATTAGTATTATGTAATATTATATTGTCACTGGGGGGAAGTTTTGATGTCGCAGGAGACAAGATGGAACTGTCTTCTCTGCTCCCTTCTTCACGGTGGCCCCAGTGTGGCCGTTGGTGGTGCGGGAAGGGCTCTGATGTTGCAGGAGACAAGATGGAAGACAGACAGGATTCATGTCAGGTTAAGTCCAGGTTTTCGTGCCTGTGTAGACCTACCCTTATACTGGCTGAATTGAGCTGTACTTTTCATTCTTCCACATATTTCCCCCCTCTTTTACTTGTTATGGAGTAATGAAACAAGTGGGGTATGTAATAGGCCTGGGCAATCCATGGTTCTAAATGGTTCTAAAATACTTACAAAACTAAAGTTCTGGTGGTGAACAAAACTTTCAAAATTTCATTATAAATGGCAGTTCCTAATTGGTTCTGTCTTAAAAACCGCCAATAATGAAATAATAATGAAGTTTTGAAAGTTTTGTTAGAGTTCTGAAATGTTCACCACCAGAACTTTAGCAACACTGAAGAAGCAAGAGCACCAGTGCCACCTAGTTTTCACCACCAGAACTTTAGTTTTGTAAGTACTTTAGAACCATTTAGAACAGGGATGGTCAACCTATGGCCCGCGACCCGGATTTGGCCCGGCAGCCGATTCTGTCCGGCCCAGGGAGAAGGCTGTTGGGGGCGGGGCCAAGAGGAAGGGGTGCCGCTGCCGCCATCCCATCGTGGGCTCTGTGGGGCCGGAGGCGATCCGGGCCTGCAGCGGGAGTACTCGGCGACCTGCGCGGGCTGATTGCCCTGGCGATCTGGAAGACTTGATCATCTTCCAGGTTGCCAGGGCGCTTAGCCGCCTCAGATCGCCGAGTGCTCCCCCTGCAGGCTCGGATCACCAATGGAGAGGATAATAATATAATAATATAATAAATAATATAATATAATGTTATATTATATTATAATTTCAATATATTATAATGTCTATATATATACTATAATATAATAATTATGATATTAATACTAATAATATATGAATATTTCTTGATATATTAATATGTTAATATTAATGATGTGTAATATATAGTAAATATAGTAAATAAATAAATAATGTAGATTAGAATGTAGTTCAGCCTTTAGGTGCGGCCCTCCATAATATTTTTGGCTCTCGTGTGCCCCTTGGAAAAAATAATTGCCCACCCCTGATTTAGAACCATGGATTGCCCAGGACCTGTTTTTAATAGGTGAAGACCTCAGCCCAGCTACTACTCTAGTTTCTGAGATTTGAACAGCCATTGCCTACACATTCTTGGCTTGGAAATCTTACTTTTGGTGACTGTATGTCTCGGGACACTGCAACCATTGTGTGTGTGTGTGTGTGTGTGTGTGGGGAGGGGGTGTCCTTGAAGTTGTACAAAATAGTAATTTTCTCTTTTCTCAAGCATTCCTTTGCTGCCCTAAGATCAAAACACTGCCTGATTCTTTGAAGCTGGACGTTCTTTGGGAGTTCAGTAAGGGTCATAAAATCAAGCAGTGACAGAGTTGGAAGATATCTCTAGTGCCATCCTCTGCATGTAGGAATACATGACTAAAGCACTCCGTAGAGATGCCCATCCAACATATCTTTAAATACAGTCAACCCTCTGTAATCACATATTCTACATCCACAAACTCAGCCAACCATGTGTTGTCCATGGCTGGAATCACTGGTTTGCTGTGAGTTTTGTGGGCTGTATGGCCATGTTCCAGAAGCATTCTCTCCTGACATTTCACCCACATATATAGGCCTGGACAATCCATGGTTCTAAATGGTTCTAAAGTACTTACAAAACTAAAGTTCTGGTGGTGAAAAAAACTTTCAAAACTTCATTATTATTTCATTATTGGCGATTTTAAAAACAGAACCAATTAGGAACTGCCATTTATAATGAAATTTTGAAAGTTTTGATAGAGTTCTGAAATGTTCACCACCAGAACTTTAGCAACACTGTAGAAGCAAAGCACCAGCGCCACCTAGTTTTCACCACCAGAACTTTAGTTTTGTAAGTATTTCAGAACCATATAGAACCATGGATTGCCCAGGCCTATATGGCAGGCGTCCTCAGGGGTTGTGAGGTCACAGCCTCTGAGGATACCTGCCTTAGATGTGGGTGAAACATCAAAAGAGAATGCTTCTGGATCATGGCCATACAGCCCAGAAAACATGACAGCAACCCAACCAACCATGGTTGAAAAATGTTTTTCTAAATCAGGGGTGCCCACACTTTTTCAACATGCGAGCTACTTATATTGAAACCAAGTCAGAAAGATCTACCTACCTCCTCCTCAAGACTGGAGAGGGATGGGGAGGGGGCAGGGTGGGGCTTGGCCAGAGGGGGCAGAGCCAGGCCATGCCAAGCTCCGCCCCCTCCCCTCTGGCTTTGGAGCTCCCAGCAGCTTATCCAGGCTTGAGGATGGCAATGCCAAGCCAGTGGGGGCATAGCTAGCACAAGCCTGGCTTGACCCTGCCCTCCTCAAACCTGGAGCAGGTGCTGGGAGTGTCGAAGCCGGGGAGGGGGCGGGGCTTGGTGTGGCCTGGCTCCGCCCCCCTCTGAGAAGCACCCCATCCGGCTGGGATCGACCTCCTTCGGTCCTGGGATCAACTGGTCGATCACGATCGACTTCCTGGGCAGCCCTGTTCTAAACCCTCCACTGCATTGATTTTGCCCTTTTATAATGGGACTTGAGCATCTGTGGGTTTTGGTATCCACAGAAGAGTCCTGAAGCCAAAATGGCAGCAGATGTTGAAGGCCCACTGTGACTAACGTCAGAGATGGTGACTAACGTCAGAGCCAAAATTGTGATCTTTCTAGGATTCCATCCTGTGACACACATAAATCCTGTTTGCAGTGAAATAAATCTCTATTAATTCCTCTTGCAAAACTACAAATGGTTTTGGAAATTCTCCACTTTGAGAACAGCCTCATTAGGATCTTTTCAGTTTGTATGCCGCCAAGCTTAATAATAGCAAAACCCAGGAATCCAGGGCCTTTGGTGCCAAACGTTGCATTTTGCACTTGCATTGAATTTTGCCATACCCACCCAGCCCTAGGCTCAGCGCTGTCTGGAAACCAGTTTGGTCTCCAGCTGAACGGAAATGCTGGGTCTGACAGATCAAATCCCATTCAGCTATGAATTCATTTCATGAGTGACCTTGAGCCAGTGGCTGGGTTTGCTAGCTCATAAAGCAAATGGATGTGTACAAATCAGACAGTAAACGCATAGAATACACAGAAACCTGTCGGATAATAGTTTCAGTCTCACAGGAATACCCAGCTTCTCACTCAAGGTAGGGATGCTTGATCTTTAGGGAATGAATAAAGTACATTGTTGCTAGGCTGGAGTTTTCAAGCAGATCTGGCACCTTTTGTTCTGGCTTAAACAGAACAGAATGATTTGGTAATACAGCTTCTATCACGGCACCAAAAAGGACTACCACATGTTTTTTTGGTCTAGAAGACAGTCAATGAAAATATTGCCAGGGAAGGCTTTAGCTGACTTAGACCCCTTCCTCTCTCTGGCATTACTTCGCAAACGAAGATTCTTAGGAAGGACTCGTCCCACGCTTTTTACAAGCACGTTGATGACTAAAAAGGCAAATCTGAGATAGGCAAGTTCGGTTGCAGAAAGCACAGCAGAAAGTCTCTTTGGGTGATGTTGTTTCCCAGTTGCAGTTCTTTCTGCGTTATCGTTTCTCTTCGAGATTTGTTCGGCGTGACTTCTCGAAAGAGGCCACAGCATTGTAGATAGGCGTCTCCACGCCCCCGATGTGAGGCCAGGGTGGACCATTGTTGGTGATCAATCTGGCCGAGTCTGAGATGTTGTTTCATGGAGTCCTTATATCTCTTTTTTGGGGCACCTCTCTTGCGCTGACCCATGGCGAGTTCACCATAGAGTAGTATCTTTGGGAGGCGGTGGTCCTCCATCCTAGGGACATGCCCTGCCCAGCGCAGCTGTGTTCTCAATAGCATGGCCTCAATGCTGGTGATCCCTGCTTGCTCAAGGACAGTGACATTCGTCACAAAGTCAGTCCAGTGTACATTTAGGATTGTGCAAAGACAGCGCTGATGAAAGCGTTCGAGGAGTCGTAGGTGCTGCCGATAGGTGACCCATGTTTCAGACCCATAAAGGAGAATAGACAGTACGATAGCTCTGTACACACTGATTTTGGTGCTTTGCCTCAGGTGTTTGTTACTCCAGACTCTTTTATGAAGCCTTCCGAATGCTAATCTGTGATCTATCTCTTTATCAATCTTGGCGTCTGATGAGATGATGCTTCCCAGGTGGGTGAACTGCTGAATGGACTTAAGCACAGATTTGCCTATGCTGACGTGGGGGTGATGGTGTTCTTCCTGTGGTGTGGGCTGGTAGAGAACTTCCATTTTCTTCAGGCTGACTTCCAGCCCAAACAACTCTGCAGCTGTTGCAAAGCAGGGTGTTAGGCGCTGCAGAGCTGCTTCTGAATGGGCTACAAGGGCAGCATCGTCAGCAAAAAGCAGCTCACGGACTAGATAGTTTAGAGTCTTAGTGCGAGCCCTCAGGCGGCTTTAGTTGAACAAGCTGCCATGAGTACGATAGCATATATATATGCCGTCTTATTCTTCGAGATCTGCCATAGCTCTTTGGAAAATCATGCTGAAGATTTTATACACACCTGTATAAAATCCACATTGAACTGTCTTATATGGCAGTGTGAACTCAGATAAACCAGTTCAAAGCAGATATTGTAGACATTATATGCCATTATGTTCTGGGTTATATGGCTGTGTGGAAGGTTCCCTTGTTGAGGTCTTACCCTTCATTTCCTTGCCTCTTCTACACAAATGTATAAGGTGCTGTATTCGCTGAGATGTCACTCACTCTGGGTTCAAATCCCTAGTCAGATATCAAACTGATATCAATGGATTACCCAATGGGTTCAGCCGTACTCCTGCTATGATGATAAAGTGAGGGAGAGAACTGCAGCTTAGAAAATATTAGTTTTTTGACCTATAAGACCTAAAATCCCCTAGACCAAAAAACAACTTTTTGGAAGCTCTGGAAAAAGCATTCTGCTTTGAGGTCTATTTCAAAACATACTATATTTTAAATCCGAAATGAAATGTATGTAAGGAAATAAACATATCACATACTTCTAGCAGGTTTCATTTGATAAGTATCTGATACTCCCCACGTCTGATTTTTTAAAAATGAATTCCTTTGAATAACAACAACAACAACAACTTTATTTATAAATCTTTCTATCTCCCCGAAGGGACTCATCCTTTCTTTCAATGATGATAACACTATGCAACATGATTTTCATTCCTAGGTTATAAATGTCATCTTCTAAATTGATTATATAATAAAAACATGGAAAACTTCAAAAGCTTTGTTTTTGTGTGGCATCCTGCAGCACATTTTGCTATAATTTTTCAATGAATATTTCATAGATCATTGTTTCCCAACCGCTGTGACGCGGCACAGTAGTGTGCCGTGACAGACCTCCTGCTGGGCCGCGAGAAAAGCTCTCTGCCCCCTTCCTTCCCCCTCCTCCTGCCGAACTGCTGCTTGGGGGGGGGGGGAGGAAGGGCCGAGTGGCTGCGAAGAAAAAGAAGAAGGGGCTGGGGCGCCGCCTCCTTTGGCCGTTTCCCCAACCAGCCTCCAATCTGCCATGACTCTCGCTGAAGCTGCGTGGAGGAGGAAGCCGGGGAGGGGGCGGGGCATGGCACTGCCTGGCTCCGCTTTTACTCTCCCTCAGCTTCTCCAGCCTTGAGGGGACAGTGCTAAGGCAGCATTGTGCTGGCTCTGCCACCGCTGCCTTGGCACTGTCCCTCAAGGCTGGAGAAGTTGTGGGAGAGCAGAAGCCGGGAGGGGTGGGGCATTGCCTGGCTCGGCTTCCTGCCACAGCTTCTCCAGCCTTGGGACAGTGCCAAGGCAACATTTTGCTGGCTCTGCCACCGCTGCCTTGGCACTGTCCCTCAAGGCTGGAGAAGTTGTGGGAGAGCAAGCCGGGAGGGGGTGGGGCATGGCGCGGCCTGGCTCCGCCCCATCCCCGGTTTCCGGTTTCCCACAGCTTCTCCAGCCTTGAGGGGACAGTGCTAAGGCAGCATTGTGCTGGCTCTGCCACCGCTGCCTTGGCACTGTCCCCTCAAGGCTGGAGAAGTTGTGGGAGAGCAGAAGCCGGGGAGGGGGTGGGGCATGGCGCGGCCTGGCTCTGCCCCTTCCCCGGTTTCCGCTTTCCCACAGCTTCTCCAGCCTTGAGGGGACAGTGCCAAGGCAGCATTTTGCTGGCTCTGCCACCGCTGGCTTGGCATTGCCCCCTCAAGGCTGGAGAAGCTGTGGGAGAGCTGAAGCCGGGGAGAGGGGGCGGGGCATGGCGCGGCCTGGCTCCTCCCCCTCCCCCAGCTTCGGCACTCCCAGCAGCTGCTCCCAGCAGGCCACCATCCCCCGCCGTTCTTTTCTGTGTTAGAGTGTCATTTTGTGTCATTTTGGTTGGTGGTGTGCCCCCGGATTTTTTTAATGTTAAAAGTGTGCCGCGGCTCAAAAAAGGTTGGGAAACACTGTCATAGATACTCAACCACTTCAACATAGTTTTTGGCAGCCACAAAAACAGTTTCTGGAGTAGAACAATGACGTACCATCAAAGCAAATACCGCACAATCAAACAGGAAATAACACTTTCAAACCAGGAACTGATTATTTCAAATATCTTTCCCCTACCTGGTTCTAGCCCAACGTGGCCTTCCAAAGCCTTGACCTCCTGTTGGATCTAAAATAAATACATAGGTGAGGCCTCCAGTTACAGGATGAGAACTTGGCAGATAAAAGTTTCCCCGTGTGTACCTAATGGGTGGTAATTCATTTCCCTGAGTACAGTTACAAACATAAGGTTGAACATTAACAAAAGTCAGACTGAAACAGAAACCACCGTTTTCCTCAGTAGGTGAGAGCAAAGGGCAAGAAACATCCTGAGATTCAGTGGGACGGGTCTCTGTGACTCAGGCAAAAGTCTCTTTTCAAATTCCTTGGCTGATGTATCAGAGGTTAGGTTACACACTTTCAAAACTGAAACACCTTTCGTCAGTCCTAGATACAAGTTGCTTGGTCCGGTCGCTAGAGTTGGCTTCACCCAGTGTATTAACTCAGTGTTTTTCAACCTTTTTTGAGCCGCAGCACATTTTTTATGTTTACAAAATCCTGGGGCACACCACCAACCAAAATGACACAGAATTACACTCTAACACAGTAATACATATAGTTAAAATGTTTTTAAATGTATTTATACACTCAGTGTGAAACATGGGCCTGTTTCGATGAACACAACATATATATGACTTCCTCTCACATATTTATATATGGCTCTATCACGTCTCCTCTCAGCCTTCTCTTCTTCAGGCTAAACATGCCCAGCTCTTCAAGCCGCTCCTCATAGAGCTTGTTCTCCAGACCTTTGTGAAACTTGCTTCCAGTTAACTATGGATGTCATGAAGCTGTTATAAACAGTTCCTGGGGGGGGGGGGCACTCTCGAAAAATCCAGTAAAAGAGTAAAAAAAAACATTTCCAAGTGGAGAGGCTCAATTTGTTTTTCTTGGAAACCTGTGAGGGGGCTCCTAGGAGGGGGAGTGCCAATTTCCCACGGCACACCTGATGATCTGTTAACTCATGGTTAAGAAATGACAAACTTAGTACCTGTATAAAACCAACAGCAATGTGAAATGATGAAATCACAGGACTCAAAGTCGCATTTGAGTAGTCAAGATGGCAGGGCATGAGTATTAAAAGGTTAAAAAAACAAATCAGCATAGAGTCTTTAGGTATAGTGATAACACTACATGTAAGCTGAGCTTACAAATATGTTATTGTGGTCATATCTAACTATAGGGATATTTTTATTTAAAAATACTTTTTTGTTGAAATACAGCAGAACAATGCTATAAACCAGTGTTTCTCAACCTGGGGGTCGGGACCCCTGGGAGGGTCCAAGGGGGTATCAGAGGGGTCACCAAGGACCATCAGAAAACACAGTATTTTCTGTTGGTCATGGGGTTTCTGTGCGGTAAGTTTGGCCCAATACTATCGTTGGTGGAATTCAGAATGCTCTTTGATTGTAGGTGAACGATAAATCCCAGCAACTATAACTCCCAAATGTCAGTGTCTATTTTCTCCAGTGTTCACGTTTGGGTATATTGAGTATTCGTGCCAAGTTTGGTCCAGATCCATCATTGTTTGAGTGCTCTCTGGATGTAGGTGAACTACAACTCCAGAAGATCAATGCCCACCAAACCCACCAAACCCTTTTTGCTTGGTCATAGGAATTCTGTGTGCCAAGTTTGGTTCAACTCTATTGTTGGTGGAGTTTAGAATGCTCTTTGATTGTAGGTTAACTATAAATCCCAGCAACTACAACTCCCATATGGTAAAATCAATCCCATTTGGTCAAGTGAATGAAAATACATCCTGCGCAGCACCGGATCTTACATTACGTGAATGCCACATTATATTCAGGGGCGTATCTGGCCGCCAAACCCTCTGCCGCAGTCTCCAGCCCTGTGGAAGGCGGCCCGCCCGCATCACATCAAATGCGCATGCCCGGAACCAGCTGGTTCCGCCCACAGCGGCTCCACAAGGCCAGAGACTGAGGGGGAGCGCCCTTCCAGTACTTTCTGTTGGTCATGAGAGTTCTGTGTTCCAAGTTTGGTTCAATTCCATCATTGGTGGAGTTCAGAACACTCTTTGATTGTAGATGAACTATAAATCCCAGCGACTACACAGGCCCGGATTAACTGTTTGTGGCACCCTAGGCCACACTCTGGAATCGCCGTCCCTGGGGGCGGGGCCGCTTGCGGGCATGCGCGAGCGGCGCGGCGTCCTCCGCCATGTTCCTGGGTGCCACAGCAGCCGCCCGGGAACTTCCCTTCCTTCCTCTTCCTTTTCCGAGGAGGAGGAAGGAAGGGAAACCCCCAGGCAGCTGCTGCAGCACCCAGGAACACCATGTCGGTGGGGCTGGGTGACGTCAGACGTGGCGGCGGCGGCGAGGAGGAAGAGGCAGAGCGAAGCCACGTCAGAGGCCCTAGGGGCAGGACTTCGCTCTGCCTCCTCCTCGCTCACGCCGGGCACCCCTCCTTTCTTCACTCAAGGAAGGAGCGGTGCCCGGCGCGAGCAACGAAGACGCGTAGGGAAGCGCCCAAAGATCCGAGATCAAGATACGAGTAATAAGTTGGATCTACTGTTTAATTTGTAATGTAAACTGTCCAAAAGGCTTGAAGGAAAAGAAGAGTGATGAAACCTTCATAAGGGGTGGAGGGGTGTGGATGCTTGTGAGGGTGGAGGGGCACTTTCACAGTGCACTGTCTGGTTATGGTTTGTTGTATGGAAGTTGTTTTTTTTCTGTATGTAAAAAAACAAAAAACCAATAAAATATTATTTTTTTAAAAAAGGGAAGCGCCCAAAGATCAAACTTTTTAAAAATAATAATAATAAAATTTGGGGGGGGGGTCCGGACCTGCCGCCCCCCCCCGCCCCTGCCCCATGGTTGCCGCCCTAGGCCATGGCCTAGGGTGGCCTTATGGATAATCCGGGCCTGCAATTACAACTCCCAAATGACATCAATTCCCACGCAAACCCACCAGTATTCAAACTTGGGTGTATCGGGTATTTATACCAAATTTGGTCCAGTGAATAAAAATAAATCCTGCATATGAGAGATTTACATGACAATTCATAACAGTAGCAAAAATGCCGTTATGAAGTTGCAACAAAAATATTTTTTATGATTGGGGAACTGTATTTTTATGGTTGAGGAACTGTATTAAGGGGTCACGGCAATAGGAAGGTTGAGAAACACTGATATAAACAGCCCTTGAGGTGTCACCCCCTTTGATGCAGCGACTACCCTCCCCAGTCACACCACTGGGTTGGCTCCAGTTATTTAGTGTTGGGTACTCATGCTTAAAATGTGGTGTTATTATTGGCATCGTGCTCTGCGTAACTCTCTCTTTCCTTTTGTTTCTCCCTCCTGTGCAGGAAGACCTTCCTGCAAGAAGCTGGAGGTGACATGGCCTCCACCAACCTCTTCTGAGACTTCCCATGTGAATGGGCTCTACCAGGTAACAAACAGACCGATAGCCGTGTTGGTTAGTTACATCTCAGAGTTAGAACTCGTGCTGTGCCTGTACTTAGGACTAGCAAATATGTCTGTGGCAGAGAGCTTCAATCCATGCAGATATGCTAGGATGCACAACTATAGATCTCACTTAGCAGGCAAAGCCGTCTCCAATATTAGAGGACAAAAGGGCCAGCGAGGCAGTTCTCCAACAGATAAATGCCTTTACAAAAAAACCATTGACCCAGCAGCAAGGTGCAGGGGCTGATCTTGCCAGAGCCACACATGCTTTCAGACATAGGAATGAAACCTAAAATGCTTATTGAAATGTGTTCATCAGCATCAGAGTGAGCAATACGTTTATTTTTATTTTTTATTTATTTCACGATATTTATATGCTGCCCTTCTCAACCCCGAAGGGGACTCAGAGCGGCTTACAGCAAACTGAAAATACAACAAACTACATTACTGATACAGCACAACATCAGTACTGCACATCACATTGCACTATAACATTATATCGCAATATCATTAGTAATATTGCATGTAAAACAAATATACAATTATAATATCACAATATCATTAGCATTATATATTATAGCAGGGGTGGGCAACCTACGGCCCGCGGGCCAGATGCGGCCCGGCAGCTGGTTCTGTGCGGCCCAGGAGAAGGGCGTAGGAGGCGGGGCCAAGAGGAAGGGTGCCGCTGCCGCCATCCCCCATCCGCAGGCTCTGTGGAGCCTGTGTTGCAGACAGGCGGAGGAGGCGGCTTTGGAGTGTCTGCCATCCCTGGAGGCGATCCGCGCCTGCAGTGGGAGCACTCTGCAACCTGCGGGGCTGATCGACGTGGCGACCAGGGATGGCAGGCACTCCAAAGCCGCCGCTCCTCCACCTCTCTGCCAACACAGGCTCCACAGAGCCTGTGAAGGGATGGCGGCAGCGGCACCCCTTCCTCTTGGCCCCGCAGGGCGATCAGCTGGGGAACAGCTGGTGGCGAGAGCGGGCAGAGGCCTGCAGCCTCCAATTGTCTGCTGCTCTGCTTTCCTCTGCTGCTGCGGCGGCTGGGTCCGCTTTGCCATCCTCTGGGCTGGGTCCATTGGGCCATTGCATCTTGGGATCCTTCCTCTCTTCAGGATGTCAGCCTTCATCTTGGTTCGCACCTTGTCTTCTTGAATTTCATTTTATTTTATTTTAGTGGCTTTTATTATTATTTTATAATAATTTTATAATAATAATATATAATATAATATAATATGATGTTACATTATATTATAATTTCAATATATTATAATGTCTATATATATACTATAATATAATAATTATGATATTAATACTAATAATATATGAATATTTCTTGATATAGTAATATGTTAATATTAATGATGTGTAATATTTAGTAAATATAATAAATAAATAAATAAATAAATAAATAATGTAGATTAGAATGTAGTTCCGGCTTTAGGTGCGGCCCTCCATAATATTTTTTGGCTCTCGTGTGGCCCCTTGGAAAAAATAATTTCCCACCCCTATATTATAGTATAGTATATATTATATTATATCATTATTATATTATACTACATTAAAATATATTATATTATAATATATTAGCATTATAATATAATACAACATTATTGCATAATATTATATTGTTGCTGGGGGAGTGCTGAGTACTGAGAGGAACATTGCTGCTATTGGGATGTCTTTCCTCTGTGGCTGAGAGAGTATGACTTACGCAAGGTCATCCAGTGGGATTACATGGCTAAGATGATACTTGAAAAGCTTTTGGTCTTTTTTTTTCAATATAATTTTGGCTCTATGATTTCTTTTTAACTGTCATGGCCACATCCTATGATTCTCTGGCAAACAATTTTAGAGGTTCCCCCCTAAGCCCAGAATTGATGAAACCACATTTATCAGTGTCAATCTACAACAGGGGTCTCCAAATTAAGGAATGGTAAACAAAGGGAAGTGCTGCTTAACAGCGATACCAAAACAAACCAAGAGACATGTGTCTATAATCTCATATAAATCAGAAAGAACAATTGCAAAAATATTTCTGTATTATGTATCAGGACACGTGAGTTGTGCCTCAACAGCCTGGTAGGCTGTACGGATCATATAAACACACTGAAAGACATACGATGTCAATTTACAAATAACCACAATTTCCTCAAAATACATGTATCAATAGCCAGTCCATTGCATGCTTAATTCCATTAGGTGCATTGGAAGTCCCAAAAATCCATGCGCCACAGTCCAGAAGCGTCTCCAATGACGCACAAAATCTCGCGGGAGTAGCGGGCGCTCTTGCGTAGCTTGGGCAAACCACGTGTCCGGAAAGAGGGTGATCACGGTAATCTTTAAGGGCAAACTGTACTCCGTATACAGCCTCAATGGCTGATTAGTAACCCTTCGTTGTTCCCAAGAATAAACAAGCCTCATACACAGGTAAATAAATATGCTAATGTGCTTATGTCTTCCAGCCGACGGGATCACAAAGATGTATTAGGATCCTCCCGTTTCGGTCATGGCTGACCTTTATCAAGGCTGTAGTTGCAATCAAAAGCATGTGGCAAATTATAGGCTGTCATCTAATGTTCAAATATTTAAGATTCCATCCAAATATATATCAAATTCTCAGCAAACCACTGTTCATGTAAAGTAAGGGGATGGCTGTGGTCAAAGCGACTGGTCTCACGAAACCCTCTTATGGTGCCAAAGCAACGGGGATGCTAGGAGGGGGGGAGGCTGACTACTCAGAAAAGAAGGACAATCTGACTTCTGCTTCTCCTCCTCCTCACTCCCCCTGAACGGAGCCGTTCCATATGGAGCCTGGAAGTAGGGGTGCCTCGGTGTCTTTGTTTTTAGGCCTGATCGTGAGATTATTTTGGGTGCTGATTCAGAAAATTGCATTGGATTGACCACATCCGCTCTAGATTATTAAATATGGTTTTCTGTGGGTGAGCAGATGGTGACTACTGGATAGCATATATGTTCTGTATCAGAAACCAGAGCTGATGTGGTCTATCCCAGTGTTTCTCAACCTTTTTTGAGCCGCGGGACACTTTTTACATTTGCAAAATCCTGGGGCACACCACCAACCAAAATGACACAAAATGACACTCTAACACAGTCATACATATAGTTAATATGCTTTTAAAATGTATTTATACACTCAGTGTGAAACCTGGGCCTGTTTCGATGAACACAACATAGATATCCTGGCAGGAATGGCAGAAAGACACAAACTTCCCACACAGAACTCCCATAACCAAGAGAAAATCCTATTTGGTGGGCATTGACCTTGAGTTTTGGAGTTGTAGTTCACCTATATCTAGAGAGCACTGTGGACTCAAACAATGTTGGATCAGGACCAACTTGGTATGAATACTCAATATGCCTAAATATGAACGCAGATGGAGTTCAGGGGAACTAGACCTTGACATTTGGGAGTTGTAGTTGCTGTGATTTATAGTTCCCCTACAATCAAAAAGCATTCTGAACCCCACCAATGATAGAACTGGGCCAAACTTCCCACACAGAACTCCCAGGAGGCAAGAGGAGGTCTCTACTTGGGGAAAGGGAGGCGGACCTTCCCAATGCATGGAGAGGGAGAGACCAGGTAGACAACGGGTGGGGAGGGGGGGTTTGTAATTTTGTGCCTTTATCGAGGTAGGTTTCTTAGGGTTTTTATACTTCAACACACTAGACTCTCCCCCCCCCCTTCCTGGAGGTTCCAATTTCCCACGGCACACCTGATGATCGCTCACGGCACACTAGTGTGCCCCGGCACACTGTTTGGGAAACACTGGTCTATCCAATGCAATTTTCTGAATCAGCACCCGAAATAACCCCACGATCAGGCCTAAAAACAAAGATACCAAGGCACTAAAGTTAACCAAAAACTGATTCGTAACCCTTTTGGTACTAATGTTGGAGTGTGGTCCCTGGTCAAAATGGTGGACGGGCTTCAGTGGGCGGGGCTCCACCGCACGGCTTCAGCGAACGAGGGGCGGGTGTCATGGCAGATTGGAGTCTGGCTGGGGAAATGGCCGAAGGAGGCGGCGCCCCGCCCCCTTCTTCTTTTTCTTCTCCACCGCTCGGCCCTTCCTCCTCCTCCCCCAAGCAGCAGGAGTTCGGCAGGAGGAGGGGGGAAGGAAGGGGGGCAGAGAACTTTTCTCACGGCACAGCAGGAGGTCCGTCACGGCACACTACTGTGCCGCATCACAGCGGTTGGGAAACACTGCTCTACTATTTTGGATAGCCAATCTTCCACTAAGGGAGAGTCGTTTTTTTCCATTTCTGCGCTACTGTTACTCTCGCCGCTGACGTCGGGTATAACAAAATCTTCTCTTCATTTTTCCCCATCTCAAAATTTATTATATTCAACAAATAATATTCTGGTTTCATGTCATATTTTATCTTGATAATTTTTTTGAGTGTGTTTGTGGATCTGAGTCCAATACTTCTTAATTATTTTACAACCCCACCATGAATGAGAGTAGGTTCGTAATTCCTTCCCACATGTCCAGCATTGGCTGTTGTATTTTAATAGAATTTTGATAATTTTATTGGAGTTAAGTACCACCGATAATAATTATTTTTTGCACTACAGTGTGCATTGGAATTCGTTCGTGCTTTTTTTCAAACTATAGTCCAGCCCCTAACTGTCCTAACTGTCCAAGGAAATGTGAACCATCCCTTGGCTTAAAAAGTTTGAGGACCCGTGGCCTACGATAACTATACAGTGTGAGGTAGACCTTTGTTGTATTTGTAAAGATGTCAAATTTTAATGGTGTGGCTTTAGCTGTGGAAGGAGTACCGTACCAGACACCACAGTGGGCCACATTTGTTCTGGGTGGGGTGGTATAGCCCACTCTGGATTAATACTATAAATGTCTCTGGGGCTGACTATGAGATCTGCTATTAACCTAAATACTCATAGATCTATCATGGAAGATGAGGTCACACTCACCCTATATTACACTTTGCTCCCTTTTCCCTTAGGAAGATAAGCTGCGTAAATTGGACCACAGCTCCCTATAGCCCAGCATTGCTTGTGCAAGGGCAGCAGGCTCTTCGGGTCTTTCTTCAGGTATTATTTTATGTATGCTGTGCTGGGCTTGGCCTCATATAAGCCGCCCCGAGTCCCCATTGGGGAGATTTATTTATTTATGTATTTATTTAAAACTTTTATACCCCGGCCTTCTCACCTCCGAAGAGGGACTCAGACCAGCAAACAGCAGTATTCAATGCTAACATTTAAAATTTAAAAGCATCATAAATTTACAATATAATTTACAATAAAATACAATACAATAAATACATTTCAAAAGCCTTTCGCCAAAGTAAAATCAAGTCCAACTTAATCCATATATTATGTCAGTCAGTCACGTTTATTGAGTAACCGTCAGGTCATTTCAAATAAAAGCTCCAACAGCAGAGTAGTATACAAAATAAGGATAAAATCAGTACCTAATGTACAAGGCAAACAATGTAACACATTAAAAACTAAACTTATTGCAATTGTCTTGCGCCAACGCATAGGAAGGGAAACTATTAGCATAGGATACTTAGGAGGCCCGGTGATCAGTTGATGTGACGCTTATTACCGCTGTACCGCGGGCTGTTCCATGCCGCCTGCTGGAACTCATCCCCCGCACAGTTGACTCCAATAGACTCCATATACCGCTGTCTCTTTTATATGCTTTAAATAGGTAAGCAGCTACCTTATACACCGTTTGAAGGTTAGAGTCTGAGAGGAGGAAGTTAATTTTAAAGGTAGAGGGCCAAAATGTCCTTTTGGATAGTAAATAGCTAAGGTATTTCTCCCTCTCCTCTGCATATATGGACAGATCAACAAAATGTGGACTAGATCCTCGACTTCTGGTAGGCCGCAGACACAGACTCTGTCCCTATAGGTGTGGCAGCATATCTGCCGGCCCTCACCATAGACTCGAATTGCTCGAACCTAGCTCTAGTTAGGGCAATCCTAAGGTGAGGTAGGAGCGGGAGCCAGATACGGGGCAGTAACAAAGTGGTTGGGTTGTTGGGCTAACCAGTGCATGGATTTGACCCTAGCCAAATGGGCTAGGTCATCTTGGGGCACATATATCGAGTACCCTCTGCTTCACCCGGTTCATCATTGAAGTCACTCTGATGTTCGACGGATCCACCTGGAGCCCCTGTAGGTTGAGATATGTCATTATGGACCCCCGCATGTGTTCTGAGAGGGAACTCTGAATTGCTCCATCAGGCACATATATTCTGTCCGTATCAGGTGGTTGGTGACTTTAGTCGCTTCGCGATCTCCTCCTTCATTCTGCGAAGGCCTCATTGCACAGCCACGTTTTCACCCGTTTCCTAAAAGTCAGGAGGGAGGGGCGGATCTAATTTAATTTGGGAGGGAATTCCACAGCCGGGGGGCCACCACAGAAAAGGCCCTGTCCCTCGTCCCCACCAGACGCGCCTGTGAAGGTGGTGGGACCGAGAGCAGGGCCTCTCCAGGCGATCTTAGTACTCTTGACGGTTCATAGGGGAGAATACGTTCAGACAGGTAAACTGGGCCGGAACTGTATAGGGCAGGGGTGCTCATAAGGTAGATCGCGATCTACTGGTAGATCGCGTAGGGCAGGGGTGCTCATTAGGTAGCTCGAGAGTTACTAGTAGATCTTTGGCCCTCTTCCAGGTGATCTTCGGGCCTCACCAGCCGGATGGGGCGCTCCTGCCATGCCCGCGCATGCCCTGCACGCACACGTGCTCCTGCTGCTGGCTTCCGCTCTCGCGGTGCTTCTTTCGCCTGCGGGGCATTGCAGGAAGAAGGAAGCACGAGGCGGGGCCTCTGGAGGGAGCGCCCTGCCTCTCTCTCGTCCAGAAGCAGATGTGCAGCCTCAGTTGTCGGCGAGACAGGCAGGGCGGAGCACTCCCTCTGATGCCCCGCCTCGTGCTTTCTCCTTCCTGCAATGCCCCACAGGCAGAAGAAGCGCTGCACGGGCGGAAAACAGCAGCAGGAGCACGCACAGCGGCGGGAGCGCGTGGGAGTGCGCGGGAGCGCACAGCGGCGGGGCAGGTAGATCTTTTGGACTTGGTTGCTTTAAGAGTAGCTCGCATGCTGAAAAAGTGTGAACACTCCTGGCATAGGGCGTCCTGGTAGATCGCAGGCAGGGCGGGAGGAAGGCTCAGTCTAGCCCCGCAGGCTCCCCATGCCGCCCAAGTGCTGCCGGCCCTGGGTTATCTGAGGTCCTTTCCACACAGTTGAATAAAATCCCATGTTATCTGCTTTGAATCAGATTATATGGCAGTGTGGACTCAAAAACCCAGTTCAAAGCAGATATTGTGTTATATGTTTCACATTTTTGTAGTGAGTAGGTAGATCATTTTGACTTGGTTGTTTTATGAGTAGCTCGCATGCTGTAAAAGTGTGAGCACCCCTGGTATAGGGTTTTGTAGGTCACCACCAGCACCAGCCACCAGAGATGTTGGCGGGGTATAAATAAAGATGGTGATGATGATGATGATGATGATGATGATTTCTGGAGCACATCCCCTATCAGCCAGTGGTGAGGAATGTTGGGAATTGGAGTCCAGCATCTGGAAGGCTTTGGTGTACCCACCCCAGGGCCATAGCCAGGATTTTGTTTCGGAGGGGGCTGAGTTTGTTTCGGGGGGCTGAGACTGGGTGGAAGCGGGTCTACCCTAGCAAATCTTTTGTATTGTTATCCCAATAACCCCATTAATGTGGGATATAATGAGCATGGTGATCAGATCATGACATGAATAAACATAACAGTTTAAATAATGTACCAGTAAGGCCTTTTCGCGGACCACCCTGAGAATTTCGGGGGGGGCTGAAGCCCCCTTAGGCCCCCCCCCTGGCTACATGCCTGACCCACCCTAATCTAAAATAACAATACAATACATGCTGCCCTGATAAGTTTTACTGTATCAACCTCACCAAAAGAGCTCAAGGAGGATACCAAAACTATTCTCATCTGTTTCAATTTGAGCGTACATAAAAACAGTCCTGATAGTTCAAACCCCGTGTAAGCGGCCGATCTGCTGTCCTTAACAGTACACAATGCCCGCTGCCGGTGGAAACAAGGGTTGCTTATCTTTTCCTTTGCATACCTCACCCTCTTTTTTTTTGCAAAGCCTCAATAGGCCCATTGTAATGCATTTGAATTTTGTATCCTTTCTACCTGATAGAAATAAAACAAGCAAATGGTACATAACAGTGCTCTGCTGTCCTTCAAAAGGTTCCTCGTGAATACACTTCCTATTATTCAAATCCTGGCACAAAAGTTTGGCACTCTTTTGTTTCGTTTGCTCTGTGTATTGATATGATTAAAAACAGGCACTGCTATTCAGTTTTCAAAGGCCAAACGTCCGTCTTCATTTCCATGATGGTACAAACACACAGCCCAGAAAGTATTAATTTGAGCACTGGACAAAGAATAAGGAGACATGTCTGCTCAGCCATAGACGCCTATGGGTAAACTTGGACCAGTCCCACTCTCTCAACCCCAGAGGAAGGGGTAAGCAACCCCCTCTGAACAAATATTGCCAGGAAAATCACATGATAGGTTTATTTTAAGGTTGCCATAAGTGAGAAATGACTTGAAGACACAACGGAATCTACTGCTACAAGTTTGAAGGGACCTCCCTAGAGCAGTGTTTCTCAACCTTTTTTGAGCTGCGGTACATTTTTTACATTTACAAAATCCTGGGGCACACCACCAGCCAAAATGACACAAAATGACACTCTAACACAGTCATGCATATAGTTAATATGTTTTTTAATGTATTTATACACTCAGTGTGAAACCTGGGCCAGTTTCGATGAACACAACATATATATGACTTCCTCTCACATACTTATACATGGCTATCATGTCTTCTCTCAGCCTTCTCTTCTTCAGGCTAAACATGCCCAGCTCTTCAAGCCGCTCCTCATAGGGCTTGTTCTCTAGACCCTTGTGAAATTTCACCCTGAGTGAAACTTGCTTCCAGATAACTATGGATATCATGAAGCTGTTATAAAAAGTTCCTGGGTGGGGGAGGCAACTCTAGAAAAATCCAGTACAATAATAAAAAAATTAACATTTCCAAGCGGAGAGGCTCAATTTGTTTCTTGGAAACCTGTGAATACTTCAGCCTCCCGATGCTCCCAGGTTCGCTCACTGCCCAATTCACCGACGTGGAGCTTCCGGCATTCGGCGGAGCCCTTCCTTTGCCTCGGGGAGGATCTTTGGGGAGGGAAAGAGGAAGAAAGAGCTGCCAATTTCCCACGGCACACCTGCTGATCGCTCACGGCACACTGGTTGGGAAACACTGCCCTAGAGCACAGAAATGTTCATTTTTGGACTGTAATCCTCTATTCTGCATAGGAAATATAGTCCAAAAACAGATCCTCAGGGGCGCATTGCCCCCGGCTGGAAACTCCGTCTCTGCACCGGCTGGAAACTCCGCCTCCACATCTGCTGTGTTTCCAGCCGGCACGGAGGCGGAGTTTCCAGCATGCGGAGCCTCCACAAGGATTGGGTTTGGGGTGGGGCACCAAAATAATTTTCGCCTACCATTTAAAATTACCTTGGGCCACCTCTGCCTCTTTTCTTACTTGGTGAAAAATGAGCTGAGAGAAATGATAGCTATGAGTTCAAGACCTTGGCCAAATAGCCAAGTATCAGTCCCAGATCTGGGATGCAAAGCATATACCCTTTTACAGAGCAAATGCATGGGCCAAAGCAAAATTATGCTTCTCGAGATGGCATTATTATGATGCAAGGTAATAGTCTGGATGTAGGGAACCCTTGGTGGCACAGCGGATTAAATTGATGAGCTGCTGAACTTGCTGACTGAAAGGTTGGCAGTTTGAATCCACGGAGCGGGATGAGCTCCTGCTGTTAACCCCGGCTTCTGCCAACCTAGCAGTTTGAAAACATGCAAATGTGAGTCGATCAATAGGTTCCGCTTCTGCGGGAAGGGAACAGCACTCCATGCAGTCATGCTGGCCACATGACCTTGGAGGTGTCTATGGACAATGACTTCAGCTTAGAAATTGAAATGTGCACACACACACACACACACACACCCCCCAGAGTTGGACACAACTAGACTTAATGAAACTTTTACCTTTAGGGAACGCTTGGCTCTTCAGCTACTTTGGCCAACAAGTCCTATCAGTCCCAAATTCCTTCTGTCCCTAAATTTCTAAGATTGTAGACAGTGAGACAATGAAAATGGTTCATACCCAGAATTTTTATCCTCACTTGTGTTCACATCCTTTGGACACTTTACCTGCCCCTTTTAAGGTTTAAACCCACATTTATGTTGTTTGTTTGCGTATACAAATTCAATATAGCACCATTGCTAAATTTGTAAATGCTTAACTTAGGTTTCCAGTTATTATAATGCTAGGATTTTGGGGCAATGAACTATCATTTTATTAGAGGTTGAAGAATTTTTGTTTGGGGGGACAGTGTCCTCACTTTGCCTTCTCCTTCCTTCCTACCTATTCTCAGGGCCGGATCTCACATTACGCGAACTACGCGCCCGAGGGGGGCATCACATATTCAGGGGCGCATCGGCTGCCAAACGCCCCTTCTCAGTCTCCGGCCCCTTGGAAGGCGGCCCGCCCGTGCTGCACCAAATGCGACCAGGCCAGAGCTGCCCGCAGCGGCTCCACGAGGCTCCACGAGGCCTCCGTTCCCGGCTGCCAAACCCTCCTCCTCAGTCTCCGGCCTCATGGAGCATGTGCATGCGCACCGAGAGCACATGCGCAGAACCAGCTGTCTCCGTGCATGCGCACCTGGTGTGCATGCGCACCCTCCATGAGGCCGGAGAGCGAGGGGGCGCCAAAATAATCTTCGCTACAATTTTAAATTATCTTAGTCCGGCCCTGCCTATACTGTCTTTATACCAATAACACCATGTAACACAATTTTTGTTTCTGCGTTATAAATGTAATTTCCTAATTGGTTCTATCATTAAAACACTGGTTATATCCTGCAACACTTTTTGCTATACCGTAGTTTTCCTATTTATTTATTTATCGTCTCGGAAGCAAACCAAACGGTTGTATTGCATTAAAAGCAAACAAACAAACAAAACACAAAGTTTGCCGACTTGGTATTCTATTAAATGTCCTTTGACCAGTAGCTGGCCACTTGGAGTGTCTCTGGTGTTGCCGTAAGAAGGTCCTCCATTGTAGCAGGGCTCATTGTAGTAGGTGGTCTGTGGTTTGCTCTACTCCACACTCGCATGTCGTGGATCCCACCTTGTGGCCCCATTTCTTAAGGTTGGCTCTGCATCTCGTGATGCCAGAGCACAGTCTGTTCAGCGCCTTCCAAGTCACCCAGTTTTCTGTGTGCCCAGGAGAGAGTCTCTCATTTGGTATCAGCCATTGATTGTGGTTCTGGCTTTTTGGCTGCCACTTTTGGACTCTCGCTTGCTGAGGTGTTCCAGCAAGTATCTATGTAGATCTTAGAAAACTATTTCTTGATTTAAGTCATTAGCGTGCTGGCTGATACCCAAACAGGGGATGGGCCAGAGATGTCACTGCCTTGGCTCTTTCACTATTGGTTGCTACTTCCGGGCGGATGTCAGGTGGTGCAATGCCAGCTAATTTCTCCAATGGTGTAGGGCGCAGACACCCCGGGATAATGCAGCATGTCTCATTAAGAGCCACATGGGTGGTGGGGGTGAATTAGGGAGCGCTTATCTTTCTGCCTCCATTCTCTATGTCCCGAAATGAACCTTGGCCATTAAACAGTGAGCCACAGGCTCAATCCAATGGATACAATCCATTTTTCTTTGCCAAAGACAATGGCCTTGAATCTGTTCCTGGAGCCAAATCTTCCTCCACTGCTGGGAATAGTTACTTTTCAGGCTACAAATTCCAGATTCCAATGGATATGCTGGTTGGAAATTGTGGGAGTTATCATCAAAAAATACCTTCTCTCTTTATCCTATTATCTCCCAAAGGAACGACAAGGGATCTTCCTGGAATACTGCTCACTAACCCCGCTTCTTTCTCTCCCTCTTTGAACCCACAGCCAGAGAAAAGCCCTCGAATCCTTCGTCGCCAGAGGAGTGCCTTAATCGAACGCTGGGAGTCGGGGGCTGTCGGCAACCAGGAGGATGAAGATTAGAGACATTTCCTCAGCAAGAAGAAGCAGCGGTTCGCATCTCCAGTGATAAGACACATGGCGGACCTGGGGGGAGCTTCCCCACTTCTATGCAAGGACCGTACTACCAGAGCCAACTACGTTTTCTTTTCACTCAGCCTTTTGATTTGACTTTCCCCAAAAACATATCTGCAGGGTGATTATGGGATGGAACTTTGTTTATAATAGGCTGTTTTCTTCCAAACTTTTTATATGGAATGAGGAGAAGGGATGAATGGGTAAGCTTCACGTGCACAAAGCATGACTATCTGCTAGCGTGTCCCCCAGGTGGATTCATTCCAAGTGCTTTTCAAATTCAGCTCCATGCTAGCTTTTCGCTGGCTCTTCTGACCTGTATAAGACAGACTCTCTGCAAAAGATATATGGGTGCATCCATATGGGAGGCACATGCCCAGAGAGGCACTGTTAGGCACACTATTAGGATGTCTGGATTCATAAGAGAGAGCAAGGCGTTGGGGCAGGGGTCGGGAACCTATGCCTCGCGAGCCAGGTGTGGCTCTTTTGATGATTGCATCTGGCTCGCCAGATACGAGAGTCATTCTTGCCTTGCCCTGCCCCCAGCCAGGCCCGGATCATGGCCTTTTGGCGCCCTAGGCCAAAGGCTCTGCCCCCGCCCCTGGCTCCGCCCTGCCCTCGCCTCCTCGCCGGCGCGAGGAGGAGGAAGGAAAGCCCCACCCTGGGAGGCGATCTCCCTGGGAAGCCCCTCCAGCCCAGGGCTTCCCTCCGCTCCGTCCCCCTTCGGCGTGGCTGGGCCCTTGGCGAGGCAGGCTGCTTCCGCGTCTGAGTGCACGTGCTGGCTGCCGAGGCACGAGACACACAAGCATGCTTCCCTCCTTGCCTGCCTGCCTGCTCCATTGGGCACAATCCCCCTTGCAGACAATCACACGCCCTCTCCCTCTCTCTCTCTCTCTCTCTCTCTCCAGCGCAGACAGCGGCGGCGGCGGGGCGGGCAGGGGGTGGGGGTCAGCCGCGTCAAGCTCCCATGGTGACATGATTGACGTCTTGCATTCCAGCCGCTGCCTGAGAGGCCGCCCCAGGCGAGGCGCGAAGGGAGAGAGCGAAAGCAGGAGCTGGGGTCGCTTCTCAAAGGGAAAGGGGAGGGCTCCATAGCCCCTCTCCTCGCCCCCAGGGCCGGAGAAGAGCCACTATTTGGATGCCTCCTTGTCCAGGGTGAGACGAGCAGTCAGCAGTGGGTCCTGGAAAGAATCTGGGAAAGGGACAACAGCAAAGCAGGGGGGCTGCAGACAACGCCCCCTTATAATCCAGCAAGTGGAGCGAGGGGAGGGGCGGAGCCGGGGGCGGGGACAGAGCCTTTGGAGCCGAGGGGAGCAGAGAAACGGGGGGCGGGGGGCGGCATGGATGGCGCTGCCATCGCCGCATGCATGCACACTTTTTTGGAATTTTTTTTGGATTTTTTTTTACTTTTTTGGGGGGGTTCAGACCTGCTGTCACCCCATGGCTGCTGCCCTAGGCCATGGCCTAGGGTGGCCTTGTGGGTAATCCGGGCCTGCCCCCAGCTGCCCATCCTCCTCCTCGCAGCACTTCGAACTGCTCTCTCATTCAGCGTCTTGAGAGCCAGAGGGAGGTAAGGGTACAGTGTCCATTGGCTGATACGAGTGCCACTCTAGCCTTGCCCCACCCCCTGGCCGCGCCTCTCTACCTCCTCGCAGTTCTGCTCTCGCATTCGGCACCTTGAGAGCCAGAAGAGGAGAGTAGTCACCCAGCTGTGGCGCGGCCATTGGCTTGATACGAGTGCCACTCTTGCTTTGTCCCGCTCTCTGCCGTCCCTCCTCCTCGCAGCACTTTGGGCCGCTCTCCCATTCGACGTCTTGAGAGCGAGAAGGAGTGGACACGACTGTCCCGAGTGCTGCCTCCTCTATTTCCATTTCTTCAGATTGGTTCAAGCAGTGCTTCTTGAGCTGCGCAAGCATGGCAAGGCGAGGTCCAGGGTCCCCTCAGCAACCCCGGCTCTCGGGTGGAGAACCAGAGCAACAGCCACCCCAGCAACAGCCGTCCCCCCAGTGACCCAGGCGGCCCAAGTTCCTGCGAGGAGAAGAGGGTGGTGGGTGAGCGGCCGGTCTTTTGCCCGCCCAGAGACAGGTCCCTCCAGTTCCTCCACTTGCCTAGAGCGTTCCTCCAACCCCCATTGGGCGATTGATTGCATTGGTTTGATTGATTGATTACAGCAGCCTCATGTGAACTCCGTTCCTCTCTGCCTTCCCGCGGAGCCTGGAGCGTTGTAGGGCTTTATTTACATAGTATGTACATATATACTCACATTTAGTTGAATTCAGTCTTAAAATATATTATATATATTATATGGCTCTCACTGAAATACATTTCCAAATATTTTGCTTTCATAGCTCTCTGAGTCAAAAATGTTCCCGACCCCAGCATTAGGGAATGTTACTTTTTGAACTACATCTTCCAGAATCTCCCCATACCCCTGCTGGATGGGGATTCTGGAAGCGATAGTCTAACAAATAACCAAGCACCTGTGTCAGCCATTCCAATCCCAGCTGAATATTTTTGTATTGGCCTAATTCACTGGTTGCAGAGGGCCAACAGTCTGTGTAGATCTGTGTCTCAGAGGATTGGAGGAAGTTACACTTTGGAGTATAAGTCCCAGAATCCCTAGGTAAGGAATTCTGTGTGTTGCAGTCAGGAAAGGATTTCTTGCTACCAGCCCTGGTCCCTGTGATATCAGAGCGCTACTTCCAATAAGACCTTTTCATCTTTTAGTATGATAATTTTGACATGTTTTTTTCCCTTTGGTTATTTAACTCTAAGACCAAAATAAAATATGTCTTATAAGAGCCACAGGCTAAAGATAGCAATGTGCTCCATATTTTCACTGGGAACAACTCAAGGCATAAAGTGATGGTCACTTAGAGCAGTGTTTCCCAACCTTTTGAGCCGCGCACACACTTTTAACATTAAAAATCCTGGGGCGCACCACCAACCAAAATGACACTCTAACACAGTAAAGAACGGCTGGGGGTTGGTGGCCTGCTGGGAGCAACTGCTGGGAGTGCCGAAGCCAGGAGGGGGCGGAGCCAGGCTGTGCCATGCCCCGCCCTCTACCCCCGGCTTCACCTCTCCCAGCAGCTGCTCCAGGCTTGAGGGGGCAGTGCCAAGCCAGCCGTGCCAGAGCCAGCACAATGCTGGCTTGGCACTGTCCCCTCGAGGCTGGAGCAGCTGCTGGGAGTGCTGAAGCCGGGGGAGGTGGCATGCCCCGCCCCCTCCCCCCAGCTTCAGCTCTCCTACAGGCCGCGCCATGCCCCGCCCCTCCCCCCAGCTTCAGCTCTCCTACAGGAGCATGAGCGGTGGACGGGCTTCAGTGGGCGGGGCTCCTCCACGCGGCTTCAGCGAGCGAGGGGCGAGAGTCATGGTGGGAGTCATGGCGGATTGGAGGCTGGCTGGGGAAACGGCCGAAGGAGGCGGCGCCCCGGTCCCTTCTTCTTTTTCTTCTTTTTCTTCGCCACTGCCCGGCCCTTCCTCCTCCCCCAAGCAGCAGGAGTTCGGCAGGAGGGGGGAGGAAGGGGGGCAGAGAGCTTTTCTCGCGGCACAGCAGGAGGTCCGTCACGGCACACTAGTGTGCCACGGCACACTGGTTGAGAAAGACTGCCTTAGAGCAGTGTTTTTCAACCTTTTTAGAGCCGCGGCACACTTTTTACATTTACAAAATCCTGGGGCACACCACCAACCAAAATGACACAAAATGACACTCTTAACACAGTAATACATATAGTTAATATGTTTTAAAATGTATTTGTACACTCACTGTGAAACCTGGGCCTGTTTCGATGAACACAACATAGATATCCTGGCAGGAATGGCAGAAAGACACAAACTTCCCACACAGAACTCCCATAACCAAGAGAAAATACTATAAGAGTTTGGTGGGCATTGACCTTGAGTTTTGGAGTTGTAGTTCACCTATATCCAGAGAGCACTGTGGACTCAAACAATGTTGGATCAGGAACCAAACTTGGCATGAATACTCAATGTGCCCAAATGTGAACACAGGTGGAGTTTGGGGAAAATAGACCTTGACATTTGGGAGTTACAGTTTCTGGGATTTATAGTTAACACACAATCAAAGAGCATCCTGAACTCTTGCAACAATGGAATTGAACCAAACTTGGTGTATTGAACTCTCATTACCAACAGAAAGTACTGAAAGGGTTTGTTTGGGAATTGACCTTGAGTTTGGAAGTTGTAGTTCACCTACACCCAGAGAGCACTGTGGACTCAAACAATGTTATGTTGTTGTTTGTTTTCTATCCAGAATCACAATATTGGAAGGAGGCTCACCACTTTAAGGTCCCTAAAACAGGCATGGGAAAACTTCGGCCCTCTGGGTGCTTTGGACTTCAATTCCCACCATTCCTAACAGCCTGAGGCCCTTTCCTGCTTAAATGGCTGAGGGGAGGAAGGTAAAGGGCCTGAGGTTGCTAGGAATGGTGGGAGTTGGAGTCCAAAACACCTGGAAGGTCCAAGTTTGCCCATGCCAGCTTTCGACAGAGACCTCTTCCTCCCCCTCCCCCTTCACACCCTTTCTTCCCCCTCCTGCCGAACACTTACTTTTTCTTCTACACTGCCGCTTCTGCCGCCATTTTGATCCGAGGGGGCAGCGTGGGCGTGTTCAGGAGGGGAGGGAAGAGGGAGGAAGACATGACTCATGCGGGCGCTACTGCACAGACTCACCCCAGAGCATAGCGAGGCAAGTGAGCAGAGCGAGGCTGGGAAGAAGGGAGCCCGAGCGGAGAAGAAAAAGAGGGGGAAGAAAGGGTATTGGAGGTTCCAATTTCCCACGGCACACCTGATGATCGCTTACGGCACACTAGTGTGCCGTGGCACACCTCTTGGGAAACACTGCCCTAGAGTATGCTTTGCCTCTGAGATTTTTTTATTTGCCAAGACAAGAATCCTTCAGTTAAAAGAGATGCTTGATTTCGCGTATTTCGGTCAGAATTAAATACCACTTAAAAAAGGAGTGATTCCAAATTGTGGACTTTATGTAAATGCTCCAAGATTTGCTGGCCTCAGAAAAATGGACAGAAGCATGCTTTTTAAGACAAAGCACTGGTTGGTTTCCTTCAATGCTGAAAAAAATGTAGTGCAATCAATTCTGCCAAGTTGCCAGAAGACCCCCGAAGAAAGAAGTTTTCACAAAGAGGAGAAATATGTACGATAACAATGCGTGGATTTTTCTTAGGATGGGTCAGGTAGCAACCAGAAGGACCGTGCAAGGAGGAGATCTGGAAATGGTCTCACAAAAGCTAAAAAACATGTATTGAAAGATAAAATACAATGATTCATTACTTTCAGATATGTACAGTAATTATCCCCACCAAGCGTTCATCACGGAGCGTTCTGGTGCCGGCGTGTATTTGTGTTTCTCTTTTTGTCCTGTCAATACAGTCAGAGAACAATTACCACTGAATGTTATTAAGTAGCCCTGTTAACAGCTTTTGTGTCCCTGCCTTCCCTCTCTTTAAGGAGTTTTGAACTGCCTTGGATCCATCCTATGAACTTGAAACTAGAGGTGGTCCTGTGAATTCTGCAATGCAGAACTCTTAAGGCTGTAGGACCAGTGAATTTTGATGGAAACTTCAAAGTTTTCTATGGCTTTGGGGCTGTCATGGTATATGGATCAGATCTGATTTGGACAATTCTACAGTCCTGATGGAACACGAGTGCCATCGCCCTTTCCCTGTGCTGATGAGGAGTGCAGGGAAAGAGGATGGATCTCTGTCCATGTCCCAGCCAAACATGGCTGGGACATTCCCAAATCAGCAGAAGCACCTGTGCAACCAGGCCCGGAGTAACACTTTTTTGCGTCCTAGGCCACACTTTGGAATTGCGCCTCCTTTAAGCCAACCTCCCACCACCTCCAAGGTCCCCATTCCCACCGGCTGGAAAGCTCCGCTGTGCTCTGAAGGTCTCCTCAGGAGTCGGGAGGCTTGGGGAGAGCGCAGCGGGTGCAAACTCGCTCCAAAGGCACGAGAGAGAGAGAGTGTGAGAGAGAGAGAAAGAAAGAGCATGCGAGAGAAAGAGAGAGAGAGCGTGAGAAAGAGAGCGAGAGAGAGAATGCATGTAACAGAGAGAGAGAGCGTGCAAGAGCATGCGCGCAAGAGAAAGAGAGAGAGCGCGCAAGAGAGAGAGAGAAAGCGCATGCACGAGAGAGAGAAAGAGAGCAAGCGAGCGAGAGAGCAAGAGACGGAGGGGACAGAGCCAGGGGCGGACTAAGGTAATTTAAAATGGTAAGCGAACATTATTTTAGCGCCCCCTCGCTCTCCGGCCTCGTGGAGCGCGCATGCGCTGGGCCAGGCAGTTCTGCGCGTGCGCCATTGCTGCGGAGGGACTCCAGATGGACCGAGATACCAATCGCCCTAAGTGAGGCCGAAAAGGAGGAACTTTTTGCAGCCGGGACGGAGCCGGAGGTTTTTGGGCGATTGGCGTCTCAGTCCAGCTGGAGTCCCTTTGCAGCAATGGCACATGCGTGGAACCTGGCGGCCAGATGTGCCCCTGACTACGTGGCGCCCTAAGCGGGTGCTTACTTTGCTTAATGGTAAATCCGCCCCTGGACGGAGCAGAGACTTTGCCAGGAGAAGGAGCGAGGAGGGGCATGAGAAAGGGAAAGAGGGGCGCAGACCAGTTTTTTGTTTTTTTGGTCCGTGATCTGCGCCCAGCCCCCCCTTAGGCCATGGCCTCGTTGGCCTTATGGGTAATCCGGGCATGTGTGCAACCAGAAAGAAGGACATCACTCCTCCTCCTCCCTCCTTGTTGCTTGGGTGCCTTTCCTAATGTCAGAACAGGGCAGCCATGATTGCGGGCTTAAAATTGTTGACCTTGGAATTAACCAAACCATCATCTAGTCATAAACTAAAATAAATGATTGCAGTCTTATGATCAACAGATTGTAGTTTCCCAAGTTAGTTTTGCAGGAATCCAAGACCTGACAATTTGTTGAACTGGACTTGGGGAGTCCTGGGTTCAAATCTCTGCTTAACTGTTGAACCGTAATACGTGACCCTGGCAATTTACATCCTTAATTTGCTAGAGAAATGCAATGGAAAACCTCTTCTGAATACACCTTGCCAAATAAACAAGAATAAAAAAAAAAAAAAAAGGTATTAAATAATTTGAAAAATGTCTTAGCTTGTTAGAACAGTCTCTTATTGAATTAATACATAGTCTGCAAAGGTGTTTCTCAAACGCTGTGATGGACCTCCTGCTGTGCCGTGAGAAAAGCTCTAGGCCCCCCTTCTTTCCCTTCTCCTCCTGCTAAACTCCTGCTGCTTGGGGGAGGAGGAGGAAGGGCTAGGTGGCGGCGAAGAAGAAGAAGAAGGGGCTGGGGCGTCGCCTCCTTCGGCCGTTTCCCCAGCCAGCCTCCAATCCGCCATGACTCCCGCCATGACTCCCGCCCCTCGCTCACTGAAGCCACTGGCTTGACACTGCCCCCTCACGGCTTGACAAGCTGTGGGAGAGTTGAAGCCGGTGGGAGGGCGCGGGGAATGGCATGGCCTGGCTCCTCCCCCTCCCCCAGCTTCGGCACTCCCAGCAGCTGCTCCCAGCAGGCCACCATCCCCCAGCCATTCTTTACTGTGTTAGAGTTTCATTTTGTGTCATTTTGGTTGGTAGTGTGTCCCCAGATTTTTTTAATGTTAAAAGTGTGCCGCAGCTCAAAAAAGGTTGGGAAACACTCAGGGGCGGTCTCACCTCTCCTGGGGGGGGTATGCGAGCCTCATTTCTGCGCCCCACCCCATGGCTGCTGGACGCGGCAGCCCGCGCGGTGACGTCACCGCGCATGCGCAGGCGTGCATGACGCACGCCTGCGCAAGCGCGGCGACGTCACACGCAGCTGCGTGGTGACGTCACGCACACCTGCACATGCGTGGTGACGTCACGCGAAGCTGCGCGAGTGCGTCACGAACGCCTGCGCATGCGCAGTGACGTCCGGCGCAGCTACATCGCCGCCTGCGCCACCGGCACCATCACCGGCTGCGCCGGGCGGGGGAGCACTGGCTCCCGGGCAGGAGGCGCAGCGGAGGGGCGGCCAGCGTGGTGGCGCCCCTCACAGGCGGCGACGCCCCTCCCAGGACCTGTCGCCCTACGCGGCTGCTTACATGGCGGAATGCCAAAGGCCGGCACTGGAAACACTGGTCTACAACATGATTCTACAACTGCTATGGAACAGTGGGTTGAACCCTTGTGCCGACTACACTGCTGACCTGAAGGTTGGCAGTTCGAATCCGCGAGATGGAGTGAGCTCCCTCTGACAGCTCCAGCTTCCCACGCAGGGACGTGAGAGAAGCCTCCCACAGGATGGTAACACATCCGGGCGTCCCCTGGGCAATGTCCTTGTAGGTGTCCTGATTCTGTCACACCTAGAAGCGACTTGCAGTTTCTCAAGTTGCTTCTGACACGATAAAAAGACATGATTCTGAAATGAATGCCACATTTTTCAATTTGCATCCATCACATTAGTTTCCTTAAGTTCTCCCTTTACATTAAAAATGTCCAAGTTAATAGATAACGTCATTTGTTTTCATGAGTCAGTTCCTCTGTCATGTTTGATTTGTAATCTTTATAACTGTGTAAACTATTTGCTAAGATGAAATAACTGCAATTAGTCATAAATTATTTGCTTTGAGATAACAGGTGTGATGCAGAAGAGGATTGCACTACGCTTGTAAAGAAATCCTGCATGTCAGCCAGGAAGGAACAGCCGGTAGATATTGGTCTTGTGGAGGAAGGCAGGTATTTTTAGTTGGATCGTTTCCTCTTCTCCCTTCTTTATTGAAAGCATTTCCACATTTCTCAACACCAGTGATTCCCAACCTTTTTTGAGCCGCGGCACATTTTTTACATTTACAAAATCCTGGGGCACACCACCAACCAAAATGACACAAAATGACACGCTAACACAGTCATACATATAGTTAATATGTTTTTTAATGTATTTATACACTCAGTGTGAAACCTGGGCCTGTTTCGATGAACACAACATATATATGACTTCCTCTCACATATTTATACATGGCTATCTCAGCCTTCTCTTCTTCAGGCTAAACATGCCCAGCTCTTCAAACCGCTCCTCATAGGGCTTGTTCTCCAGACCCTTGTGAAATTTCTGGAACATGGCCATTCTACATATGTTTTGTTGAAGGCTTTCATGGGCAGAATCACTGGGTTGTTGTAGGTTTTTCAGGCTGGGTACCCATGTTCTAGACCAGTGTTTTTCAACCTTTTTTGAGCCGCGGCACATTTTTTACAGTTACCAAATCCTGCGGCACACCAAAATGACACAAAATGACACTCTAACACAGTAGCACATATAGTTAATATGTTTTTAAATGTATTTATACACTCAGTGTGAAACCTGGGCCTGTTTCGATGAACACAACATAGATATCCTGGCAGGAATGGCAGAAAGACACAAACTTCCCACACAAAACTCCCATAACCAAGAGAAAATGCTATAAGAGTTTAGTGGGCATTGACCTTGAGTTTTGGAGTTGTCGTTCACCTATATCCAGAGAGCACTGTGGACTCAAACAATGTTGGATCAGGACCAAACTTGGCATGAATACTCAATATACTCAATTGTGAATACAGATGGAGTTTGGGGGACATAGACCTTGACATTTGGGAAGAGGAGGAAGGGCTCACCTGCCTGCCAGGCGCGGTCTCAGAGAGCGGAGCGCAGCTAAAGAGTGTTGGTGCCTCGCCAAACTAGAACTCCCAGGAATCCATTGCATTCACCAATGGCAGTTAAAGGATAGGGTCGCTACACTGCCAAATTAATTCAGTTGAACCCCACCTTAACTGCCAGATTCCATGCTATGGCATCCTGGGAGTTGTAGTTTTACATGGCCTGTAGCCTCGTCTGCTAAAGCAGTGCTTCCCAAGCGGCGGGCGGGCGGGCTGTGTCCTGAAATGGCTCGGTAGAGGAGAGGGAGGGAGGGAAGGAGGGGGGGCCAGAGAGAGAGAGGGAAGCGCGGGAGGCACTTCACCTAAGTAGACACACACACACACCCTTCCCTCCTTCCCTTTGAAACCCAACCCAAAACCTGGCTCGCTGTGCCCCTCCCCTCCTGCTTCCCCGGTTCTCCTCTAAAGCCAATGCCGCTGCCGCGGCAGCAGCAGCAATATGGAGAAGCAAGGAGACTATGCAACTGGCCCGGCCAGAGCGCGCGCATGCGCGCAGCCAGCCCCACTCCTCCGCCAGCTTTGCCCACCTTAGCCAGGCCCTGGGAGGGAGGGAGGGAGGGAGGGAGGGAAGGAGGGAGCGCACGTGCTTGCTCGCGCATACAACACACACGCACAGATGCCTTCAAGCAGGCAGGCGCGCGCACACGCACGCTCACGCTCCTTCCCTTTTGCATGGCGGGCGCGCCAGGGAGAGGCGGCACAGGCTGGGTGTCATAAGGAGATGCTCCTTAAAGGTTGAATAGAGATGCGCCCTTGGCCACGTGGTGCCCTGAAATCCCAAGGCACACCTGATGATCGCCCACGGCACACTACTGTGCCGCGGAACACTGGTTGGGAAACACTGCTCAAGACGACAAACAAATAAAAAACCCAATTAAAACAGAGCAAAAATAATCTTTTTCTAAGGATTTTTTCCTCAAATAGCATGATGTACAAACTTGTAAAAATAATCCTAGAATCTAATTTCGAAATAGTTAGCATGGCAATTTATTTATTAACTTTATTTCTACCCCGCCCTTCTCCCACAAGGGGACTCAGGGCGGCTTCACATGTGCATCAATGATGCTATACAAAATAATTCAGTTAAAACAATTGGTACAATAAAAATTATGAAATCATCAATAAAAAATTCATTAGTATTCAAATTAAAATACCACTAAACCGGAGTCCAGCCAAATAATTCCAATATAGTCACGACATAATATACAAGACCAGCTGCCATA
Organism: Anolis apletophallus; assembly: GCA_030556195.1. Classification (NCBI taxonomy): domain Eukaryota; kingdom Metazoa; phylum Chordata; class Lepidosauria; order Squamata; family Anolidae; genus Anolis; species Anolis apletophallus. The sequence continues at coordinate 141,105,951 of JARBWK010000006.1, forward strand.
ATCCGATGATCAATACCTTTAGTCAAATGCCTGGACCCACAGCCAGTTTTTTAGTTGTCTCTTAAAGCAGTGTTTTTCAACTTTTTTTGAGCCGCGGCACATTTTTTACATTTACAAAATCCTGGGGCACACCACCAACCAAAATGACACAAAATGACACTCTAACACAGTAATACATAGAGTTAATATGTTTTTAAATGTATTAATACACTCATCAAAGCCTGGGCCTGTTTCGATGAACACAACATAGATATCCTGGCAGGAATGGCAGAAAGACACACACGAAGCTCTTGCTCAACAGCTGTCAGTCTCTCTCTGTGTTTAGTTTTTCATCGCAGTCAAGCTAGAGAAGCTCATCTCACACAGATATGTGGTTGAAAACGGGAGCAATGTCAAAATAGACCAACAGAAAATACTTGAAGGGTTTGGTGGGCATTGACCTTGAGTTTTGGAGTTGTAGTTCACCGACATCCAGAGAGCACTGTGGACTCAAACAATGTTGGATCAGGACCAAACTTGGCATGAATACTCAATATGCCCAAATGTGAACACAGATGGAGTTCAGGGGAAATAGACCTTGACATTTGGGAGTTACAGTTTCTGAAATTTATAGTTAACACACAATCAAAGAGCATCCTGAACTCTTGCAACAATGGAATTGAACCAAACTTGGCATATTGAACTCTCATTCCCAACAGAAAGTACTGAAAGGGTTTGCTTGGGAATTGACCTTGAGTTTGGAAGTTGTAGTTCACCTACACCCAGAGAGTACTGTGGACTCAAACAATGTTATGTTATGTTGTTGTTTGTTTTCTATCCAGAATCACAATGTTGGAAGGAGGCTCACCACTTTAAGGTTCCTAAAACAGGCATGGGAAAACTTCGGCCCTCTGGGTGCTTTGGATTTCAATTCCCACCATTCCTAACAGCCTGAGGCCCTTTCCTGCTTAAATGGCTGGGGGGGAGGAAAAGTGCCTGAGGCTGCTAGGAATGGTGGGAGTTGGAGTCCAAGTTTGCCCATGCCAGCTTTCAACAGAGACCTCTTCCTCCCCCTTCCCCTTCGCGCCCTTTCTTCCCCCTCCTGCCGAACACTTACTTTTTCTTCTACACTGCCACTTCTGCTGCCATTTTGATCCGAGGGAATCTGAAGGCGTTAGTTCTCGGAGTAATCCAAAAAGAGCGAAAAGAAGAACGCCAAACACAGAAGTAGCTTTTCAAAATCAAATAATTCTATTTCTTGGTATATTTTCTTTCAGTCGTCATACAAGTACGGTTGCAGTGGAAACAAAATCATGAAGATTGCATTCGCAAGTCTCAAAATTATAATCCTCCCAAGGAGTCAAGGTCTCCGGGTTGTCCAAATAATCAGTGTTTACAATGATATATTAATCGCATATAGTTCATAAGGTGGTCAACCCAGATTGGTCGACGGTCTAGCCGTTTCCGCCATCTTGGCTTCGTCGGGACCTTCAGACCAACGCTCCAAGAAATAAAGTTTCCAAAGTGATCCGGACAATGTCTATAAAGAAGTGAAATAATATAATCTATCATATACATTGTATTCATATCTTATAATATAATATAATATACACTCAAGCGTTCAGGAGAGCTAACAGAAGTATAGGCTGTCATACATACCACGTATATAATCAATAATTCTCTCGGTTAATACCATCAACAATCTTGCCGGATAGGGAATGAAACTCAAAGGCACTCATTATAAGCTATAGTAAACTGCATGTTTAACAAAGTTAATTTACAACAAGACTTCACCAATTGTTAAACGATCATTAAGGCCTGATTGCCTCATGCTGGGTTTCAGGGTTGCTTCAGTTCCCAGTTTAACGATCCAAAAAGCCTCACGTTGTAAGAGTTTGGTCTTAATGTCAGTAAATGGGGTCGGTTTGATTCTTTCTAAAACTACTACCTTGAAGTCCTCAAAATGATGTTGTTCCTTAAAATGACAGTATAGTATTGAATTTTCATTTTTTTGTGCGGAAGCGTGAGCGGTGTTCGAAATTCTGGTCGGAGTTCCCTTCCCATTTCCCCAACATAAAGTCTATTGCAGCCACATTTTAAACAATATATTAAATTCTTACTGGCACAGGTTGCCCATGTGCGTAACTTTATGGTAACCCCATTATGAGGGCTAGTGATCGAATCCTGTGTATCTATGTGTTTGCAGATCGAACATCTTCCGCATCTATTTGTATGGTTGGGAACGGTTAACTCCGGAGTGATCTTGGGGCGGTGATCCGCATGACTCAACATTTGTTTTATACTCCTTGTCTTTTGAAGGCAACGATAGAAGTCTCTCTTCAATGCCGGAGAATCTGAGACTATTGGGGCTATGTGAATGTTGTTTGAAATGACTATATAGGGGGGAATCATCAGCAAAATTGCGAATTTTCGAACGATGTTCACCTACTCTGACTCCCATCATCCGTTTAGTGTCTCCCACAAAAATCAGGCCACATGGGAGTCAGAGTAGGTGAACATCGTTCGGCATTGAACAGGTTAAAATTCCTCCTCATGGAGATGTTGATACCATCTTGAGAAGGGTTGAAACCCGGTGGATTTTGGATTTAAAGTGTGAATTTCCATCAGGATTAAATGAAAGACTACACCTTTCAGACCTATTGAAGTAATTATGTCCTTCACCTGTCCTCTCCTTCACCTTTTTATACCTTGCTCTTACTGTGGTTTGTTGCTTTATGCCCTGGATTCAACCACTGAGCTGATTCCCTCTACATATGGGTATGCGTCTTTCTTTCTCCGCCTTATATATATTGTTGATATACTGTATAATACTATATTGGACATTACTTACATTTATTGTTGTTTCATATATTATGAATTTATGCAATTTACTCATGCCTATCATTGTTTGCTATATATCCTTATGTATGCTTATTCGTTACATGGTTGCTTTATGATGGATATTGCGATCCCTTTTGTATCTGAGAAATTGTTATTTATGTATCCATTTTCTTATGAATTGTAGGTTATTCCAGCCATGTTCTGATTTACATCACCCAGAGGTCTCCCATCGATACGGCCTTGAAAAAGACCCATAGTAGGGTCGAAACGAGAGGCGGATCTTGCGTCCACACGGCTCCTCGTCGGCCTCCTTTCATCTTTGTTTTGCCATCGGGCAGTCGGATTATAAATACACTCTGTTGAGTGTCTGCATTTGAGTGATATATATTTTGCCTTTGGCATCATCAATTCTCGACCCTGGAACTCTTATACATGGGCATGAACTTTGATTTACATTATTGACTACTATAGAATTTATTGTTTATAGCACAGGAATCGCGTTTGCACTATTTGTGGTGTTCAACATTAGCCGATTTCGGCTTTTGGCTACTTGCCGCCTTCTTTATAAACTCATTTGAAATGATATACTGTAGGTGTTATTGACTTTACTTTCATATCCTCCATTGAGGTAGCCTTCAGCAACCGCCCCATTTGTTTTGCTACTGGGAAGAAGGGAGCCCGAGTGGAGAAGAAAAAGTGTTCGGCAGGAGGGGGAAGAAAGGGTATTGGAGGTTCCAATTTCCCACGGCACACCTGAGGATCGCTCACGGCACACTGGTTGGGAAACACTGGACTAAGGTACTGAGTATTAGATAATGGTGACTGGACTTGAATTTTGTTGATATGACGATATCGGAATTATTGGCTGAACTCTGGTTGTAATGGCATGTTAATGATTTTATTGATGTTTTTATAGTAATTTGTACTAATTGTTTTTTAATGTATTGCGTACAGCATAACTGATGCAATTGTGAAGCCGCCCTGAGTCCCCCTGTGGGAGAAGGGCGGGGTAGAAATAAAGTAAATAAAGTAAATAATGTCAAGGATGAGAAAAGGAAAGAAAGCGAAGTGTATCTCATGAGGTGGATAAGAATGGAATAGGAAACTTGAGTTCTCCAAAAACCATGGATTAAGCATGAATCCCTCACATTCATGCTTAAAAACAGAGGAGACGAGGATTTAATTTGTCCAGATTTATTCAATTGCTAGTATTTTGCTTTAGCATACATATTTCTTCTACTAATGCAAATGCCTTGAGTGCTGTGGAATGCAAATCTAAACTGCAGACTTCCCAGAATATTTCAGGCCATTTTCTGGTTTTCTTCATTTGTTAATCTGCAGCCAACTGGTTCACAGCCAAAGAACAAGGCAGTAGAAGGCTCTTAGAAGTAGATCAGTGGATCACTTGCGGTCTTTCCTGTCTGGTAACTAGTCAGGGAGATCTTTTCACCGGACTGAGGAAGGGGTTTGTAGATACGCAGGTGCACATATTCTCCCTGGCCAACATCAACCTGCAGGGAAGAGAGAAAAATCAGCCACTCTGAAAACTTGGCTTTCGTTGTTACCAAATGTCACAATCAAGAGTCACTAAGTAGAGATGCCTCCTCCCCAATCTGTACAGACTGTCCAAGTCTTGGAGAACTTGAAAACCAGAGTTGGCCTCTTCTAAAAGTGATGTGAAACCATCTCACTTGATCTTCTTATCAGTGGCCAGAGTGCATGTTGATAGCATTTGGCTTGTGAGTCTCTGGTTTTAGGTCTCACTCAAGAGCAACAACAAAGGGTGAAAAGAGCAAAAGAGTATATCTAATGTAGTTATCCCAGCGTGTGTTCGATTTAGGTCTCACTAGCCAGACCAGATGACTGGACAGGGATGGGAAAGGTACTGAACTTATCAGTATATACCAGTGTTTTTCAACCTTTTCTGAGCCGCGGCACATTTTTTACATTTACAAAATCAAGGGGCACACCACCAACCAAAATGACACAAAATGACACTCTAACACATATAGTTAATATGTTTTTAAATGTATTTATACACTCCGTGTGAAACCTGGGCCTGTTTCGATGAACACAACATAGATATCCTGGCAGGAATGGCAGAAAGACACACATGAAGGTCTTGCTCAACAGCTGTCAGTCATGGGAAAACTTTGGCCCTCTGGGTGCCTTGAACTTCGACTCCCACCATTCCTAACAGCCTGAGGCCCTTTCCTGCTTAAGTGGCTGAGGGGGGGAAAGGAAAAGGGCCTGGGGCTGCTAGGAATGGTGGGAGTTGGAGTCCAAAACACCTGGAAGGTCCAAGTTTGCCCATGCCAGCTTTCGATTCCATCGCCACATCTTTGGCGGTTTGAATATATGTGATTATCTACGTGATTTTCAACCTTGTCGCTATAATTATGGTGCTGCTCCTTTAAATTGTCCGCAAACTGTCTGTGTTATTGTCCGGATCCTGGAACTGACATTGGATAACATCGTGAGGATACACTTTGTTTTCTGCACTCACTTCCATGATTTCATCAAATATCACGAGTTTTCCGTAGAGGAGCGCTCCGCGAACTCGCTACTTCCTGGTTCGCAACTCTTCCGCTCTCTGTGGCGACCACGCCAAACTACCTTATGTAAGACTTTTGATTTTCTCCAACAGGATTGGTTACTTTGAATGTGTTTTTTGCGTATGATTATGTATGATTAATTGTGCATTTTGTAGTGTGACATAGTGGCGCTCCTTTAATAAGTAAGGGTATTGGAGGTTCCAATTTCCCATGGCACACCTGATGATCGCTCACGGCACACTAGTGTGCCCCGGCACACTGGTTGGGAAACACTGGTATATACAACCACATATCTGAGGGTTCAGCTGAAAGGGATCCACAAGCCACGTGAATATTTACAAGAAGGATACATTCTGAGTGGAGGAACGTTTGGGATCTCCACACCAAACCAAGCATCTTACATTCTTCTCAACCCCATTTAACGTCCCCTTCCTCCAGCCACTCCTCTCTATCTCTCTCTCTATGCACACACACATACACACCCTCACTAACCCCCACCCCCACGTATACTACATACATGCACACACATCACAAGCACACGTAACCTCCAGTATATTCATCTCCAGACACTTTTGACATATTCCTTTAACTAACTGTAAGCACCCAACCCCAACACACTTCAGGCACTGGCACCTGTTTAGCCCATATCTACACCACAAATCCACACTCCTCATTGGGCTATGCCAGGGCTGTCCAACTTCTACCGGCCCAGGGGCCTGAATTCTGGTCACTGATGACCTGGGGGGCCGTAGGGTCTGCCCCTGCCCCCGGCTCTGCCCCCACCCCCGGCTCCGCCCTCTCCCCGGCGCACTCTCCCCTTATTTCTATTTCATATTAAATATATTTAATTCCATCCTCCCCTCCCCCCTTATTTTAATGTATCCCATCTCCCCTTATTTCATCTTTAAATATATTTAATTTTATATTTAATACATGAGGTGAGATGGGGGGAGGGAATGAGGAGTCCCCTGAGGAGCCCCCTGCTTCGGCCTACCTTTTCCAAACGCGCAGGATCCAGGAGTACCCGGACGACGAGAGAGGCGACAACCGACTGAGTCGAAAAAGGTCCTAATCGCGTCTGTGGGCCTCAGCGATCCAGTAGTAGAGTAGCCGAAGAGTATCGCGAGAATACGCAATCCACACAGGATTTCGCTGTCAACGCCGGCGTAATCTCGCATTGACAGCGAAATCCCGTGTGGATTGCGTATTCTCGCAATACTTGCTCCGAACCCGGAAGTATGTATTTTTTTAAAAAAATATATTATTTATTTTATTTTTTATTAAAAAGCTTAGGGGGCCGTAGGGAAGGGGCTGGGGGCCGTATACGCCCGCCCCGCCCCCCCCGGGCCGCCAGTTGGGCAGCCCTGGGCTATGCCATACATTCACTCCCCATATACCTCCAAACAGCCCAGATGCATCCAGGCACATAAACCACATCCAGACCTACTCGCGCACCTTTTACAGCCCATACAGACTCCGAAAGTCACCAAAAGCGAAGCCTTCAGAAATATACAATCCAGGTGGAATAAATGCACCCAGGGTGCATAGACACTGTAGAATTCATGCAGTTTGACACCTCTTTAACTACGATGGCTCAATGCTTTGGAATAGTAGAAGTGTACTTCACAAGATATCTCGACTTTACTGGCAGCACTGACCTTAATGAAGTAGTTAATTCCAGAAACCACCTGTGTCCTGAATTCAGTAGCCTTGAAACAGGAATAATTCTTGTCTTCCTTTTTTTCTATTTCACCTTTGGTCTGAAATTAACAAGAATAGTTTCACATTATACTTCCTGTACAGAAAAGAACGGAACAGTGTCAGGAAAAAGGTGAGATATTGTCCCATTTTTGTAAGCGTTAGAAGTTGAATTTCATGAAACCCCACAGGGCATTAATGAGTTTAAGCACTAGGCCTGGCCAATCACGGTTCTAAATGGTTCTAAAGTACTTACAAAACTAAAGTTCTGGGGGTGAACACTAGGTGGCGCTGGTGCTTTGCTTCTACAGTGTTGCTAAAGTTCTGGTGGTGAACATTTCAGAACTCTAACAAAACTTTCAAATTTTCATTATAAATGGCAGTTCCTAATTGGTTCTGTCTTAAAAATTGCCAATAATGAAGTTTTAAAAGTTTTGTTAGAGTTCTGAAATGTTCACCACCAGAACTTTAGCAACACTGTCAAAGCAAAGCACCAGCGCCACCTAGTTTTCACCACCAGAACTTTAGTTTTGTAATTACTTATAACCATGGTTGCCCAGGCCTAGTAAATACAATTGGGATTTGGGGGAAATAGAGCTTGACATTTGGGAGTTATAGTTGCTCGGATTTATAGTTCACCTACAATCAAAGAGCATTCTGGACTCTACCAACAATAGAATTGGGCCAAACATCCCACACAGAAGACCCATGACCAACAGAAGATACTGTGTTTTCTGATGGTGTATGGAGACCTCTCTGATGCCCCCCTCGTGACCCTCCCTAGGAGTCCCGACCTCCAGGTTGAGAAACGCTGATTTACACAGTTAAAGTTAGTGCACCAATTGGGTCCATTCCTGGAGAAGCTTGATCTGGCCATGGTAACATGCACTGGTTACATCTTATTTGGAACTCATCCCATGGATGAGGTCCATCGCCGTGATTTGCCAGCCTCCATGGCAAATCATGGGGGCAGCAGCAGGGCAATCCCGGCACCCCGGTTGCCAGCTGACACTTCACCATCCCACATGGGGAAGTGTTGCCACTCTGCCAAAGTCCCATTGTTCACCCATGGAGCCCCAAGGTGGTGTGGGGCTCCATAAGCAAACCAGACAGAAGCATCCTAGGACGCTTCAATTGCCCCATGTGATAAGGCTGCGAAAGGACCTATCTTTGAGAAGTGCTCAGAAACTTCGGTTGCCCCAAAGAGCAGCAGCCAGATTGTTAGCTGGGATTGGCTAGAAGGAGCACACAACACCTGTATTGCAACAGCTGCATTGACTGCTGATTCATTTCTACCAGCGCCACCTAGTGTTCACCTCCAGAACTTTAGTTTTGTAAGTATTTTAGAACCATTTAGAACAGTGGTTCTCAACCTGTGGGTCCCCAGGTGTTTTGGCCTATAACTCCCAGAATTCCGAGCCAGTTTACCAGCTGTTAGGGTTTCTGGGAGTTGGAGGCCAAAACATCTGGGGACCCACAGGTTGAGAACCACTGATTTAGAACCATGATTGCCCAGACCTATTAAGCACCCACCCAAAATACTATACTGTCTCAAGATAATTTCTAGCCAAAGCAAATGATGGAAATGGTCTTCCTAGAGGCCCCTTCTACACTGCCATATAAAATCCAGATTATCTGCTTTCAACTGGATTATCTGGCAGTGTAGACTCAGATAATCCAGTTCAAAGCAGATAATGTGGGTTATCTACTTTGATGAGCTGGATTATATGGCAGTGTAAAAGGTGCCTGCGCTAGCATTCCAGTTGTTCTGAGGGTACCAGGATCCAGAACCACCTCCAAAGCTGTGACTCTTACCTGTTGAGGTTTATGTGGTGTAAGGGTCTTCCAGAAGAGATTGGGTTCACCGAGCCAGAGGAAGCACCCATAAGAATTACTGCCGCCTTAATCATTACTTGCTAAGATGCTCTTACAGCAATCTATCTTTGACAGTTTTCCTAAAATACGGTTTCATTTAACTATACTTTTTCAACCTTCTGGTAGACTCATTCACTCACCAGGTCAGCCAGCTCCTGAACTTCTGGAGTAGCAGGTTTGGTTTCGGTTAAGCCTCCAGGATTCATGGTGACGAGTCGGATGCGAGGAGTCTGGAAAGTCTGTGCCGTTAAATCTGAAGCAACTGTGATGTTAGCGAGTAGTCTGGCGCTTTATATCCTCACGCAGAAGGACAATTGACTCAGGAAAGAATGTGGAATCCTGACCCATGAGTGATGAGCACATGACTGACCTTCACTTTTGGGGAGTGATAAATCAGCAGACTTTGCCATGTTGCCAAACATACCGCAATCATTTTGGGGGCCAGGTTGCATGCATACAACCTTTGAAATGCAACGTTAATCCCATCCCATTAGAATGGGTCCATTGCAAAGAATGGGACTTTTTAGTGACCAGTGGGCTTCCCTGGATTAATTTATAGCAACTGAAGAGGGAGATTGGTCAGGAGCTTGGCAAAGAGCGAGCAAGCAAGCTGTATATAACTCTGCACATATTCTATGAAATAGATACTAATAAATATATTAATTGAGGCATCAGTAAGTTAAATGTTTTTGAATATTTATTTTTTATTTTATTTATTTACTAGCTAGGGACCTGGCGCTGTCCAGGCTATTTGAGAAAAGCATTGAGTGCCAATGTGATCTTTATCAATTATTTATGTGACTGGCAGTGCTCTCAGGAAGTTAGTGAAGGTACTGCGAGTCCCATCGTCCATTGTGCATCATCCTCCAAACAGCACCAGAATGTAGAGTGGGTCATGGGGGCTCTGTGTGCCAAGTCTGGTCTTGATCAGTCATTGGATGAGGTTTGCAGCAGTCTTGGGAAGTGAGTGGGGGTACTTCAAGTCCCATCATCCATGGTCGGCTCTCCTCCAAACTGCAGTAGAATGTAGAGTGGGTCATGGGGGCTCTGTGTGCCAAGTTTGGTCTATCGGTCTTTGTTAGGGGCCACAGTGGTCTGTGGAAACCAAAGGGTTTGAAAGCACTACAAATGCCATCATCCTTTGTCCATCCTCCCCCAAACCTCACCAGGAAGTAAAGTGGGTCATGGGGGTCATGTGTGCCAAATTTGGTCCAGATCCGTCACTCGTGCTGGCCACAGTGGTCTGTGAAAGTGAGAGCCAATCGGAAAGTTTCCACATATCTACACCTTCGCATACATACAAACATACATACATACACACATACTGTACATACACTGACTTTTATTATATAACTAGCTTGGGGACCCGGCCCTGCCCGGGTTATTTGAGAAAGGCATTGTGTGCCAAGGTTGGTCCTTATCAGTTGTTTATTTGGCTTGCAGTGGTCTCGGGAAGTGAGTGAAGGTGCTTCAAGTCCCATCATCCATGGTCCATCCTCCTCCAAATTGCACCAGGGTGTAAAGTGGGTCATGGGGGCTCTGTGTGCCAAGTTTGGTCTTGATAAGTCATTGGATGATATTTGGGAAGTGAATCGGGTGAAGGTACTGCAAATCCCATCATTTGTGAGCCATCCTGCCGTAAACCACACCAGGTTTGTAAAGTGGGCAATTGGGGCTCTGTGTGCCAAGTTTGGTCCTGATTTGTCTTTGGTGTGGGCCACAGTGCTCTAAGGAAGTGAATTAAAGTACTGCAAGTCCCATCATCCATGGTCCATCCTCCCTCAAACTGCACCAGGATGTAGGGTGCATCTTGGGGGGTCTGTGTGCCAAGTTTGGTCTTGTTCTGTCATTGTTGGGGCGTAGTCAGGAAAATCAAGTTAAGGAAGCCTTGCTGTCAATTTTGGGCCTGGTCTGTGATTTATAGGGGGTACAGTATTGTTTGGGAAGTGAATCAGGTGAAGGTGCTGCAAATCCCATCATTTGTGGCCCCTCCTGCCCTAAACCACACCAGGTTGTGAAGTGGGCCATTGGGCCCCTGTGTGCCAAGTTTGGTCCTGATCCGTCATTGCTGTGGGCCGCAGTGACTGACTGCCTGAGGCCTTTCCTTTTCCCTCTGCGTCAACTTAGAATGTTGGAATCTAGAAGCTGGCCAATCAGTGCCGGTTTTGCAAATTCTCCCTCAGTGGCAAGCAATCATGTTGTTTGAATGAAGAGGCTTGGATTCTTGGATGCTGGCCAATCAGAGTCCTTTATACAAATACTCCCTCAGTGGCAACCAATCCCCTCTGTCTGGTGCCTTAGAATGTTGGAGTTCTGAGGCTGGCCAATCAGAGTCCTTTATGCAAATAATCCCACAGTGGGAGCCAATCAGAAAGCTGCCACATATCCACACACATACATACATACATACGAACACTGACTTTTATTATATATATAGATAGATATAGATATAAATATAGATAGAGATATATGGTATTTGTACTCCGTCACTTATCCCCCGAAGGGGGTCTCAGGACAGCTTACATTTGCAACGGTACAAGGCCGCTACACCACAAATATAACAATATAATCACCGTCACATACATAAACATTAAGACAATTACATAATAATTAAAAACCAATAAATATAGCATTAGTCAAAACCATAAAACAAAGGACAATGTCACCTGCCGCAACGCCATTCCAGTCAATGTCCACTAAGGTGCAAATTACGTCTGCTGCCCAAAGGCCTGGTCCCAGAACCACGATTTTAATTTTTTTCTGAAAGCCAAGAAGGATGGAGTCGATCTTATTTCATTTGGTAGTGCATTCCATTGGGGGGGGGGGCTATTTACATAAACTTGTAATTAATAAAGAGAGTAAAATAAGAAATATAATAATAATAGAGTAAAAGAATGGAAACGAAATAATAACAGTAATAATAGAGTAAAATAATATATGTAAAAATAACAATAATAAATAGAGTAAAATAATAAATGGATGTTCTTGTAACCAATCTTCCTGATGGGCAGGCGCCTACGGCTGGAGGTAAGCTGACGCCAAGATGGCCGTTTCGCATAAAACCACGCTTCCTCAGGGCGCTCTGGACTTCTGACCGCTCCTCCCCAGGATTGTAGTGGTACAATTAGGACTCAAAGTCAATACGGGAGATTTCGCGTTTCTGCGTTTTGATACAAATCGATACTGCAAGTCATCTCCCGGGCTGTGATCACAATCTGTGGCTGTGTACCACTACAATCCTGGGGAGGAGCGGTCAGAAGTCCAGAGCGCCCTGAGGAAGCGTGGTTTTACGCGAAACGGCCATCTTGGCGTCAGCTTACCTCCAGCCGTAGGCGCCTGCCCATCAGGCAGTTTGCCAGCTCTTCTACCCACCAAGGCTCCCCCGTAGACTCAGTCGCCAGCCTGTGAGTTATTCAACTCCGGACTATTCACAGGGGCACACAGAATCTATCAGAGCGTCGTTTAAGCCCAGTCTGTTGTAAGGGCTCAGTTGTTATGTAATTGTCATATCATACTTGTGATGTCGTGATTGAATTGTATTACATTGCACTATATGTGGTATTGTCTTGCTATTTAGCACTATACACAATTACTAAATTTGTATTTTACTATATGACGACTCGTTATTTTGCACTCTCATTGATCTGCCCCTTTATATTCTATGGTTTAGCTTTGTGTATTGCTTGTTGTTCTCAGTGGTATATTCTGTTTGTGTATTGGCTTGTAACCAATCTGTCTGCCATATTTTGAACCCACTGGAGTTTCCGAACTTGGTACAAAGATACCCCAATGTAAAGCGCATTGCGGAAGTCCAACCTTGAAGTTATCAGCGCGTTCACTGCCATCTTTAGGTCCTCCAAATCTAGGAAGGGCCACAGTTGGTGTATCAGCTGAAGATGGTAGTAAGCTTTGGCTGAAAAGTAAAGACTTTGTGTGTAGGGGTGTGAGAAATAACTGTAAGGATAAATAATTATTGAGAGTTTGGAGTTACAATGATGACCAGTTACATTTTTAAAAGTAGATTTCCAGGTTCTGCTTCACACATGCAAAATCTTTTGCGGCTGGAGCTATACTGCCATATACGAGATTATTAAATCCACATTGTCTGCTTTGAATTGGATTATATGAGTCTACCCTGCCATGTAATCCAGTTCAAAGCAGATAATATGGCTTTTATATGGCAGTCTAGATCCAGCCTGAGACAATTTATTTATTTCTTCTCTTTCCTTGGCTTTTCTTCGCGAACAAAGATTCAGGAACGATTCATCCCACGCTTTCTACAAACACGTTGATGACTAAAAAGGCCAATCTGAGATAGGCAAGTCCGGTTGCAAAAAGCACAGCAGAAAGTCTCCTTGGGTGATGTTGTTTCCAAGTTGCGATTCTTTCTGCGTTGTCCTTTCTCTTCGAGACCCGTTTGGCGTGCCTTCTCGAAAGGGACGCAACATTATGGATAGTGTGTCTCAAGGCCTTCCGATGTGAGGCCAGGGTGGAACATTGTTGGTGATCAATCTGGCTGAGCCTGAGATGTTTTTTCAGGGAGTCCTTATATCTCTTTTTGGGGGCGCCTCTCTTGCGCTGACCCATGGCGAGTTCACCGTAAAGTAGTATCTTTGGGAGGCGGTGGTCCTCCATCCTAGAGACGTGCCCTGCCCAGCGCAGCTGTGTTTTCAATAGCATGGCCTCAATGCTGGTGATCCCTGCTTGCTCAAGGACAGCAACATTCATCACATAGTCAGTCCAGTGTATATTTAGGATTGTGCGAAGACAGCGCTGATGAAAGCATTCATTGGTGTTTGCGATAGGTGACCCATGTTTCAGACCAGGGCCGTAGCCAGGATTTTGGTTCGGGGGGCTGAGTTTGGTTTGGGGGGGCTGAGACTGGGTGGAAGAGGGTCTTCCCTACCAAACCTTTTGTATTGTTATCCCAATAACCCCATTAATGTGGGATATATTGAGCATGGTGATCAGATCATGATATGAATAAACATAACAGTTTAAATAATGTACCAGTAAGGCCTTCTCGCGGACCACCCTGAGAAGTGGGGGGGGGGCTGAAGCCCCCTTAGCCCCCCCCCCCTGGCTACATGTCTGTTTCAGACCCATATAGGAGAACAGACAGTACGATAGCTCTGTACACACTGATTTTTGTGCTTTGCCTCACATGTTTGTTGCTCCAGACTCTTTTGTGAAGCCTTCAGAATGCACTATATGCCTTTGTTAATCTGTGATCTATCTCTTTATCAATCTTGGCATCTAAAGAGATGATGCTTCCCAGGTGGGTGAACTGCTGAACGGACAAGCACAGGTTTGCCTATGCTGACGTGGGGATGATGGTGTTTTTCCTGTAGTGCGGGCTGGTAAAGAACTTCCGTTTTCTTCTGGCTGACTTCCAGCCCAAACAGCTCTGCAGGTGTTGTATAGCAGGATGTTAGGGCGCTGCAGAGCTGCTTCTGAATGGGCATCGTCTGCAAAAAGCAGCTCACAAACTAGATAGTTTAGAGCAGTGTTTCCCAACCTTTTTTGAGCCGCGGCACACTTTTTTACATTTGCAAAATCCTGGGGCACACCACCAACCAAAATGACACAAAATGACACTCTAACACAGTAATACATAGAGTTAATATGTTTTTAAAATGTATTTATACACTCAGTGTGAAACCTGGGCCTGTTTCAATGAACACAACATAGATATCCTGGCAGGAATGGCAGAAAGACACAAACTTCCCACACCGAACTCCCATAACCAAGAGAAAATCCTAAGAGTTTGGTGGGCATTGACCTTGAGTTTTGGAGTTGTAGTTCACCTATATCTAGAGAGCACTGTGGACTCAAACAATGTGGGATCAGGACCCAACTTGGCATGAATACTCAATATGCCCAAATATGAACGCAGATGGAGTTCAGGGAAAATGGACCTTGACATTTGGAAGTTGTAGTTTCTGGGATTTATAGTTAACACACAATCAAAGAGCATTCTGCACCCCACCAATGATAGAACTGGGCCAAACTTCCCACACAGAAGCCCCAGGAGGCAAGAGGTGGTCTCTACTTGGGGAAAGGGAGGCGGGCCTTCCCAATGCATGGAGAGGGAGAGACCAAGTAAACAACGGGTGGGGAGGGGGGTGTTTGTAATTTTGTGCCTTTATCGAGGTAGGTTTCTTAGGATTTTTATACTTCAACACACTAGACTCTCCCCCTCCCCTTCCTGGAGGTTCCAATTCCCCACGGCACACCTAATGATCGCTCACGGCACACTACTGTGCCCTGGCACACTGGTTGGGAAACACTGGTTTAGAATCTTAGTGCGAGCCCTCAGACGGCTTCAGTTGAACAAGCTGCCATCAGTACGGTAACTTATATATATTTCTTTCTTACAGAAGCAATAATGCCGTGTTTTGTGGTATGCTAGTTCACTGCTACCTACCCAGGGGCAGTCTTTAGGAAGGTTGGGTGGGATGGGGGGTGTGAGTTTTAAAGTCGATTTTAATGTATGTATTGCATTTTAATTCTGTTTTTAGCACACTGTTATTATTTAATTGTTTTTAAACTTTTGTATTGAACTTTTTACAATTGTCTAGTGTGGAGTGTTAGCCGCCTTGAGTCCCATAGGGAGAAAGGCAGAGTATAAATAAAGGTTATTATTATTATTATTGGATCATTCTTGAGTTTTATCACATGTCTATCAGTTGTATATAATGTAATGAGAAATTAATAACTTGACAATCATCAAGGGGGTCCAAGGAATGAAGCATCTTGTTTTTCACAGGACACCAATATCGACTATTAGGAAATCACACAAGGGTTCGGGCAATTTTATTCACATGCTCTAAGTAAATAGGAGAAATATAGCAACTTTAGTTAAGAAATGTGTC
Organism: Anolis apletophallus; assembly: GCA_030556195.1. Lineage (NCBI taxonomy): Eukaryota > Metazoa > Chordata > Lepidosauria > Squamata > Anolidae > Anolis > Anolis apletophallus. The sequence goes on from JARBWK010000006.1 coordinate 141,121,774, forward strand.
TCATTGTGCTATAAAATGACACAATTCAGTCCTTCAGATCACCTGGCAGTCTGACTCAGAGGTTGCCTTTTCTGTTGAGCGATCTTTTGAGCCACAAGTAAATGTTTGCGCAGACAGGGCATCCCTGAAACTCCTTAATGTGTGCTTAAAGTTTGCATTGAGCAATATGACAACACCCGCTGCCTTATCCCTGCGCAAAAGACCCTGGACCCTGATACCTTCTGAGCAACTGGTATGGATGTTCGAGGAAATACCATTTCTATTATTTGCCTTAGCCAAAAATTATTTTGTGGCAATTCCAGTTCCCAATTCCTAAATTCTAGGGTCCTTCCAGACAGGCCCTATATCCCAGGATCTGAAACCAGGTTTTCAGTTTATCCCAGATTATCTGGCAGCAGGGACTCGTATAATCCAGTTTAAAGCAGGAAACCTTGAATCAGATCCTGGGATAGAAGACCTGCCTGCAGGGCCGTAGCCAGGATTTTGATTCGGGGGGGGGGGGCTGAGTTTGGTTCGGGGGGCTGAGACTGGGTGGAAGAGGGTCTACCCTAGCAAACCTTTTGTATTGTTATCCCAATAACCCCATTAATGTGGGATATAATGAGCATGGTGATCAGATCATGATATTAATAAACATAACAGTTTAAATAATGTACCAGTAAGGCCTTTTCGCGGACCACCCTGAGAATTTCGGGGGAGACTGAAGCCCCCTTAGCACACACCCCCCCTGGCTCCATGCCTGCCTGCCTGGAAGGGCCCTCAGTTTCCTGCATTACTATCAAGTAAATGGTTTTAATTTGATGTGTTCATCAAATACAGAGTACATTTTATATTGTACAATGAGATTTTGATAAACAGTGGTCTCTGATCCATGAAAGCTGATACAACTATTTGTCCGTGAGGATATACGTGATATCGAGCAGAATTTAGGGGTCAGGCCGTGAAGGCAGACCAGTCAGACTGTTACCGAACAATTTGGAAATAGCCTGGTCCAGAAGGGGCAGAGGCTCAAAAAGTACCCCTAAAGCGAGGATTTCAGCAAAAAAAACCCTCGTGAGTTTTAAAAAGAAATTAAAAATCCCTTGCCCAAATGATCTCACCAAAGAAGTCTGGAAGAAGATGCCACTGAAGTTTTTATTCTCGTCAGCTGAGGAGGATGACAACCGCAATATCCTTGTCGCAAAGCAGTCATAAAGTTACATTCAAAATACATGCCATTTTATAAGGTTACAGATTCAAATTTCCCACTTCCCGCTCCCAGACCAGCTTTGTGTTGATTGGATGAAATCTTGCTGGCTGGCTGCATCTTCTTTCAGTTTCCAGCCAATGGGGGCGAAGAGGTGAGTGATGAGTAGAACAATGAAGGCAGAAAAACATTTTGGTGGGATTAAATATGTAGATCAAGTGGCCAAGTGTTCGGCAAGAACCCTCCTGTTCTCAGGCTGAGTAATTCTACTGTCTTTTGGTTGATGATCAAATGTCCTCATCTGTGTTTTTCTCTGTTTGATAGACACAGATTAATATATTGCTGCAGGGTCTCAGTTCTTTGGATGGTAAATAAATGAGGAACCTGTAGCCATGTACCAGTTTCTGAGGCTGATAGAGGTGGCCATTTATGAAATATAGAAATACTTTTGCCTATTAAACAATAGCCTAAGGTAGGCGAAACTCAGAGGCTTTGGTCTATTGATTAGCAGAAACCAGTTTTGGCCCAAGGGGAAAAGACCCTTTTGGAAGAGCTGACTCCTGCCATTGTCATGCAAATGAGGCTAGTGGAGGGGTGATTGAATCACAAACTTGCAGCTGACAAGCCTCGCCTAAAAGTAGCTGGCTAAAGGTAAACAGTGGCACTTTCATATTTTTAAAATTACATACATAGGGGGAAACATGAGGGGAGATACATTGGGGTTTATGGGGAAAATATACCATCCTGATCACCCCTGCTTACCCACCAGAACGATACACAGTTTATTAGATTCATAAAAGATAGCCCAAGGGGTCCTAGACAGAAAGGAAAAAGTCTTTGGGAATGAGCAAAAGTCCATAAGAGTAATGCAAAAGGAAAATAACTGGGTGTATTCATAAAGTGTGGGTTAGAGGCATTGCCATGGGACCATGGGAAGAGCCTTGGTTTCCCATGTGGGGGACAGATAGGAGATTATGGGATCACTTCCAGCCTGGTGTTCTTGGGAAAACTATGAATCCCTTGGTTTTGAACTGTCTTGTACAGAGCCTAAGGAGAAAAAAGGGAGGTCACTCCGATATCAAGACCCACCAAAGAGTATCTGATATAGCCCTGGTTTGATAGGAAGCAGCCAATCCAATTTCCCCTGAATTTCCCAAATAAAGATCTCACCAAGTTGAAGAAATGCCACTGAGTTATTTATTTCATTCCAGCTCAAGCCGCAATCATTTGCCCAAAGCTGACATAAAGCGCAAGGCAAAACAGTACATTCTTATAGAGAAACAGAGCTCTCAAAGTTCAAATTTCTCGCCCCCCCCCCCCCGCCCACCCCTCTGCCAGCTTCCAGCTGATTGTTTAGAGTCATCAGCTGGCTAGGAGGCGCTTCCGGCTCTGCCGCGCCTCAGCCAATCAGAGAGCCAGCACCGCTTTGGGCTCTCACCCAATGAGAGCGAAGGAGGTGGTCCTAGCAGGAAATAATGAACCAGGATGTCCTGATCAGTGGATTAAGCGATTAAATATTTGTACAGTTGCCAGCAATTACTTTTTTAAAGTCTTCAAGCTAGCCCTTCTATTGTTCAAGTGGAGGAAATAAAAATCTTTGGTCTGGCACACCCCAGTGAGTCCTTTATCCTTGATATGGATCAATTGATTGTATTTTGCCATGGGTTTCGACCAGGGGAATGAGAACAAAGAGTGAGGCAGATTAGGACATTCCAAGCTTTCCGAAGGCAGGATGTCTCCCTTTATGAGATATGACCAAATTACCATATGGCATGCAGGCTTGGATTAACCCATTTTTGCGTCTTAGGCCACACTTTGGAATTACGCCCTCAGCCAACCTCTACCCTCCCCCACACACACACAACACTCAGACCCACACTTGGCTGGCTTTCGCCATGGTGCCTCCGGAGCAGAAGAGAAAGGCGAGTAGGAACCATCCCGCCACCTCCAAGGTCCCCATTCCCACCAGCTGGAAAGTTCCGCTGTGCTCTGAAGGTCTTCTCAGGAGTCGGGAGCCTTGGGGAGAGCACAGTGGGTGCAAACTCGCTCCAAAGGCGCACACGAGAGAGAGAGAGAGAGCACGTGAGAGTGCGAGAGAGAGAGGGGGTGTGCAAGAGAGAGAGAGAGGGCGCACGCACATGAGAGAGAGCGCGAGAGAGAGCGAGAGAGGGCTCGCGAAAGAGAGAGAGAGGGCGCACAAGAGAGAGAGATGCGCGCGTGAGAGAGAGATGTCCGCTTGGCGTGCGCTCCCGGAGGGGACGGAGCAGAGACTTTGCTGGGAGAAGGAGCGAGGGGCATGAGTAAGGGGGAAAGAGGTGCACGGACCAGTTCATTTTTTGGGGGGGTCCGTGATCTGCACCCTCCCTTGGCTTGCGCCCCTAGGCCATGGCCTCATTGGCCTTATGGGTAATCCGGGCATGATGGCACGTCTTCTCATCTGGTCAAGCTCCGAAATCTGATCGCGCGCTATCAGATTCCTTCAGCTATACATGAATCCCCACCCGGGGAAACTCATTAAAGTCAATGGTTGCTAAACAATCCATTTTTCCAATAATCCCTCTCGAATCAGAAGGGGCTGACACTGGATTTTGCCCTTGCATTCCAAAGCATGCAACTTGACCTCGTCTCCGATTTACTCTTTTGCTGATGTTGGGCAATATGGCAAGGCCTGCTGACTCAATACGGCGCAAAAGCAAAGGTCAGTCGTGTAATCATCACTAAAAGACTAGGATTCCACACTCTTTCTTGAGTATGCCAGAATGTTGAACAATCATAGTTAAATTAAATCATATTTTAGGAACGTCAACAAGGACAGATGGTTGTAAGAGTGTAAGCCCATCCTAGTGAGTAAGGTGGCAGTACTCATGGGTGCATCTTCTGGCCCACGGCCCTTCCACACAGCCCTATATCCCAGAATATCAAGGCAGGAAATTCCACATTATCTGAGTGTGGACTCAGATAAACCAGTTCAAAGCAGATATTGTGGGATTTTCTGCCTTGATATTCTGGGATATAGGACTGTGTGGAAGGGCCCTCAGTGAACCCAATATCTGCTGGAAGACTTGTAAACCTCATAAACCCAAATAGATAAGCATTGTAGCTTAAGTGGTGATTCTGGACCCTGATGCCTTCTGAGCAACTGGTATGGATGTTTGAGGAAATACTATTTCTATTATTTGCCTTAGCCAAAAATTATTTTGAAGCATTATAGTATTTTCATGCATAATGCTTAATGACATCACTTTGGGGCCGTCCATAGGTTTCAGGTTTTGGACCTGGGATTATTATTTACTGTATTTATGCCCCGCCCTTCTCAACCTTGTAGGGTGGTGTTTTTCAACCTTTTTTGAGCCGCGGCACATTTTTTACATTTACAAAATCCTGGGGCTCACCACCAACCAAAATGACACAAAATAGCCAAAACTATTTCTATATTTCATAAACGGCCACCTCTATCAGCCTCAGAAACTGGTACATGGCTACAGGTTCCTCATTTATTTACCATCCAAAGAACTGAGACCCTGCAGCAATATATTAATCTGTGTCTATCAAACAGAGAAAAACACAGATGAGGACATTTGATCATCAACCAAAAGACAGTAGAATTGCTCAGCCTGAGAACAGGAGGGTTCTTGCCAAACACTTGGCCACTTGATCTACATATTTAATCCCATCAAAATGTTTTTCTGCCTTCATTGTTCTACTCATCACTCACATCTTCGCCCCCATTGGCTGGAAACTGAAAGAAGATGCAGCCAGCCAGTAAGTAATACATATACAGTAGTTAATATGTTTTCAAATGTAATTATACACTCAGTCAGGGCCGTAGCCAGGATTTTGATTGGGGGGAGGCTGAGTTTGGTTCAGGGGCCCCCCGGCTACATGCCTGCACTCAGTGTGAAACCTTGACCTGTTTCGATAAACACAACATAGATATCCTGGCAGGAATGGCAGAAAGACACAAACTTCCCACACAGAACTCCCATAACCAAGAGAAAATACTATAAGAGTATTTTCATCCCATTTCTATTTCAACCCACATGATATAGCTCACAGTAAATTACAATTCTTAGAAAAGTTACTTGAAACTGCAACACACAATCCTTCAGCCAGTGAGAATGAGGTTGTTAGAAGTTTTCAATTATTGGGTTTCTTACTGTACCCAGTGGTTTGTTTCTCTTTAATAATGTGTCCCTTCTGGCCGCATGCTCTGCCTATCTTTTATTTGCTCCAGCAGATGTGGTCCTAGTAAGAATCCCTCCCACCGATCAGTAGACAACTCATAATAGGAAGTGTCCCTGAATGTCTCCATCCTCAAAATAAACCAACATTTTCATTTAAATAAATAATTTTATGTATTATTTTATAATATAATATAGTATAAAATAATATGATCTAATATAGTATAATGGTATGGTATGATATTGTATATGCATATAATATGGATAATGTTGTAATATAATACAATATAATAATTCTACTACTAATAATAAGATATTATAATTGTATATTTAAGTTACATGTAATATTACTAATAATATTGCGATATAATTTGTTATAATACAATGTGATATGTAATTGTTGCACTATGACAATGACATAGTATGTTGTATTTGATATCATAGTATAATATAGTATGGTATAATATATTGTGTATACATATAATATTGATTAATATTGATAATAATATTGATAATGTTGTAATGTTATGCAATACATTACTAATAATAATATGATACTATACCTATATATTTTGTGTTACATACAATATTACTAATGATATTGCGATATAATTGTTATAGTTCAATGTGATATGTAATATTGATGTGATATGTAATATTGTGGCAATAATATAGTTTATTGTATTTGTATAGTTCAATGTGATATTGTTATTGTACAATGTGATATGTAATATTGATGTCGTACTGTGAATTATAGTTCATTGTATTTGCATTTTGCTTGTGAGCCGCTCTGAGTCCCCTTCGGGGTTGAGAAGGGCAGCATATAAATATTGTGAAATAAAATAAAATAAATAAACATTTTCCCTGGCCTTAGTTCTCAGATGTTTCCAGGCATTCTCTTTCCAAGGTGACCAGCCAGAACACAAGAAGCTCTTAACCAGAACATGACAGCAATAGCATCTCCCCGCTGATGTATCCCTAGTCCAGGGGTGGGCAACCTACGGCCCGGGGGCCGGATGCGGCTCTTCGGCCGATTCTATCCGGCCCACCTAAGGGCCCCGGCAGGCAGGCAGGTAGGCAGAGCGGCCAACGGAGGGGGGAGAAGAGGAGGAGGGGCCAGGAGCAAGCGCCGACGCAGAGCAAGCAGGAGCAAGCGCCTCCTCCTCCTCCCCTTCAGGCCTCACGCACTCCCCCTCCCTTCTTGCCTTGCGTCTTCTTCCTTCCTTCCTTCCTTCCTTCCTTCCTTCCTTCCTTCCTTCCTTCCTTCCTTCCTTCCTTCCTTCCTTCCTTCCTTCCCTCCCTCCCTCCCTTTCCTAGCTTCCCCCTTTCCCTGTTTCATTCCTTCCCCCTTCCACCATATCCCCCTCCCTTGCTAAAGGGAAAAGAGGAAGGAATGAATGCGGGAGTGCTGCGAGGGAGAGGGGGCGGGGTAGGGTTGCCATTTTTGGATATAAGAAATAAGGGACATTTACGGGATTTTTCACAAAAATAAGGGACACTTCATTAAAAACTTGAAACTCAAACATTAGGTAGAAATAGTTTTATTAACAGAATAAGATAGTGATTGAAACTCACAAAATAAACAGACTTATACCCTCTTAACAGGACATGGTATATTTCTGCATGCTTTGTCATGCAGAAAAAACATCATTAGAACTACCTAATTTTCTCCATCTGTATTTAGTACTTGACTTTGCTGACTTTAAAAGTGCACTGTCTAAACATTAAAATAAAATAAATTTTATAAGACAGTACATCTTCATGATTATTATGTCAATAGTTAATGGTATAGTAGAGTATACTATACTATAGTATTGGGATGCACAGCTAGGCTTATTTTAATAGTAACTCTCAAGCAACCAGAAACTGTCTTTATCCAACATGATCCAACATTCCCCTTGGGTAACGGTTAATTAGTCTACTGTACTTTGAAAAAGTCCTGTATCGCCTCTTCCTTCCAACGGGGACGCAGGCTGCCCTGCGAGTTGGAATCCCCGGGCAGGCATTGCCGTGGGAACCCACAGCGCACCTTCCTCTGGTCAACGCCGCCCAGTCCTGTCCTGCTAGTCAAAAATAAGGGACAGGGCCTGAAAATAAGGGACACAAATTTTAGGGCCAAAATAAGGGACGTCCCTTAGAATAAGGGACATATGGGAACCCTAGGGCGGGGTCAGAGCGGGGACAAGGCTGGAGGAGGGAATGGGGCCGGAGCGCGCGGGGGGGGGGCTTCAATTCTCTCCCCGGCTTCTTCAGTTTACTTCGCCCTCCTCGTCTTCCTCCTTCTTGGCTTCTAAGCCTCACTCCCCCCCCCCCCCCTCACTTCTCTTCTACCTCTGGGCATATTGAGGATTCGTGCCAAGTTTGGTCCTGATTCAAACGTGCCAAGTTTGAGTCCACAGTGCTCTCTGGATGTAGTAGGTGAACTACAACTTCCAAACTCAAGGTAAATGCCTAGCAAACCCTTTCAGTACTTGAGAGTTCAGTGTGCCAAGTTTGGTTCAATTCTATTGTTGCTGGATTTCAGGATGATCTTTGATTTTGAGTTAACTATAAATCCCAGCAACTACAATTCCCAATTGTCAAGCTCTATTTCCCCCAAACTCCACCAGTGTTCTCATTTTGGGCATATTCAGCATTTGTGCCAAGTTTGGTCCTGATCCAACATTGCTTGAGTCCACAGTGCTCTCTGGATGTTGATGAACTACAACTCCCAAACTCAAGGGCAATGTCCACCAAACCCTTCTAGTGTCATGGAGTCCTGTGTGCCACGTTTGGTTTAGTTCCATCATTGGTGGAGTTCAGAATGCTCTTTGATTGCAGGTGAACTATAATTCCCAGCAACTACATCTCCCAAATGACAAAATCCATTTTTTGAGTAATGGTCACTCCTTGGGTGTTAGTGGGTGTCTTGTGGCAGCAGTTTGTCCAGTGGTTTTTAAGTTATGTTAATCTCACAAATGAACATTACATTTATATAATGTACTAGCTGACCCGGCCACGCTTCGCTGTGGCTTTTTCCTTCCTTTCTGGTTTCTTTTCCTTCCCCCTCCTTCCATCCATCCTTCTTTTTTCTCTCTCTCTCTCTCCTCCTTCCCTCCTTCCTTCCTTCCTTTTTTCTTCCTTTCTTCTCCCCTTCCATCCTTCTATTCTTTCCTTTCCCGCTCCTTACTTTTTTCTTCTCCATCTTCTCCTCGTCGGCGCCACCGTCTCCAGAGCTTCCTCATGGGGCGTGTGGAGCAGGCCCCCGCTGGTGTTTGTGATATGGCACGGTTGTGGAAAGGGTGGCCTCTTCCGCCGCCTCCCAGCCGCTTGTGGACCTAGGCCGCGCGGGCGGCATCGTGCCCGCCTCCTCTGCCGCCTCCTTGGCCTCCTCCGCCGCCTCTCAGCCGATCCTGGACCCGGGCTGTGTGGGCCGGGTCCGGGAGCAGCTGGGAGGCGGCGAAGGAGGTCAAGGAGGCGGTGGAGGAGGTGGGTACGGCGCCGGCCGCGCGGCCCAGGTCTAGGAGCGGCTGGGAGGCAGCGGAAGAGGCCAAGGACGCGGCGAAATAGGTGCCAAACAGGAAGTCTCGCCTCTCCTGGGCGGAAGTCCTCCAAAGGAAGATGGCAGCTGCCAGGGAGTAGCGGCGGCCGCGTGGAGGGCTTCAGAGTGTCATCGGAGCCGGGAGAGGAGGAGGGCCACAGGAGCGCCCGCAAAAGCTGAGCTGCCTCTCTGCTGCAGCGAGGGGCTGCAACTGCCGCAGGGAGGAGAAGAGCGTCCGCGTTGAAGAGTGCTGCCGCTGGGCCGGCCTGGCTTGGGACCGGACGAAGCCGCCGCTGCTGCCGGATCCCCCGTTTCGCAACCGCGCCATATCGTGGAACCGTGCGGTATCGCAGATGCCCACCGGGTGAGTGAGGGCTGAGGGCGAGGGGCTGGGGTTGCGGGGGGTTGGGGGGTGCTGCCACCATTGTTAGTGAGGCTTTTCCCCCTCCCCTCCCCTCGCATTTACCAAGCGCCGCTATGCTAGGTTTCAATGGCGGATTTTGGGGGTTGTTTTTTGGGGTCCTGCGAGGTATCTAGGGTGGGTTTTTTGTGCCCTATAGGTACCTCGTGGTATGTTGAAATGTGTTGGGTTGTTTTTGTGGTTCTGGGGCTTATAGTTTTGTTGCCTATTTGCCCCGTTGCACGACCACTCTCTTTTTATATATATAGATAAATTGTTCTCTAGAGTCTGGAGAACAAGCCCTATGGGGAGTGGCTTAAAGAGCTGGGCATGAAGAAGAGAAGGCTGAGAGAAGGCATGATGATGGCCATGGATAAATATGTGAGGGGAAGTCATAGGGAGGAAGGAGCAGGCTTGTTTTCTGCTGCCCTGGAAACTAGGACGCAGAACAGTGGCTTTAAACTACAAGAAAGGAGATTTCATCTGAACATTAGGGAGAACTTCCTGACTGTGAGAGCCGTTCAGCAGTGGAACTCTCTGCCCTGGAGTGTAGTGGAGGTTCTTTCTTTGGGGGCTTTTAAACAGAGGCTGGATGGCCATCTGTCAGGGGTGCTTCGCATCTCCACCTCTGACATTCAACCTGACTTTGGTGCACTTGTTAAAGACCAACAGAGACTTGAATTCTCTCACTGAATAAGAAAAAAATAACTGAATAATAGCACCAAATGAGGTGATTAAACCAAAAATGTAGGCAATGTTTTTTTTTTATTCTTTCCAGGAATAAGTGAAGCTCAAAATGTGCTTTGAAGGGAATGTGACTGAAAATGATAATTGATATAATGAATCACAAATGATACAAATGTTCACATTTTGTTAACCATTGTTTTGTAAAATTTTAGTGAATAAATTGTCTTTTTTTCCTATGACAACCTCTCTTTTTCATTGCTCATAACATATACTCTTATCAGGCTTATTAATATATCAAAAATGCAATTTAGTGCCTTTTTGTTATTATTAAAGAAATTCAATTGATATTATGTAGAATGCAGTTCAGCCTTTAGGTGCGGCCCTCCATCACATTCTTTGGCTCTCGTGTGGCCCCTTGGAAAAAAAATAATTGCCCACCCCTGCCCTAATCCAAGGTGTTTGGAGACACTCTGTTACTAGAGACAGCATATGCTCATCTTGATCAGAGATAGCCATTCAAGGGCCAGCCCATCCATGAACCAGTGTAAATCCGTCAGCTCATGTTGTGATGGAAAAGAAAGTCAAGATATTGCCCCCGCCCCCAGTGACTAATCATAGAAAGGAGGCTTCACAGCACTGAGCCAGGGTGATGGAAGGATGGGGGAGTCATCGCAATAGTATTGTACTTGTGACAAGTGCCACTTTTTGTTGTGGCAGCCCTGAAATGGATCTGCTTTTCAGTCACCAGCACCTGTGACTTTTCAGAAAGTGGTTCTACTGGTTATGCTAGAAGTAATATGATAGCAGCACTGCAAACTTTTGTGTTGCCCCGGACCTGCTTTGCCCACTCTAGGCTGGTAAAACAGGAGGCTTTTTCTTACTGCTGTGAACAGTGCCGGCTCGAAGTAATTTCCAGGTGTAGGCAAACAGTATTTTGGCCGGCCGCCCCCCCCCCCCCAAATCACTGAGGCTGTGAGAGCATGGGGGTTGTAGTTTGGTGGCGGCAAAATATTGTAGAAAACTACAATTCCCAAATTCCCATCATAGTTGACATGGCCTCAAACCGGGCTGATTCCACAGGGTAGATGTACCTTACGGCCAACGCAGCCCAGGCTACGAAGGCTCCATCCTTTTTCTTGCAAAGATGAGGGAAAGGCAGTGCCTTGCTCCCCGCAGGTAGGTCTCAGCCCAACTGGCCCTCCCTAGCTGGCTCTGCTCACCTAGCCGAAGCTCGCAAAGCACCAGGAGCAGCAGCACGGCCATCGCATGGGGAGTTACCATGGCTCCGGCGGCGGCTTCGTGCTTTTCAGCGCCTCTCTCACCTCTTCTCATTCGTCTCGAGAGGAGCCCACCCACGTGCCCAAATGCGCATGTGCGGAGTTGGAGTTTCCAGCAGGCGTGGAGGCGGAGTTTCCACCATGCATGGAGCCTCTGCACCCGCTGGAAACTCAGTTTCCGTGCCTGCTGGAAACACCGCCTCCGCGCCTGCTGGAAACTCCGTCTTCGTGCCTGCTGGAAACACCGTAGGCATGGAGGTGGAGTTTCCAGCCGATGGCAGCGCGCCCCTGCGGATCTGGCGCTCTCAGCGGCCGCCTACTCTGCCGAGTGCATTTAGCCGCCTCTGGTGCGGACTATTCCTGTTGTCAGACTATTCCCATTTGCTGCCAGAAAACGCAGGAATTATGAGGACAGGGTAACCTATGCATTAGGGAAACACTAATATATTATGTATTGTGTATTCAAGGTCCCCTATATAAATACAACAATGACTTTTTGATTGAATATATATTGTTATTAGCTTCAATTGTAGCCTACTAAATAATATTTAACAGAATAAGCATCACAGCATTAACAATGCATTATATATAGTCATACACTTCTATGTGTCTCAATCCAATAAATCATATATAGAATAGTTTAGAAACACTGTTGCATTAATCATATCAATTGTAGAATTCCATATAACTCAAGGAAAATTGTCCTGTATTTCTTGTTCTTTATAAATCAGACAGGAAATTGTTCTCAATTCTTGTAGTAGGAAGCAATGATGAAATGGTTCAATTCCAATTAAAGTTTGTAAATCCAAATGGATAGAGTTCAACACAATTATAATCCACTATATCAGAGTGACGTGTGGTCGAGACGCTCTTTTTATAATCCACATTGCGGGTCGATGGGAGACTTGTCCATGGCCACCCCGTTTCACCTTTGCTTTCTCAAGACCCGTGAGTTTGTGAAAGCGCTCAGATTGTCACATAACAATCACTATGCAGGTGCTGACCAGTCTCTTGCAGAGCGCACACAAGATGATGCTTCCCAGGTAGGTGAACTGCTGAGCGGACTTAAGCACAGATTTGCCTATGCTGACGTGGGGATGATGGCGTTCTTCCTGTGGTGCGGGCTGGTAGAGAACTTCCGTTTTCTTCAGGCTGACTTCCAGCCCAAACAGCTCTGCAGCGCCTAACATCCTGCTTTGCAACAGCTGCAGAGCTGTTTGGGCTGCTTCTCAATGGGCGACAAGGGCAGCATCATCTGCAAAAAACAGCTCAAGGACTAGATAGTTTAGAGTTTTAGTGCGAGCCCTCAGCCGGCTTAAGTTGAACAAGCTACGATCAGTATGATAGCGTATATATATGCCGTCTTCTTCTTAGAGATCTGCCGTAGCCCTTTGGAGCATCATGCTGAAGAAGATTGTAAATAGGGTTGGTGCAAGAACACAACCTTGTTTCACTGCATTAGTTATTAGAAAGGGCTCTGAGAGAGCATTGCCACATCTGACTTGACCGTGCTGGCCCTCATGGAGCAGGCTAATCATTTTGAGGAATTTTGGAGGACATCCTAGTCGTTCCAGGATCTGCCACATACCTTTTCTGCTCACAGTGCCGAAGGCTTTGGTGAGGTCGACAAATGTTACATAGAGTCCTTTGTTCTGCACTCTACATTTCCCTTGCAGTTGTCTAAGGGCAAATACCATATCTGTGGTGCTCCTATTCGCTCTCAAGCCACATTGGCTTTCAGGGAGAAGTTCTTCTGCAATAGCAGGAACTAATCTGTTCAGGAGTATCCTTGCAAGGATTTTTCCAGCAATGGAGAACAGTGTTATACCTCAATAGTTTGAGCATTAGGATATTTTTCCTTTTTATTATACGGGGTGATCTCGGAGATTTGATGGCAGTTCACCTTTTTCCCAGCAACTCACAAGGAGCTTGTGGAATTTAGCATGGAGTACATGACCTCCCTGTTTCCAAGCTTCAGGTGGAATTCCATCGATTCTGGCCGCCTTGCCATTTTTCCTCTGCTATATGGCCTTAAGGGTCTCTTCCAGAGTGGGAGCTGTGTCCAGTTCATTTTTCATTGGTTGTTATATCATGTGTTGGACAGCTGAACCTTGGACTACTTGGTTGGCATTGACTGATGTTTGAAATCTTAATCACTGTTTTATTGCTTGATGTTTTGGTATTCTTCCTTGTAAACCGCCCCGAGCCTCTGGGAGTGGTGGTATAAAATCGAAGAAATAAATAAATAAATAAATAAATAAATAAGAGACTCTGAAAATGTTCAGCCCATCGATTCAGGATGGAGGCTTTATTTGTAATTAGTGTTTGACCATCTGTACTGTATAAGGGGCTTTGGACCTGATAAGTAGGTCCAATCACTGCTTTGAGAGCTTCGTAAAGACCTCTGTGATCACCCAGATCTGCACAATGTTGTGTCTTTTCTGCTAAATTGATCCACCACTTGTTCTGATTTATTTATTTATTTATTTACATCATTTATATTCCGCCCTTCTCACCCCGCAGGGGACTCAGGGCGGATCACAATGCACATATACAGGCAAACATTCAATGCCATTTGACATACAACATATAAGACAGACACAGAGGCAATTTAACATTCCAGCTTTTCTGGCCACCCAGAGGAACTGTTGCATTCCTTCACTCATTTTGTGTGTATTTCCTGGATATTTTATGGCCTTGTAAATCAGTTAAATTAAGCCTCCCCACTCAAGTGGTATCTAAATTTCCTACTTGACAGATGCAACTGTCTTTCGGGTTGCAAAGACCGACAACGAGCTACACAATTGGTCGAGCGCTCACCCCGACCCAGGCAGGCCTTGAACTCATGACCTTCTGGTCAGTAGAGATCTTATGCAGCTGACACCCAGCCAGCTGTGCCACATGTCTCAGAGTTTTTGTTGGAGTTTACTACATGCAAGACAGAAGGCTGCTTTTCTTACATGGCAAGATGGCTGGGTGAGGTGTGCCTGTTGAGCAGTTCTCTTCTTTGCCAACGGCTCCTGGATCTCTTGGTTGTTTTCATCAAACCAGTCTTGGTTTTTCTTGAGGGAGAATCCTAGGGATTCTTCAGCAGACTGCAGGATACTGTTTTTGATATGTTGCCAAAGCGCTGTAGTAGAAGAATCTGTAGGGTGGTCAAGTTTTGTTTGCAGATTTGCCTGGAAGTTGTCTCTCACAGCAGCCTGTTGAAGACTGTTGACTTGGAGTCTCCTCTTTAAGATGCCACCCCTCTTAGGTTTGAGCTTAAGGTGTAGATTTAGTTTACATCTTACAAGGCGATTGTCTGTTTGACATTCTGCACTGGGCATCACTCGAGTATGACGGACATCCCAAATGTTTCTCTGGCGCATTAAAACATAGTCAATGAGGTGCCAATGCTTGGATCGGGGATGCATCCAGATGGTCTTCAGGCTACCTTTCTGCTGAAAGATAGTGTTTGTAACAGTCAGTTGCTGTTCTGCACAAAACTCTAGCAGAAGTTTTCTTCTCTGTTGCCGCCCCCTTGTCGTACAGGAGAGGCTTGCATACCCTAATGAAGTTGTGAGCTATGCTGGCGGTAGCATAATAGTCACCGGTAGGGCCTCCCATGCCAGATAGGTCACAACCAAAGGGTCTGACAAAGAGCGTCAATGGGCAGGATGGGCTCCCTAGACTTTTGGCAACCATCCTAAGAGAAGGAAAACTCTAAATTGAAACCTGGGCAGGTGGTGCTCGTCTAACCCTGTAAGGTCAACCATCTAAGTGAAGGGTCTGATACAAAATGGTGCTTATTACATTATTATTCCCTAGGCTGCAGATAGTTATTGGGGAGCTGCATTGACTTAATGTCAGGGAGAAACCTTTACCTTTGTATAAATAGATGAAGCAATGAGATATACAAATTAGTAATGTTGTTGAAAATATATATACAAATGATGATTTTCAAGCACGAATGCAGCAAAGGTCTGATAATGAGTGTCAGTAATTTGCTGCCCTCTTGAGATTAGCTAGAGCAGATTTCAGATGGAGTAATGCAGCATCAAGGAGTGATATGATAAGGATCTAACTCAAGTCGTTTCCCTTCAAAAAAAATCATTTGCGGAGTTGCGGTTTGGCGAAAGCACTCTGGATTCTTTCACTTTAAGTCCCTGCATCACATAACTCTTCTCTAGAGAAAGAAAAAGCACTGTAAATATGTGATCTGGGTGTTTCCTTAATCTTGGCAGAAACTGTGCTATTTGCTTTGCTCTTTCATAGAAAGCAGCTCAACACATGCCAGTGCAGCTTTTCCATGACCTTTGTACTAACGAAACAAATTAGTACACAGACCGGTGTTGGGATGAAATCTTACCATCTCATCGCACAGACTGGGGTTTTTTGCCCCGGGCTGATTTAAAAAACAACTCGTAACCATCACCATCAAACACCTTTTCATTTAAGGTTCTCTCTGAGTCTTTCTACCACCATTTTTGCAGGATTTAATTATTATAATTTTATGCATTAAAGGGGTTTGCAGTCTACTCTCCAACTTCCAATATTGTGTGCCTTCGGATGTTCATGTAGAGCAGTGTTTCTCAACCTGGGGGTCGGGACCCCTGGGAGGGTCGCGAGGGGGTTTCAGAGGGGTTGCCAAGAGGAAGAGGGCGATGGCGGCGCGGAAGTGACAGTTGCGGCGCATTTGCGTCACTCCTCCCTGCTGCATGCTGAGAAACCGAGGCCCGGGCTGCTCTGCAGAGCCAGATGCAATCATAAAAAGAGCCACATCTGGCTCCCGAGCCATAGGTTCCTGACCCCTGTCCCAGATGATCATACAGCCTGCGAGAAAAGACTCCAAGCTGGAGATTTCCTCAATCAGTTCCCAGCATCACCCATCTTATGGACATTATCTGGACATATGTAATACAATAGCCCAAATGGACATGACAGGATGGCCCATTGCCTTTTTCTGCCTGCCTCAGGGGAAGTAGCTACTCTTCACAATGCGCCTTTGTGTGCGGGATCTCTCGTCATGGAAGGAATTCTGATTGTCTCTTTCCTAAGCCCCTCTCCTCTGCCATTTGCATGATTGTGCCAATATGTCCTACTTGTTGCTGCCATGATCCAGAACCGCTGGGTGAGCACCCCCCCCCCTCCCCCACATGTGGGGCTCTGCCATGACCATCCTGCACATAATAAACTTTTTCTGGGGAGAGCTAGGTGCCCTCAATCATTTATTATTATTTTTCCTGTTGAATAAAGGGAAACGCATTCACCACCACTGCAAGGCCCTTTAGGGATCTCTTTATTTGAACCAACTGCTGATCCCGGCACGCGTTGCTGTGCCCCTATTTTTCTGTGATTGGTCAGAATGTGGGACACTCGACCAATGTCCCTTGGTCTCAGGAGTGTTCTGGAACAGGGGGGCCGATGTTGCTGCAGTGGGAAATTTTTGAAATTACAGTGTTCCCTCATTTATTGCTGGGGTTACGGGCGGTTTTTTGGACCCTTAATAAGTACCTTGTGGTTGGTGGTAATGTAGGGATGCTCTATTTATTTTAACATTTATACATTATTTAGGTAGTTGTACATTATTTTAAGTCTTTATACACTTAATATAAAGTGAAGGAAAGGAAGAAAAGTCCCTTCAAGGCTGGAGGGAGGGAGGACTGAGGAGGGAAAGCGTCTCGGAGAGCGGCGGCGGCAAAACCCCACAAAACAGCAAAAATATCATGATATATATTTTAAATTAATATTTTTTTAAATCCGCGAAACAGTGATTCCGCAATAAGCGAACCGCGAAGTAGCGAGGGGACACTGTATTGTGTATAAAAGAGGCTGTATTTCTGTTTTCTGGCTATTCTAGTTTCTTTGTGAATGTATCACAAGCTAGGATCTTATCTGCAGATAATAAAACCATCCTTGGCTGAAATCACATTCTCACCTTGCTGCTGGATTATTTTAATTGTGACTGATCTGTATGCTTGCCACAGCGGGGACTCGCAGAGAATGGGCAGCCCAGACCAGGCCCGGATCAACACTTTTTGGCACCCTAGGCCACAGTTTGGAATTACGCCCCCCCCGCCTCCTATCCCCATTCCCCCCTGCTCCCCCTCAGCCCTTCCTCCTCTTCTCCCCCGACATCCATCATCCCCGTGCCGGGAACGCGCCCCCGACAATCCCAAAAAACTACGGGTCCCATCATGCCCCACGGCTGAGAGGCTGGCATCGCCGCCGCATCCCGGCAGCCCCCGTGGCCTCAAAGGTGGCTCTGCGGCCTCGCGCTGGGTGCATGGAGGGCAGCGGTTGCAGAGAGTCGGGGCCTTCCTCTGCCTCAGGAGCCTATCACGACCAGCATGGGCCGAAGGAAGAGGCCTCCTCGGAGCTTTTTCCTCGGAGTAGGCCTCTTCCTTCAGCCCATGCTGGTCGCGATCCTCCTCCTCTTCCTCTTCATGCTGCTGCTGCTGCTGCTGCTGCCTCTGCAGAAAGCAACCCTGGGAGGAAGAAAGGAAGGCAGGCAGGAAGGCCGGTCTGGGAACCCACGCCCTCCCCCTTCTGCTGCACTCCTCCTCGGCTCCTCCCTCCCTCCTCAAGCCACGCTGAGACTCGTCTTGTCCCAGAGGCAGCGGAAGCGGAAGGAAGGTGCGCAGTGCTGTGTGGATGGGGGCCGCGCAGCTATCGCTGCGGCCTCTGGGAGTCTTAGCGTGGCCTGAGGAGGGAGGAGCCAAGGAGGAGTGCAGCAAATGGGGGGGGGGGCACGGGGCGGGCGTGGGTGGCACTCCATGCCGCGCGCAGGCGCTGAACCACTCAAAGACCGATTAAAAAAACTTTTGGAGGGGTCCGGATCTGCCACCCCCCTGGCTGCGCCCCTAGGCTGTGGCCTAGTGTGGCCTTATGGGTAATCCGGGCCTGGCCCAGACTTATCACTGGTCTGGGTTTCTGCCAACAGGCTTCCTGGTCTCACTGCCAGAGGTTGCCTCCTAAATTGGGGCCAACATTTTCTGGCACCCCAGATGGGACTCCTGTTTAGGGGTTCTGACACCCAAAACAGCTGCTTGGTCCAAGGGTTGGCAGAGGTCTGGGTTCGGTCCTGACAGATTTGGCTCCGAGCGCTCCAGAAGCCTTTTGCCTGCCCCACATCTGCTGAACTCTCGCAACCGGACCCTTCCTTTGCAGATCCTGGCACAAAGGAGCTCAAACAGATCAAAGAGAAGGACAGCCAGCAAGGAAAAGGGGTAAGCATGTCTTTGCTTAAGGGGGGAATTGCAAAAAAGCGGCCACAGAAAGCTTAGGCTTTGGGTCAGGGAGACTCAGAGGTTCCTAGTTTATCTGAATATGGATGATGGGATATTGCCTGCTGACATTCACCTATCACTCTGCAGACCATTTCCCCTTTTGCACAGCTATTAAAAGTACAGAAACCTTCTCTGGCAACCCTAGTTGGAACGTATGTATCTCTCTCCTCCGCAGAGTATACATTTGAGATCACCACTGTGTTCCTTGTCCCGAGAGGACATCCAAGAACAGGCAAGAAATTGCCCCAATCTGAAGGAGTATTTTTCTTCTTTTCCCAGTCTGGGAATTGTTACAAAGTGTGGGGGGAAAATGCCTTACATTGTTACTTCCCTTGTCCTGGATTTCAAGCCAAAAGAGAAATCCGAGATGATTCTGGCAACTTCGGAGACCTTTTGGCCTTGGGTGAAACTGGCAGAGGAATGAGGTATGCAACTAGGATTGTCCTGTGGTGCAAAAACCGCAAAGATGGCCTTCCCTGAAATGTTATACTTCCTTTATGGTTTTGGGCAACCATAACAAGACAACCCACTTCCTAG
The DNA here is from genome assembly GCA_030556195.1 of Anolis apletophallus. NCBI lineage: Eukaryota > Metazoa > Chordata > Lepidosauria > Squamata > Anolidae > Anolis > Anolis apletophallus. Next base: position 141,140,833 of record JARBWK010000006.1, read on the forward strand.
AGCAGAGTTTCCAAACTATGTGTTGTGACATATTTGTTTGTCAACTGCAGTGTGTAGTCCTGACATAATGAGAAACCTCTGAGGCCCTTTCTGAACTGACATGTAATTGAGATTATCAAGTCAAATAATCCAGATGATCTGCATTGAACTGGATTATTTGTGTCTACACTGCCATATAATCCAGTTCAAGGCAGATAATCTGGATTTTATATGGCAGTGTAGAAGGGGCCTGAGTCTATGTGATACACACACACACACACACACACACACACACACACAAGGTTTTTACGAGATATAATGTGTGCCCTTACATTTCGTTTCTAAGATATATATTTGCCTGTATCTCTAATAAGGACATGGTTTGACCTTCAGGTTGCTAATAAAAATGAATGACGATGTTGCAAAATGATCCTGGTCTAAAAATATATATCACCTAGGCCTGGGTAAGTTCGTCGGAATGCTAATAAAATTAGAATTAATTCAGATTACATTCACTTTTGTAGCGGTTTCGAGGCGATGTAAGCATCCCGGAAGTGAATTTGCCATATCGAAGCCACTGCGAAAAACGAGGTGTAATCTACTAGTGAGAGTTAACAAATAATGTCAATTTTAATTCAGAATAATCATATAAACTTAAGAATATAGCTTCTACCACTCGTAGTCCAACTGAAATAGAATCCAAGCAGATGGGGAGTAAGTGGAGTCAATCTACGCCAAAACAGTCCCAAATATAAGACACATCGAATAGAATTTCCACGTGCAGCACCACAGCCTACCACTCCCAATCTCGCCATCGGGCACTCGAAGGAGTACAATTATTCCTTCCGCCAATGAGCACTTGGATTACAAATACCCTTTGGATTATCGCTCCATACTGGATTTACAAATACCCATTTGGGTCTTATATTTGGGACTCTTTTGGAGTAGATTGACTCCACTTCCGCTTGGATTCTATTTCAGTTGGACTACGAGTGGTAGAAGCTATATTCTTAAGTTTATATGATTATTCTGAATTAAAATTGACATTATTTGTTAACTCTCACTAGTGGATTACACCTTGTTTTTCGCACTGTTACGCCATAGCCCAGCCCAGTACTTCATATCGAAGCCACTGCCGCCATTTTCGGAAAGGAATAATTTGGTTGCGGATGTGCTTTCCTCCGCGTTAGACCTAGAGCGGGAGCCGCACGTGGCTCTCGCCCCAGATCTGATGCGGAGGGAAGCACATCCACGTCCAAACTGGGTGCTTAACCTAGGGCGGGAGCTGCACGTGGCTCTCACCCCAGATCTGACGCGGAGGGAAGCACATCCACGTCCAAACTGGGTGTTTAACCCAGTTTGGATGGGGATGTGCTTCCCTCCGCATTAGACCTGGGGCGAGACACGAAGGGAAGTACATCCGTATCCAAACTGGGTGTTTAACCAGTGCTGTTTCTTTCTTAATGCGCATACGTGTCTGCCATTAACAAAGCCATTCCAAAATTTCCAAAAAATTTGTACAATTTCCACAATGTTTCGAAGAGAGGAATTGATATTTAGGAGATGGGAAAAAGGGAGGTGGAGTAACTGATGGGACCAATGAGGGCCACGGTGGAAGTGTGGAGATCTTGGCAAAGGAAGATAGCGCCGGGAGTCTCAAAAGTAGCCTCCCTGGAGATCATGAACCCCGAAAGGGAGGAAAACCTGAGCAGAACAATAAGGAAACTGAGAGAGAAGGGACGGACTGACGAGACTGATAGAGGCTGGAGAACTGGTTGGGAGGAAGTCGGTGGCTGCAAATCAGGGCAATATGCAACTACCTTAGGCAGAGGGAGGTGAGAGAGGCCTTCCAAAGAGAGGACACGGAATTTGAGAAGATAATCAGGGAAAAGAAGGAAGGGAAAAGGGTCCAGGTTGGAAGGATATACAAAATATTAGTAACATCAGGAGGAAGTACGGTAGAAGAGTTAACCACAATGTGGGAGAAGGAGTTGCAGGTCTCAGGAGCAGAGATGGAGAGCATAGTGGGGGAGATTGCTAAGACTAAAAACACAAGAGTCAGGGAGACAAGGAGGAAAATATTGCACAAGTGGCACTGCACCCCGGCCCAATTGACCTATCTTTCCCAAAATATGGGTACACGGTGTTGGCACGGATGCCGAGACAAAGGAGTGTATATGCACCTATTATGGGAATGCGAGGCGGTCCAAAAATTTTGGAAAGAGGTAGAAGGGGAGATCAATAGACTATTGAATATAAATTGGACCATCACAAAAGAGACGGCGGTGTTGGTAAAAAAGTACAAGATGGGGATCATCCGGAAATGAAGGTAGCGATGATAGAAAGCGCCCAGGCGGTGGTGGTTCTAGGCTGGAAGGACTCCACGAAATGGACAATTGAGAACTGGCTGCAGTACTTGGTGGAACACATTCAATTTGAAATTATGGAAATGAGGCTTAATCAATTACAGGAGGATAAAGTGCGAGAGCTGTTGGGACGATGGGATCGGGTGAGAGGATATATTGTTTGGAGAACCCGGGATCAAACCATTAGAAATAAGTTGGAGTTGTTGTTTAAGATATAATGAAATGTAAAATGTCCGGAAAGCTTGCAGAAGAGAAAAGAAGAAAAAGAAGACGCAATCCTCAGCAGGGGTGGAGGGGTGTGGATGTTTGTGTTGGGGGAGGGTCACATGCACAGGGCACTGTGTTTTTATGTATATGTTTGTATGGATGGTAAAAATTTTGGAAAATAATAAAATATTTTTTTAAAAAATTCCGCAATTTTTTTGGAAAATTTCGGAAGTAATTTAGATTTGAACCACCAGCGCCCCCTACATCCGCAAAGAGTTTTGAACCATTTTTTCCCTTGATCAAAAAAGCCTAATATCACCAACTTGAAGTGGTTAGAAATCCCTGCCCTATGTATTTAATTTATGGAGAGAAGGCAGGGAAAAGGCAGACCAATTCATGCCTACTATTCAGCAAGGGCAGAATAACAACGTACTTTGGCAAGCATAGGGTTCCAAATCTGTGCTTGTTGCGATGATTCAGGCCCCATCCACACTGCCATATAAAACCCCGATTCGTATCCACAGGGGGTCCTTAAACCAAGCACCAGCAGATACCGAGATCTACTTTATGTATTTATGGTATTTATAATATTCATAGCATATCTTTCCATTGTGGATAGCAATTCCCAAGATGCCTTCCAGCAAAATAATTGTTTTTATCCATGGACATCCATGGATGGTTTGCAGAAAGGAATTCTCCAACTGAATATTTTAATCTAGTTTTAAATCTCTATTTTAATTGTGGAAGCACTAACGGAGACAGAAATAATAAAGTCAGTCAGGCTCAAAATATCAGGTAGGTTTTACACCTGCCAGAATGAAGTGTTTACTTGTACCTAATTCCACGCATAAAGGAGTATTCCTGCATAATGATGCAAACATAGTTTTGCTGCAATGGGGCCTGCTTGGCTAAAGACTGGTTTATTGGTATGCCGGGAAGGGGAGGGCAGGGGTGTTTTCTGTCTGCCTCTCATGCCAAGTGACGCCCCATGTGCACTTGCTTGGCATAGGCATTTATCTGCCATTCTTGCCACTCTGTGGGTGGTGATGGAAATGCAGGCTTTGGGTGTGGAGGAACAACTTTGAAAGCAACTATCAGAAAGCCAGGAACCAGGCATGTAGTGGGGGGGGTGGGGGTGAGGGGCTTCAGCCCCCCCCCCAATTCTCAGGGTGGTCCGCGAAAAGGTCTTACTGGTACATTATTTACACTGCTATGTTTATTCATATCATGACCTGATCACGATGCTCAATATATACCATATGCATGAGGGTATTGGGATAATTATACAAAAGGTTTGCTAGGGTCTCTCACTCAGACTCAGCCCCCCCTCCCCCAAAATAAAATCCAGATTGTCTGCTTTGAATTGGGTTATATGGTAGTGTAGACTCATATATTAGTTATTTATTTATTTACAACATTTATATGCTACCTCTCTTACCCCGAAGGGGACTCTGAGCGGCTTACAAGTAATATGTAAATACAACAAATTATATTATTACCATAGCACAATATTAGTATTATATATTACTAAATTGTACTATACCATTATACTGAAATATTATTAGTAATATTACATGTAATATAAAATATATATAAAAACGGAAGTCCTCTACCAGCCCGCACCACAGGAAGAACACCATCATCCCCACGTCAGCATAGGCAAATCTGTGCTTAAGTCCGTTCAGCAGTCCACCTACCTGGGAAGCATCATCTCTTCAGACGCCAAGATTGATAAAGAGATAGATCACAGATTAGCAAAGGCATAGAGTGCATTCGGCTTTACAAAAGAGTAACAAACACCTGAAGCAAAGCACAAAAATCAGTGTGTACAGAGCTATTGTACTGTCGATTCGCCTATATAGGCCTGAAACATGGGTCACCTATCGCCAACACCTACGACTCCTCGAACACTTTCATCAGCGCTGTCTTCGCTATGTGACTAAGGTTGCTGTCCTTGAGCAAGCAGGGATCACCAGCATTGAGGCCATGCTATTGAGAACACAGCTGCGCTGGGCAGGGCACGTCTCTAGGATGGAGGACCACCGCCTCCCAAAGATACTACTCTATGGTGAACTCGCCACGGGTCAGCGCAAGAGAGGCGCCCCCAAAAAGGGATATAAGGACTCCCTGAAACAACATCTCAGGCTCGGCCAGATTGATCACCAACAATAGTCCACATCGGGAGGCATGGAGACGCACTATCCACAATGCTGCGGCCTCTTTCGAGAAGACACGCCGAATGGGTCTCGAAGAGAAACGACAACGCAGAAAGAACCGCAACCTGGAAACAACATCGCCCAAGGAGACTTTCTGCTGTGCTTTCTGCAACCGAACTTGCCTATCTCAGATTGGCCTTTTTAGTCATCAACGCGCTTGTAGAAAGCGTGGGCTGAGTCCTTCCTAAGAATCTTCGTTCGCAAAGTAATGCCGAGCATCTACACTGGGGAATTAAAGCGGTTTGACACCCCTTTGACTGCTCTGGCTCAATGCTATGGAGCCCTGGGGGTTGTAGTTAGGTGAGGCAGGAGCTCTCTTGGGCAGAGAAGGCTTCAAGGCCTTGGGCAGAACTCAGGAGAGAAATAGAGCCTGCCTGGGAGTAGATTAAGCAGTCACATAGTAAACAAAAGTCTCTGGACTACATTTCCCACAGTGCCCCGCGGCCTCTCTGTTTGGCTATTGGTTGCCGCTCTGCTATCACGTGACTCGCGGACTCTGGCAAAGCACGTGTGCAGGCGGCAAGCAGGAGCTTCCGGGGCAGGATGCTGCAAAGGATAGCGGTGAGGGGCCAGCGCACGTGGGAATGGGGTTGGGAAAAGGGGAAGGAGGGTGGGATGCGGAATCTGGTGAGAATAGAGCTCCCTTACCCAGCCCCTTCTACACTGCCATATAATCCGGATTATTCAAGCAGATAATCCACATTATATGCTTTGAACCGGATTATATGAATCTACACTTCCATATAATCCGGTTCAAAGCAGATAATCAGGATTTTATATGGCAGTGTAGAAGGGGCCCCCACACTTTCATCTCCCAGCAGCAGATTGTGACATGCCTTCACATGATCTGCTTTGAACCGGATTATCTGAGTCTACACTTCCATATAATCCGGTTCAAAGCAGATAATCAGGATTTTATATGGCAGTGTAGAAGGGGCCCCCACACTTCCATCTCCCAGCAGCAGATTATGACATGCCTTCACATTATCTGCTTTGAACCGGATTATCTGAGTCTACACTTAAAATATAATCCGGTTCAAAGCAGATAATCAGGATTTTATATGGCAGTGTAGAAGGGGCCCCCACACTTCCATCTCCCAGCAGCAGATTATGACATGCCTTCACATTATCTGCTTTGAACCGGATTATCTGAGTCTACACTTCCATATAATCCGGTTCAAAGCAGAAAATCAGGATTTTATATGGCAGTGTAGAAGGGGCCCCCACACTTCCATCTCCCAGCAGCAGATTGTGACATGCCTTCACATGATCTGCTTTGAACCGGATTATCTGAGTCTACACATCCATATAATCCGGTTCAAAAGCAGATAATCGGATTTTATATGGCAGTGTAGAAGGGGCCCCCACACTTTCATCTCCCAGCAGCAGATTGTGACATGCCTTCACATGATCTGCTTTGAACCGGATTATCTGAGTCTACGCTTCCATATAATCCGGTTCAAAACTGATAATCCGGATTTTATATGGCAGTGTAGAAGGGTAATCTCCCAGCAACAGATTGTGACATGCCTTTGATGGCTCAGATATAAATGTTGAATGTAAACAATGCTTCCTATTGCTACAGACTTCCATTATTCTTTAGCCTCTTCCTATGGAATCCTAGACTTCGCAGAGACCTCCAAGGGCCACCCAGTCCAACCCCTTCCTTCCTCATAGGAAATGCACAATCAAAGCACCTCTGACAGATGGCCATCCACCCTCAGTTTAAAAGCCTCCAAGGAAGGAGCATCCACCACACTCCCAGGCAGAGAGTTCCACTGTTGAACAGCTCTTCCAGTCAGGAAATTGGCAGACGCCAGGGGAGCCTTTGCACAGTTAAGACTCGTGCGCCAGCTGCGCCCGTACCTTGGGAAGTCTGATCTGGCTACAGTCGTCCACGCTCTGGTCACACCCTGAATAGATTACTGCAACACACTCTATGTGGGGTTGCCTTTGAAGACAGTTCGGAAACTGCAGTTCATCCAACGGGTGGCTGCCAGATTTCTAACTGGAGCTACAGTACATACAGGGAGCATACCAACCCCTTGTTGTGTTGGCTCCACTGGCTGCCTGTCCACTTCCGGGCTCAATTCAAAGTGCTGGTTTTAACCTATAAAGCTCTATACCAGGGGTGCCCACACTTTTTCAGTATGCGAGCTACTTATAATAAAACCAAGTCAGAAAGCTCTACCTACCTCCTCAAGGCTGGAGAGGGGAGGGGCGGGGCTTGGTGTGGCCTGGCTCCGCCCCCTGGCTTCAGCTCTACCAGCAGCTTTTCCAGGCTTGAGGATGGCAGTGCCAAGCCAGCCTTGTGCTAGCTATGCCACCACTGGTTTGGCATTGCCACCCTCAAGCCTGGAGAAGCTGCTGGTAGAGCGGAAGCCAGAGGGTGGAGCCAGGCTGCCAAACCCCGCCCCTCCCCCCCTCTGACTTTGGAGCTCCCAGCAGCTTCTCCAGGCTTGAGGATGGCAATGCCAAGCCAGCCTTGTGCCAGCTATGCCACCACTGGCTTGGCATTGCCATCCTCAAGCCTGGAGAAGCTGCTGGGAGTGCTGAAGCCGGGGGGAGGGGGCTGGCTCCGCCCCCCTCTGAGAAGTGCCCCATCCGGCTGGGATCGACCTCCTTCGGTCCCGGGATCAACTGGTCAACCATGATCGACTTCCTGGGCAGCCCTGCTCTATACGGTTCTGGCCCAGCTTACTTGTCTGAATGCATCTGCCCCTACATCCCACCTCGGAATTTAAGATCATCCGGGGAGGACCTGCTCTCGCTTCCGCCAGCATCTCAAATGCAGCTGGCGGGGACGAGAGACAGGGCCTTCCCGTTTGTGGCCCCTCGCCTGTGGAATGCGCTGCCAAGCGAGATACGATCGACCCCATCCCTCCTAGCATTCAGGAGAAAGGTAAAATCTTGGTTGTGGGACCAGGCCTTTGCACAATGACATAGCCGCACTTGAACTGGAATGGACTGGCTTGACGACAGAGATGAGGACACGGTTTTACTGCTCTAGATGCTCTGGATGTGTGGATTGAACATTGTTTTTAATGTTATTTAATCGACGGTTGGATAACTTTGTTTTTAATTAATTGCTACTGTTCAATTTTGTATGATTTATGGCTATTGTGTATTATTTAGGCATCGAATTGCTACTTTTGTGACCAGGTCTTCCCCTTATCCTTCTTTCTCTCTCTGCAGCACCCCTTGCGGCTAGGATGCCACATCCTCTCTGTTTCTCGGTGCTTCCACCAGTCTCCCAGGAGCCACATTCCCCTCATCCCCATTGTGGTGGAACAGACGGTAGGCACAGCATGCTGGGATGCGTTGGCTGGAATGAAAACACCAGCCACAACCAATCTACATACCTACTTACCTACTTAGATAAGTAGGTTGCACTCCCCCTGAAGTAACAGATCCGCAGCTTGGGTGTTCTCCTAGACTTGCCGCTAACGTTTGAAGCTCAGGCGTCGGCGGTGGCTGGGAGGGCCTTCACACAATTAAAACCCGTTCGCCAGCTGCGACCATACCTCGTGAAGCCAGATCTGGCCACGGTGGTTCACGCCTTAGTCACCTCCAAATTGGATTACTGTAATGCACTCTACGTGGGGCTGCCCTTGAAGACGGCCTGGAAGTTTCGATTGGTCCAACGGGCGGCAGCCAGTTTACTAACTGGAGCCTCTTACAGGGAGCGATCAACTCCCCTGTTTAAGGAGCTCCACTGGGTGCCGTTTATCTTCCAATCCCAATTCAAGGTGCAGGTTCTTACCTACATAGCCCTGAACGGTTTGAAACCCGCCTACCTACGTGACTGCATTTCTGTCTATGAACCCAGGCGATCTCTTCGATCATCTGGAGAGGCCCTACTTTTGCTCCTGCTGCCTTCGCAGGCGCGTTTGATAGGGACGAGGGAGAGGGCCTTCTCTGTGGTGGCCCCCCGACTCTGGAATTCGCTTCCCAAGGATATTATGTCAGACAAGCCCCCACATTGGAAGTTTTTAGGACGAGCCTGAAAATGTGGCTGTTCCAATGTGCCTTCCCTGAATAAAGTAAATAATGCCCTGCTATGATCAGTTATTTGCAAAGGTCCTCATAAGCACTTTAATGACCTGTTGGGTCATCTGCCCCACATTATCCATTAAAACCTTCCTGCTACATACATTCTACCTCTGTTTGCATCCAGTGTTATTCATTTAAAAAATAATAATATTTCACATTTGGCCCAGCCAGAATGGTTTTTAAACTGTTATTGTTTATGTGTAAGTATATTGATTGTATTGCTGTATTATTTGCTGTTTGGTTGTTTATTATGTGTCATTGGGCTTGGCCTCATCTAAGCCGCCCTGAGTCCCCTTGGGGAGACAGTGGCGGGGTATAAATAAAGTTTTATTATTATTATACTATTATTATTATTATAGATAGTCAGATACCTGTTTGAAATTTCACACAGACAAATTCAGCAAGTTTGATGAAGTCAGTTTTTTCCCTGTCACTGATGTGGGATAGTAGTGATTCTCATAACTTAATATGAATATTAGCAATATTCCTCCAATACCCTTTCTTCCCCCTCCTGCCGAACACTTTTTCTTCTCCACTCGGGCTCCCTTCTTCCCAGCCTCGCTCTGCTCGCTTTGCCTCGTTTTGCTCACGCTGCCACTTCTGCGGGAGGGGGGAAGGAGGAAGACGTGACCCATGTGGGCGCTACTGCGCAGACTTGCCCCATGTCTTCCTCCTTCCCCTACTGAACACACTCACGCTGCCCCCTCTGATCAAAATGGCGGCAGAAGCAGCAGTGTTAGCAAAGCGACCAGAGCGAGGCTGGGAAGAAGGGAGCCCGAGTGTAGAAGAAAAAGTAAGTGTTAGGCAGGAGGGGGAAGAAAGGGCGCGAAGGAGAAAGGGGAGGAAGAGGTCTCTGTCAAAAGCTGGGCATGGGCAAACTTGGACCTTCCAGGTGTTTTGGACTCCAACTCCCACCATTCCTAGCAGCCTCGGGCCCTTTTCCTTCCCCCCCTCAGCCACTTAAGCAGGAAAGGGCCTCAGGCTGTTAGGAATGGTGGGAGTTGAAGTCCAAGGAATGGTTTGAAGTCCAAAGCACCCAGAGGACTGAAGTTTTCCCATGCCTCTTTTAGGGACCTTAAAATGGCGAACCTCCTTCCAACATTGTGATTCTGGATAGAAAACAAACAACAACATAACATTACATTGTTTGAGTCCACAGTACTCTCTGGGTGTAGGTGAATTACAACTTCCAAACTCAAGGTCAATTCCCAAGCAAACCCTTTGAGTACTTTCTGTTGGTAATGAGAGTTCAATACGCCAAGTTTGGTTCAATTCCATTGTTGCAAGAGTTCAAGATACTCTTTGATTGTGTGTTAACTATAAATCCCAGAAACTGTAACTCCCAGATGTCAAGGTCTATTTTCCCCAAACTCCATCTGTGTTCACATTTGGGCATATTGAGTATTCATGCCAAGTTTGGTCCTGATCCAACATTGTTTGAGTCCACAGTGCTCTCTGGATATAGGTGAACTACAACTCCAAAACCCAAGGTCAATGCCCACCAAACTCTTATAGTATTTTCTCTTGGTTATGGGAGTTCTGTGTGGGAAGTTTGTGTCTTTCTGCCATTCCTGCCAGGATATCTATGTTGTGTTCATCGAAACAGGCCCAGGTTTCACACTGAGTTTATAAATACATTTAAAAACATATTAACTATATGTATTACTGTGTTACAGTGTATTTTTGTGTCATTTTGGTTAGTGGTGTGCCCCAGGATTTTGTAAATGTAAAAAATGTGCCGTGGTTCAAAAAAGGTTGAAAAACACTGATCTAGTGAATATTATTATTATTATTATACTATTATTATATGTACTTACAGTATATCCCCCTTTTCCTCTGCGGAAAGAGAGTCGAAGCAGCTATATTGATGCATTTGCGATTCTAGGCCAGTGTTTCCCAGATGTTTTGGACTTCAGCTCCCAGAATTCCCGACTGTTGGTCAAGCTGGCTTCTGGGAGCTGAAATTTAAAACAGCTAGAGAACCAAAATTTGGAAATCACAAACATAGTTAAATTTCAACAGGCTTGTTTCTTTTGCCGAAGATCTTATGAGCCCTCCTCTCTGGAGGAGAATGAGACCTCCGTCACCAAATTTCAGACTTGGGGCATTGATGTTGACCCATTGTCTGTTTCAGGGCCGTGGGGAGCGAGCGTATGACATCTACTCTCGCCTTTTGAGAGAGCGCATTGTCTGTGTGATGGGCCCGGTAAGTCTATAACTTTCTCCTTACAGACCTAATCCAACCTGGGTAAAGTTTATTTTGAAGAACAGGTTCCTTACCCCTATGATGAGAAACATGAGAACGGCGTGGTCAAAAGGATCTGCAGAAATGTTAGTAGCCAGAAGAGTGACAATGTAAGCCTTCTTGTATTGCAAAGTCGGACATTCAATGCCCAGCACAGTTTCCCTCATGGCATGAACTGTATACATTATTTACGCATTAAAGTGCATTCTGTGATGGGGTTACTCTATGTCGGAAATGATGAAGTCACACAACTACATGTACCTGAAGATCTTAGGGAAGTATCGTCTGTAAGACAGCTTTTACGGAAAGGTTTTATTATTTATTTATTTACTAGCTTGGGGACCCAGCGGTGCCCGGGATATTTGAGGAAGGCATTGTGTGCCAAGGTTGGTTCCTATTAGATGTTTATGTGGCTTGCAGTGGTCTCAGGAACTTAGTGAAGGTACTGCAAGTCCCATTGGTCATGGTCCATCCCCCTCCAAACAGCACCAGGATGTTGAGTGGGTCATTTGGTCACATTGATTGATCATTCTCTGGATGAGGGTTGCAGTGGTCTCTGGAAGTGAGGGAAGGTACTGGAAGTCCCATCATCCATGGTCCCCCATTCTCCAAACTGCACCAGGATGTAGAGTGGGTCATGGGGGCTCTGTGTGCCAAGTGTGGTCTAGATCAGTCATTGGATGAGGGTGGCAGCGGTCTCAGAAGGTGAGTGAAGGTACTTCAACTCCCATCATCCGTGGTCGTCCCACTCAAAACTGCACCAGGCTGTAGAGTGGGTCATGGGCACTCTGTGTGCCAAGTTTGGGCCTGGTCTTTGACTTGTAGGGGCTGCAATGTTCTGTGGGAAATGAATTGGGTGAAGATACTGCAAATCCCATCATTTGTGAGCCATCCTGCCGTAAACCACAGCAGGTTTGTAAAGTGGGCCATTGGGCCTCTGTGTACCAAGTTTGGTCCTGATTCGTCATTGGTGTGGGCCACAGTGCTCTAAGGAAGTGAATTAAAGTACTGCAAGTCCCGTCATCCATGGTCCATCCTCTCTCAAACTGCACCAGTATGTAGGGTGCATCTTGGGGGGGGGGGCTGTGTGCCAAGTTTGGTCTTGTTCTGCCATTGTTGGGGGCCTAGTCAGGAAAATCTAGTTGAGGAAGACTAACAATATCCCATGAGCTGAGGCCTAGTCAGGAAAATCAAGTTAAGGAAGCCTTGCTGTCAATTTTGGGCAAATCCCATCATTCGTGGCCCATCCTGCCCTAAACCACACCAGGTTGTGAAGTGGGCCATTGGTCCCATGTTTGGCAAGTGTGTTCCTGATCTCTCATTGCTGTGGGCCGCAGTGGCTGACTGCCTAAGGCCCTTTCTTTTCCCTCTGAGTCATCTTAGAATGTTGGAATGTGGTTGGGCAATAGGAGTCCTTTATGCAAATTCAATTTCAGTGGCAACCAATCCCCTCTGTCTGTGGCCGTAGAATGTTGAAGTTCTGGGGCTGGCCAATCGGAGTCCTTTATGCAAATAATCTCACAGTGGCAGCCAATCGAAATGCTGGCACATATTCCTCCCTCTGCACCACCCACCGCCCGCAAACACTGACTTTTATTATATAGATAGATAGATAGATTTCACGATATTTATATGCTGCCCTTCTCAACCCCGAAGGGGACTCAGAGCGGCTTACAGCAAACTGCAAAAACAACAAACTACATTACTGCCACAGCACAATATTAGTACTACACATCACATTGCACTATAACATTATATGGCAATATCATTAGTAATATTGCATGTAAAACAAATATATAATTATAATATCACAATATAATTAGTAGTATTATATTGTATCAATGTATATACAATATATTATACCATACTCATACTATATTATATGGCAATATCATTAGTAATATTGCATGTAAAACAAATATACAATTATAATATCACAATATCATTAGTAGTATTATATATTATATTATACAATATATTATACCATAATATATATTATATGGCAATATCATCATATATTGCATTAAAACAATACAATTATAATATAATATATTGTAGTATTATAATATAATGTACAACATTATTATATAATATTATATTGTTGCTGTGGGAGGAGCTTTGATGTTGCAATTAGACAAGATGGATCTGTATTATATTGCTCCCTTCTTCAACTGTGTCCCTATATTATATGGGTGGTGGGGGAAGGCTCTAAAACAAATATACAATTATAATATCACAAAGATGGAACTGTATATTTATTATTATTTATTTATTTACTTTATCTATATTCTGCTGTAATTTAATATATTGACATTATAATATAATACAGCAGATTACATAATATTATATTGTTGCTGTGGGAGGAGCTTTGATGTTGCAGACAATCCCTGCCTTCTTCACTGTGGCTCCAGACACACAGTGAAGACGAACAGAGGCAAACTCTGTCCACCAGGGGGAGCTGACGCACTCCTCATCTCTCAGCGTTCCCAACGTCCCTTGTTGTTCCTTCCGCATTCCTCAGCGTTCCTGAAGTTCTTTAATGGCCTTATAATTCAGTCAAAATTTGCCTCCCCACTTAATGTGGTACCTTTATCTCCTACTTGACAGATGCAACTGTCTTTCAGGCTGCAGAGGTCGACAGCAGGCTACACTTAAAGGTCGAGCACCCACCTCGACGCAGGCAGGCCTCGAACTCATGACCTACTGGTCAGAGAGATCTTATGCAGCTGACATTTAGCCAGCTGCGCCACATTCCCGGTGCTATATATTGAAACATACAAAATAAATCTACAATCCAAAAAAAAAATTATGCAAAGTATGAAAAATGCAGATCACCTTTGTGTATTTTTATGCACTGCATATACAGTAATGTGGATTACTGTACTGGCCAAAATCTTATTTAATCCATTAGGGCAGACCTGGGCAATTACCGGCGCTCCAGGTGTTTTGGACTTCAACTCCCAGAAATCCTAACAGCTGGTAAACTGGCTAGGATTTCTGGGAGTTGAAGTCCAAAACACCTGGAGGGCCAGTAATTGCCCAGGTCTGTTTGAGGGTCTAACCTGCTTACTAAAACTGTATTGGCCGAAATCTTGATTCTTTTCATGCATCCTTACTAAAACGAATGCAAAGTGCAAAGGCCTTTTTAAACAACAACATTATGGTAAGAATTTTATTTTTCTATTACTATTAAATAATTCAAAGGCTTCATTGTGCTTCTGGGATGTAAAGGTAAAGCTGTGCCGGGACTGTGGCGCAGCTGGCTGGGAGTCAGCTGCATAAAGATCACTACTGACCGAAAGAAAGGTCATGAGTTCGAAGCCAGCCCAGGTCAGAGTGAGCTCTCGACCAAAATAGTGTAGCTTGTTGTCGACCTTTGCAGCCCGAAAGACAGTTGCATCTGTCAAGTAGGAAATTTAGGTACCACTTTGTGGGGAGACTAATTTAACTGATTTATGAGGCCATAAAAATCTCCAAGAAGTATGCAAAGAATGCGGAAGCGACAGCTCCCCTGGTGGCCAGGAGCTGGAATGTTAAATAGCCTCTGAGTGTCTTTCTATATATGTTGTGTGTCTGTGGCACTGAATGTTTGCTATGTATATGTACATTGTAATCCACCCAGAGTCCCCTGCGGGGTGAGAAGGGCGGAATATAAATACTGTAAATAAATAAATAAAGGTTGTCCCTTGACATTAAGTCTAGTTGAGTCTGACTCTGGGGGGTGGTGCTCATCTCAATTTTAAGCCGAAGAGCCAGCGTTGTCCATAGACGCTTCCAAGGTTATGTGGCTGCATGACTGCATGGAGTGCCATTACCTTCCCGCCAGAGCAGTAAATATTGATCTACTCACATTTGCATGTTTTCGAACTGCTAAATTGGCAGAAGCTGGAGCTAACAATGGGAGCTCACTCCGTCCCACAGATATGAACTGCCAACGATGACGATGCAACGGAAACCGATTCTAATAATGAGATGCTGAGATTTGTATTTTATATTTTTAACTGCGAATTTTTGCTTTTATATGGTTGTTTTATTAATTGTTATGTATTTTATCTGTGGGCATTCATTGCCATGTGTGCACTGCCTCGAATCGCCTTCGGGCTGAGAGGGGCGGTATAAAAATATAGTAAATAAATAAATAATAAATAACCTTCCGGTCAGCAAGTTCTGCAGCTTAGTGGTTTAACTCGGTGTGGAGCTCATGTAGCCTTCTAGATATCCCTGGACTTCGGTTCCTTCAGCCCCATCCAGTATAGAAAGTAGTGACTGCATGTCAGTAACACCTGGAGGGAAACACCCCCTGCCTCTGATTTAGACAGATCGAAGAAGAATTAGCTATATATTATCTGCATTTTAGTAAAGTGTGTGCTTTGCCTTCAAAACCTTGGCTGCAGTTTGGAGGCCCCAAAAACAAGGTTTGTTTTCTGCCACAAGGAATCCCTCTGTGCGGATCACGAAGTCTCTTGTGCTTTCCGTTTACAGATTGACGATGGCGTGGCAAGCTTGGTCATTGCACAGCTGCTCTTCCTGCAATCAGAAAGCAACAAGAAGCCCATCCACATGTACATTAACAGCCCAGGTATATTGTTCTTTTATGTATATGTATTTTTTATTGTGTTTAGTTGATGTCAGGGGCGGATCTTAGTGGAAGCAAATTAAGCGACCGTCTCAGGGCGCCACGTGGCCAAAGGGCGCATCCAGGGCCGGGTGCCAGCAGGGTGGGAGAAAGGCTCGCGCAAGGCGAGAGAGGAGGAGGCAGAGGCGCGCGCCTTTCCCTTCTCCCTGCGTCTCATCCCTCATCCTGCGCATGCCTCCCCCCCGCTGAGGATGCCTTGCGCAGGGTGAGAGAGAAGGGGGCAGAGGCGCCCATCTTTCCCATCTCCCTTGCCCCCTGCGCGTCTCCTCCCTCTGTTGCCGCTGCTGCCGCCGGTGCATGTGGGGCAAGGGAGGAGGCCACGTGGGCGCCCTTACCTGGGGCCGGGAGCAGGACTGAGCGGCCAGACAAGGCGGCTAGCCAGAGGGCACCTAGCCCAACCCTCGGGCCCTTGCACCCAAAATTAGCCTAGTCCTGATACACACATATATATATACATACACACAAAAAGAGAATAGGAAGAGGGGAGGGAAAAGGGTGAGAAGGGAGGAAGGGGAAAGAGAATAGGAAGGGGGCAAGGAAAAGGGTGAGGAGGAAGGAAGGATGGGGAATGTACAGACCCACACAAAGAATAGGAAGAAGGGAGGGAAAAGGGTAAGGGCCCTTCCACACATCCCTATATCCCACAATATCTGCTTTGAATATCTGAGTCCACACTCAGATAATGTGGGATTTTCTGCCTTGATATTCTGGGTTATAGGGCTGAGAAGGAAGGAAGGGGAATAGACACACACACACACACACACACACACACACTTAAAGAGAATAGGAATAGAGCAGGGGAAATGGTGGGAAGCAAGGTGTATGTGTGTGTGTGTGTGTGTGTGTGTGTGTGTATATATATATATATATATATATATATGGCATGGGCCAACTTCAGCCCTCCATGTGTTTTGGACTTCAACTCCCACAATTCCAAACAGCCAGTAGGAAGTCCAAAATACCTGGAGGGCCAAAATATGTCTTATGCACCCAATCCATCTATCTATCTATATATAGATATATAGATATAGATATATAGTGATTGGTTGGGGGGCGCCAAAATACTGTTTGCTTACCATTTAAAATTACCTAGGTCCGGCCCTGGTTGATGTTTTGATTTTATTTTATTGTAATCTGTTGTTTGGGCTTGGCCTCATGTGACCCGCCCCGAGTCCCCATCGGGGAGATGGTGGCGGGGTATAAATAAAGTTTATTATTATTATTATCAGGTAAGTGGTCAAAAACGACAGTGTCTCTGCAGGGATCTTTGGAAATTTTTTCTCAATGATTTATTTTTTTTGCGCAGGTGGTACAGTAACGTCTGGACTGGCGATTTATGACACCATGCAGTATATCCTGAACCCAATTTGCACGTGGTGTGTGGGGCAGGCGGCCAGCATGGGCTCTCTGCTTCTTGCTGCAGGTTCGCCAGGCATGCGCCACTCCTTGCCCAACTCCCGCATCATGATCCACCAGCCCTCCGGTGGGGCGCGGGTAAGCCAGTTGAAGGTGTAACATCATCTGGCCAGCATAGAGTCCTGACTGCAAAGGGTATTGTGGGAGACAGAGGGAAAGGCCTGCACCCCTCTGACTTTCCACTGGTGCAGGGGTCAGGAACCTATGGCTCGCAAGCTATATGTGGCTCTTTCGAGGATTGCATCTGGCTCTCCGCCTGTCCCCCACATGCCGGCTCTCAGCTGCGCACGCTGCCTTCGCCCCCCTTTGCCCCAAATTCCACGTGCGCAGCTCAGCTGGAGGTGGGGCTGCGCGTGATCAAATGCTCAAATGGTGGATCAAATGCTCCAAGGGCTGCTCAAGAGAACTTTTCCTTGTTTCCCTGTCCCAGGGCCAGGCGACAGACATTGCCATCCAGGCGGAGGAAATCCTCAAGTTAAAGAAACAGATCAATGGCATCTATGCCAAACACACGAAGCAGAATCTGGAAGTGATTGGTAAGGAGTGTGCAAGCCAGTGTTGGTGGGGCAGATGGGCGTCCCCCCAATCAAATATTGTGTAATGAAGGCCCGCTGAAGAGAGAGAGGCCAAGCCACTGTATAGTCAGTCCCTAAATTGTGAATGTGATAGATTCTGTAGATTTGTTCTTAAGTTGAATTTGTATATAAGTCGAAACAGGTACTTTTTAAAGTGCAACTCCAGCCAAATATATATAAATGAAACCTAGCAAACCTTGAGAATCTTTTTTCAAGTTGATTTAAAACAAATTCTCCAAGACATTTATTTTAGGTAATGTAACCAGCCCTAATATGTGGTGGTTTGAGCGTTTGAGCATTCAGATCCCTACTTGACCATGAAATCTCATTGCACAATCTTGGGCAAGTTGCACTTTCTCTGCCTCAAAGATAGTCACATCCCTTTGAACAAAAATCTCTGTGATAGTCACCGTAAGTTGGAAACATGTGTAACAGGGGTCGGGAACCTTTTTGCCTCAGAGAACCATAAAAGCAAAATATTTGGAATTTTTTTTCAGTGGGAGCCATATAATATAAATGTCGTAAATAAATAAATATTTGGAGGCGGCAGTTAGCTGTCTCAGTGTGAAATGCGCTGCTCTGTGCAGCTGCTGAAGAGAGTAGGCACGCTTCAGGCCCTTGAGGAGGGTCCTTCCTCCCCTCCCGTGCATGCACCCCTCAGCCAAAGGAGCACGAGGCCACTGCGCCAGTTAAGCCGAGAAACCCTCATAAGGGGCGAGCCGCTGAGGGCCTGGCAGGGTTGCTCCAAGCGGTGCCTCCGCTTTCCTCACTCACCTGAGGGACAGCAAGCGCTGCCAAGAAACGGACTCCTGTCTCCGCTGCTTTTGTACCGCTTTCCCTCCGTCAGGAGGGGCAGAAGAGGGGAACAAGGAGGAGCCTCCTTCTCTCCCTCCCTCACAAACACACACAAATGCTTTTGAGATGAGAGGGGGAAGGAGAACGCAGGGCGCATGTGCACACGGCTCCTTTGGTTTGGAATTCAAGATGGAGAGAAAAGGAACTGCGCAGGCGCGAAGTGAATGAATCCCAAATGCTTGCATGCGCAAAACGGCTGAGCGAGCCAGATGCAATCATCAAGGGAGCCAGATCTGGCTCGCGAACCATAGGTTCCCGACCCCTGGTGTATAACGTTATCCAAAATGGTGCGGAACTCCCTCCAGTGGGAAGTTTGGTTGACCGGCTCTCTGTTGACTTGAAAGGACCTTTCCTTTGTACAGGCCTTTGCCTCTTACCTTACTATTGGAGAAGGGCCTCTCAGTGAGGTTTGCTCTGTTGTTAATTTTTTTATACTATGCCTTCAAATGTTTTAACTTTGTGCTATTCATTGAATTTTGTACATCATGTTTAAAAACTCTTGTATTAGGTAGGACTTTTACAACTTGTCTTCCTCATCTGAAATGCTTGAGACTAGAAGCGTTTTAGATTTAGGATTATTTTGGAAAACCTGTATTTGCATACACACACACACACACACACACGGTATTTTGGAGATGCAGCAAAATTCTCAACATGACATTGATTCAAATGTATTCAAATAGCCTGAATATAATTTTATAGAGGATGGATTAAAAGTTTCAATATCGAATAACTATGTTTTTATTTAGAACAACATAGCATCACATACAGCAGTGTTTCCCAACCAGTGTGCCAGGGCACACTATTGTGCCATGAGCGATCATCAGGTGTGCCGTGGGAAATTGGAACCTCCAATACCCTTACTTATTAAAGGAGCGCCGCTACGTCACAGTACAAAATGCACAATTAATCATACATAATCATACGCAAAAAAAACCACATTCAAAGTACCCTATCCTGCTGGAGAAAATCAAAAGTCTTACACAAGGTAGTTTGCCGTGGTCGCCACAGAGAGCGGAGGAGTTGCGAACCAGGAAGTAGCGAGTTCACGGAGCTCTCCTCTATGGAAAACTCATAATATTTCATTAAATCACAGAAGTGAGTGCAAAAAACAAAGTGTATCCTCACGATGTTATCCAATGTCAGTTCCGGGATCCGCACAATAACACAGTTTGCGGATAATTTAAAGAAGCAGCACCATAATCATAGCGACAAGGTAGAAAATCACGTAATCACATATATTCAAACCACAAGAGGCTGAAGATAGATGTGGCGATGGAATCAAAAGCTGGCATGGGCAAACTTGGACCTTCCAGGTGTTTTGGACTCCAACTCCCACCATTCCTAGCAGCCTCGGGCCCTTTTCCCCCCCTCAGCCACTTATGCAGGAAAGGGTCTCAGGCTGTTAGGAATGGTGGGAGTTGAAGTCCAAAGCACCCAGAGGGCCAAACTTTTCCCATGACTGACAGCTGTTGAGCAAGACCTGCGTGTGTGTCTTTCTGCCATTCCTGCCAGAATATGTTGTGTACTACTGTGTTAGAGTGTCATTTTGTGTAATTTTGGTTGGTGGTGTGCCCCAGGATTTTGTAAATGTAGAAAGTGTGCCACGGTTCAAAAAAGGTTGAAAAACACTGACATATAGTATCGATACGAAATAAAATTGCATTACACGTAAAACCTTTTTTTAAAAAAACATTTTCAAAAATATTATTAACACATCAGATATTTTTATGACTTTCGGCCCACCCTGTTCCATCTATCTATATAAAAATGCTCTGTCCGTAATGAGGCTGAAGTAAACAAAAAAAACCACTGGACAAAAACACACCAAATTTGGCAACAAAACTCACAACGCAAGGTGTAACCAACAAAAAAAAAAACATAAAATAACTGACAAATCCTAAATCCTAAAAAAGGAGAAGATGCCACTAAGGCCCTTGCCTTTACACAAACAGCCACTTCAGAATGTTGAGGTGGACCAATCAGAACCCATATGCAAATAACACCACAGTGGCAACCAATCACCATTTCTGACAGCCTCAGGCCCATGCCTTTCGCCTCTCAGCCACTTCAGAGTCACAGAATTTTGACGTTGGCCAATCAGAAGCCATGTGCAAATAATACCACAGTGGAAACCAATCAGAAAGCTGCCACATACCCGCCCTCTGCACACATATATACATACATACAAACATAATATAATGTTACTGCTATATATTACTATATTACATAACTCATAGAATAGAGTTAGAAGGGACTCTACCATGGTATTGGGGAGAACAGACAGGAAGGAAGGAGAGAAGAAAGAAGGGAGGGAAAAGGAAGGAATGCAAGAGGGAAAGGGAAGGAAGGAAAGAGAAGGAGGGAGGTAAAGAAGGAAAGAGGGAAGGAAGGAAGAAAAGAGAAAGTAGAAAGGAAAGGCAGGAAAGAAGGAAGGGAGGAGAAACTGAAATAAAAAGTGAAAGAAGGAAGGAAACAGAGGGAAGAAAGGAGATGAAAAAGTAGAGAAGGGGGGAGGAAAGAGAGAAGGAAGGATGAAACCAAACAGTGAGAGAAGGAATAAAAGAAAGAGGTAGAGAAGGAAGAAAGGAAAGAAAGGGGAAGGGGAAGAAAAAGGGGGAAAGGAAGAGGTAGATACCCTCTTTCATAATAGTCCAGATAGCTACCTCTACTTCGAAAATTCCAGATAAGGGATGCTCAACATGTAAATTTGTTGTCAACTATTAATGTTCCATGCCAGAAGAAAGTTGATGTGTGGTGGTCTGTGTGTAACTCTATTTTCTTCTGTTCTGTGTCTTCACAGAGGCGGCTATGGAGAGAGATCGCTACATGAGTCCAGTGGAAGCCCAGGAATTTGGCATTTTGGACAAGGTGCTTGTCCATCCTCCAAGTGATGGAGAAGATGAGCCAGAACTGGTCCAAAAGGAAACTCCGCCAACAGCCAGCCCTCCCTCTTCCTCGGCTGAGCCCTGAGAGGAGAGTTGCGCCCTCCAGATCCTTGACGTTTTGGGAATTATTGTCGCCGTGGAAATCACCCATGATGAACCTTTCCTTCACTCCTTAGCCAGGCTTTGGGAATTACCTAGGGACACAAGTCTTAGCAGACCACTTCTTAAGGCTGATAGTTGGCCAGTAGGCCTGGGCAATCATGGTTCTAAAGTACTTACAAAACTAAAGTTCCGGTGGTGAAAACTAGGTGGCGCTGGTGCTTTGCTTCTACAGTGTTGCTAAAGTTCTGGTGGTGAACATTTCAAAAATCTAACAAAACTTTCAAAACTTCATTATTATTTCATTATTGGTGATTTTAAAGACAGAACCAATTGAGAACTGCCATTTATAATGAAATTGTTCACCACCAGAACTTTAGCAACATTGTAGAAGCAAAGCACCAGCGCCACCTAGTTTTCACCACCGGAACTTTAGTTTTGTAAGTACGTTAGAACCATGATTGCCCAGGCCTATTGGCCAGCTCCGATTCAGTAGCTGGTCACTCTGCCTTTTGCTCTTCAGGATCTGTTTCTTACCCTGCCTGTAGCAAAGAAAGGTTCCTCCTTTCTTCGTACTGTTACAGCATTGTAGAGTAATGGTTCTAAATTAAACTTCGACTCCAGTGTTGTAGGCATTTTTTCCCCCTTCACTTTCTTTCTCCAAAGGTTGTTGCTATTCGATCTCCGGGGGGGTGGGGGCGACACGAGGAGGGGCGGGGCCGACGCGAGTGGGTAGGAGGTGGAGGGAAGCCACGTCAGATGCCCTAGGGGTGGGACTTACCCCCGCCTGTTCGTCGCTCGCGCGGGGCCGCTTGCGGACATGCGCAGCAGGGCGGGAGTGGCGAGCCACCCTCTGCCATGTCCCTGGCTGTTGCAGTGGCCGCACCCGGGAGTTTACCTTCCTTTCTCTTCCTTCGGAGAAGGAAGGTAAGCTCCCGGGCGCGGCCGCTGCAACAGCCAGGGACATGGCGTCCTGCGCGGCCCGCCCCTTTTCGGCGGGGCTGGGTGACGTCAGGCGTGGCCCGCCCCGGCTTCCCTCCACCTCTTCCTCCTCGCCGCCGGCGCCACGCCTGACGTCACCCAGCCCCGCCGAAAAGGGGCAGGCCGCACAGGACGCCATGTCCCTGGCTGTTGCAGTGGCCGCGCCCGAGCTTACCTTCCTTCTCTGAAGGAAGAGAAAGGAAGGTAAATTCCCGGCGCGGCCGCTGCAACAGCCAGGGACATGGCGGAGGGTGGCCCGCCACTCCCGCCCTGCCGCACATGCCCGCGAGTGGCCCCGCCCCGGTGAGCGGCCCCGCCCCTGCGAGCAACCCCGCCCCTGCGAGCACCCCACCCTCCGCTGCGGCCCCCGCCCCCGCTGCGGCCCGCCAGGTGATCAGTGACCGGCATTCCGGCCCTTGGGCCGGTAGAAGTTGGACAGCCCTGATGTAGATGTTAAAAAGCATGGTGGACAGAATTGATCCTTGTGGGACCCCACAGGTCAACGGCTAGGGGTCCGAGCAGGAGTCCCCCAGCTTCACCATCTGGGAATGACCCTCCAGGAAAGACCGGAGCCACAATAGAACCGTGCCCCCGAGACTCATCCCGGAGAGCCGGCCCAGAAGGATACCATGGTCGATGGTATCGAAAGCCACTGAGATGTCCAAGAGACCCAGCAGGGTCACACTGTATTCTCAATTTGCTTCTGACACGATAAACAAATAAATCTGGTTTAATGAGAAGTTTGAAAAATTAAAATTATTGCTTATTATATTTGATCTTTTAATTGGTATAGTAGATATGCTACAATAACTAAAGAAAAATAGAAAATTTCTAATATATTCCTCTGGGATGGCAGATCGTGTCAGGAGCAAGGATGTTTTACCATCCTTGTAGGAGGCTGAAAACCAGTATCTTTGGACCCGTGTGACCAGGGGAAAGCGCAAACGTGAGTGCAATGGATGAGCCTCACCCCGGGACAACCACCTTCATGATCATGGTGTCTCCCCTGCCAGGTAAGTATGAGTTGGAGCCACACGCTCCCCTCCTCCAGCCTCATTCGCACTCTCTTTCAGGCCACAGCGGCCACCCTTTGCAGCATTTGCTCTGAGCTTCATTAGAAGTTAAGACTCGTGTGCCAGCTGTGCCTGTACCTTGGGAAGCCTGACTTGGCCACGGTAGTACATGCTCTGGTTACATCCCATATAGACTACTGCAATGCGCTCTACGTGGGGCTGCCTCTGAAGGCTGTTCGGAAGCTGCAAATGGTCCAACGGGCTGCAACCAGGTTGTTAACAGGAGCGGCGCTCAGGGAGCATACAACTCTTCTGTTGCGCCAGCTCCACTGGCTGCCTATTTGCTCCCGGGCACAATTCAAAGTGCTGGCTTTAACCTATAAAGGAACACAGACTGCAAAACAATGGTGTCACTTAATCCTTAATCATATCTTTAGTAGCTTCAATGATTCATAATATCAACAATCAATTATTGTACGACCGTACTCACAAATCGGTACAAATCAATAGGATAGAAGGACCAGGAGGGTCAAATCATAGTCCATAAACATTCCTAGGGATAAATCCCAATATTCGAAGTAACGATGAGAAGTGGAGCCGTTTGAGTGCGTCGTGGGGGCCGGGTTGACGGAAGTCACCGGGTTCCCGCTCCGTTTCGCGCTCCAAGGCGCTTTTTCAAAACCCAAAATAACAATGAGGCTTCAGAGGCATCCACAATCTAGAATGTCAATAAAAGTGTCCAGGTAACAGCAAGCAAGTCCAAACCGAGGCAATTTTCATGAAATAAACAATATAATAAAGCAATGATACATACCGGTCAGGGTTCGTGTCAACAGGCACAGGCCAAACTCAAGGGAGTAAGGCTCAGAGTAACTACATAACACTGTATTTAACATGAAGTAATAATTGATAATCCATCACACCAGGTAAACAATATAATCAAGAGTTAATTGAGCAAAGAGGCAATAGATAAACCTTCATTTAACCCTAGTGGGTGTTCGGTGGAGAGGGCGGAAATGAGGCGTGTTTCTGCCCTTAAAAGGGCTGTTTGATAATCTGAATGGGAGTGCGGGGTTATCTTTTCCAGGCAAGTGAATTTGAGATCTTCGGGGCGATGTTTGAATTTAAAACTATGGGAGTACAAAACTGAATCTTGTTTGCCCGTTCTCACGTTCGATTTATGTTCAGAAATTCTTAATCTGAAGGCTCTTTTGTCTGGTCTATGTAAATGAAGGGGCGTGGACAACTACACCTGAGGGCATAGACCAGCCCAGAAGTGTTGCAGGTCGCAAAACACCTGACCTGCATCTCCGTGTTAGCGTGTTCATTCCTGATGATGCAATCCCGGCTAATGTTATTACAAGCACTGCAATGGCCACAATCCTGCGAGCCAGGAGTGAGGGAGCTGATCAGGGGCTGTGTATTGAATGTGGAGTGAATGAGGATGTCTTTAATGTTATGAGTCCGTTTGAAAGCAATGAGGGGGGTTCGTTCTAAACCAGAAATATCTGAGATTAGGTCCCAATGTTTCATAACAATACTCTTAAGATGTGTACTGTGTGGGGTAAGGGTCAGCGGCCACACTAATCTGTCCATGGTTGATCTGGGTTGGGTCCTGAGTAGGGAATTTCTGGGCGTCTTAGAGGCCTTGTCCCAAGCTTTAAGTAAAGACCGTTTAGGGTAACCTCTATGGGATAAATCCGACATAAGAGTGTTAGCGGCCCTCTCATAATCCCCAGGGAAGAACAATTGCGTTTTAAACGTAAAAGTTGGGAAAAGGGGAGATTCTCCTTCAGTGAATATGAATGAAAGCTGGAGTGGTGTAGAAAAGAATTACTGGATGTAGGTTTTTTGTATGTTTTAACTTTCAGGTGTTTTGCGACCTGCAACACTTCTGGGCTGGTCTATGCCCTCAGGTGTGGTTGTCCACGCCCCTTCATTTACATAGGCCAGACAAAAAGAGCCTTCAGATTAAGAATTTCTGAACATAAATCGAACGTGAGAACGGGCAAACAAGATTCAGTTTTGTACTCCCATTGTTTTAAATTCAAACATCGCCCCGAAGATCTCAAATTCACTTGCCTGGAAAAGATAACCCCGCACTCCCATTCAGATTATCAAACAGCCCTTTTAAGGGCAGAAACACGCCTCATTTCCGCCTCTCCACCGAACACCCACTAGGGTTAAATGAAGGTTTATCTATTGCCTCTTTGCTCAATTAACTCTTGATTATATTGTTTACCTGGTGTGATGGATTATCAATTATTACTTCATGTTAAATACAGTGTTATGTAGTTACTCTGAGCCTTACTCCCTTGAGTTTGGCCCGTGCCTGTTGACACGAACCCTGACCGGTATGTATCATTGCTTTATTATATTGTTTATTTCATGAAAATTGCCTCGGTTTGGACTTGCTTGCTGTTACCTGGACACTTTTATTGACATTCTAGATTGTGGATGCCTCTGAAGCCTCATTGTTATTTTGGGTTTTGAAAAAGCGCCTTGGAGCGCGAAACGGAGCGGGAACCCGGTGACTTCTGTCAACCCGGCCCCCACGACGCACTCAAACGGCTCCACTTCTCATCGTTACTTCGAATATTGGGATTTATCCCTAGGAATGTTTATGGACTATGATTTGACCCTCCTGGTCCTTCTATCCTATGGATTTGTACCGATTTGTGAGTACGGTTGTACAATAATTGATTGTTGATATTATGAATCATTGAAGCTACTAAAGATATGATTAAGGATTAAGTGACACCATTGTTTTGCAGTCTGTGTTCCTTTGCCTCAGCGTTATATGGTCACAGCAGCTACCCTTTCCTTATTTGTACTGTTGTAGTTCTTACTACTGTCCTCTCCGAGGTTATTGATATTACTTCATTATGTCCAACCCGTTACAAATGGAGGAAGCTCTACAATGGTCACTCCAGGACCTCCCTGAGGGGGCAAGTGCTTCCAACACCGCCCCCACCTCTAATCTTATACAAGAATTGACTAAAAAAGAGCTAAGACTCACTAAAGTTCAACTTAATGTGATGGCTTTATCAGATTATGTAAGAAACTCCATCATCCCCAGGGGGATGAGATTACAACTCCCACCTGGAGCGTATAATCAGGACCCTACTTTTGTGACTGCCTGGGAAAATATCCTTACTGAGACTTCCAATAAGCTTATGTTACTTTGTATAGAACGTTCCACAAAAGAAATTAATGATTTAAGACTTGAGATTGATGGAATTAAGTCTAATTCAGCGAACCCCATACCATCTGGGGATTTGGACAAAATCAAACAGGAATGTAACAAGTTGTTTGATGATACCAAAAGAGACAAGGTGAATAAGTTCAGAAGGGATAAAGGAGACTATGATGCCAAGCGGGTTTACCGCTGGCAATATGTTTCGAATTATTTTCCCCAGGGGAGACAAGTTCGCTTCAACAACCGGGGTAGTTACAACAACTCCTTTGAGGACCTGGGCAATGTCTCAGATGGTTCGGGGGGCTCAGTTTCCTCTGGAGGATATAATCTAAGAAGTCGTAATGTTCAGCAGGGAAGAGGGGGAGGAAATTTTCGCCGGGGCAGGGGTCGCAGGGGAACAACCTGATCAATTTATCTGATTATTGTTTTTCTCAATATGAGACCAACCTGTTAAATAAAGGTATTTCGTTTGTGTACACGCCGAAATGTTCCTCCTTGAATATTAGAAAGGACTTAGCAACTTTATATAGAAACATAAGACTTAAAGAACACTTTGCTAATGCACCTCTCCCTGTAACCCGCCCTTCCAGTCAATTTCATCTCAAGAGTAAATTTGTGCCATTTAATATTTCTCACAGGATAAAAACTTTTGAGGAAGTAGTCACCAGGGAAGCCCTTCGAATTGACCATAGCAATGATCTTAAACGATCCAATTTTACCTCTCGAGATTTGCATACCCTTAGAACTTTGGGTAATCACCCAGATATAATTTTCAAGCCTTCAGATAAAGGTGGGAGCCTCGTTTGTTTACGCAAATCTGATTATCTAGCTGAAGTGAACAGGCAACTGGCGGATTCTAGATTTTATCTTAAATTACCAGGGGACCCGTATCACAGATTCCTGAAGATTATTTCCACGACAGTTTATCACGCATCCTCATTGAATTATATTGATCAAAAATTAACTCAATTCCTCATTAATACTCATTGCCGCACGGCGCAATTCTACATATTGCCAAAGGTCCATAAAAGCCTTACTTCTCCTCCCGGTAGACCTATCGTCTCCGGTTCCAATTCCATGATTTTCCCCATTGCATCATTTATTGATTCCCACCTTAAGACATACGCCTCTTCCGGACCTTCGTTTTTGCGGGACACCACCGATTTTATTAATAAGATAGAGCATTTCAAACTGGATGAGGGGGATATTTTAATTTCAGCTGATGTTACAGCCTTGTATAATTTCATTCCTCTAGAGGAGGTCAGATTTATCATTCAGGAATTATGGGATTCACGTCCTGACATGTCACCACCCACTGAATTTCTCTTGGATTTATTAGATTGCGTTTTCGAACTCAATTATTTTGCTTTCAATGGGAGTTTCTATTTACAAAAATCCGGGGTTTCTATGGGTTCACCCTTAGGGCCCAGCGTAGCGAACATATTCATGAATCACCTTGAATCACAACACATTGGGACCCCCCACCCCATGGCCAGGAACATTAAATTGTATTATCGTTACATTGATGACGTCTATGCCGTCATCAGGAACAACACTAACATACAGGAGTTCACGGAGTGGATCAATTCCTGGCATCCTGACATCCAGTTTACTGTTAACTCCAGCACTAGTTCCATCAATTTCCTGGATGTCACTGTATTTGTTAATAATAACACCTTGAAAGTTAAAACATACAAAAAACCTACATCCAGTAATTCTTTTCTACACCACTCCAGCTTTCATTCATATTCACTGAAGGAGAATCTCCCCTTTTCCCAACTTTTACGTTTAAAACGCAATTGTTCCTTCCCTGGGGATTATGAGAGGGCCGCTAACACTCTTATGTCGGATTTATCCCATAGAGGTTACCCTAAACGGTCTTTACTTAAAGCTTGGGACAAGGCCTCTAAGACGCCCAGAAATTCCCTACTCAGGACCCAACCCAGATCAACCATGGACAGATTAGTGTGGCCGCTGACCCTTACCCCACACAGTACACATCTTAAGAGTATTGTTATGAAACATTGGGACCTAATCTCAGATATTTCTGGTTTAGAACGAACCCCCCTCATTGCTTTCAAACGGACTCATAACATTAAAGACATCCTCATTCACTCCACATTCAATACACAGCCCCTGATCAGCTCCCTCACTCCTGGCTCGCAGGATTGTGGCCATTGCAGTGCTTGTAATAACATTAGCCGGGATTGCATCATCAGGAATGAACACGCTAACACGGAGATGCAGGTCAGGTGTTTTGCGACCTGCAACACTTCTGGGCTGGTCTATGCCCTCAGGTGTAGTTGTCCACGCCCCTTCATTTACATAGGCCAGACAAAAAGAGCCTTCAGATTAAGAATTTCTGAACATAAATCGAACGTGAGAACGGGCAAACAAGATTCAGTTTTGTACTCCCATTGTTTTAAATTCAAACATCGCCCCGAAGATCTCAAATTCACTTGCCTGGAAAAGATAACCCCGCACTCCCATTCAGATTATCAAACAGCCCTTTTAAGGGCAGAAACACGCCTCATTTCCGCCCTCTCCACCGAACACCCACTAGGGTTAAATGAAGGTTTATCTATTGCCTCTTTGCTCAATTAACTCTTGATTATATTGTTTACCTGGTGTGATGGATTATCAATTATTACTTCATGTTAAATACAGTGTTATGTAGTTACTCTGAGCCTTACTCCCTTGAGTTTGGCCCGTGCCTGTTGACACGAACCCTGACCGGTATGTATCATTGCTTTATTATATTGTTTATTTCATGAAAATTGCCTCGGTTTGGACTTGCTTGCTGTTACCTGGACACTTTTATTGACATTCTAGATTGTGGATGCCTCTGAAGCCTCATTGTTATTTTGGGTTTTGAAAAAGCGCCTTGGAGCGCGAAACGGAGCGGGAACCCGGTGACTTCCGTCAACCCGGCCCCCACGACGCACTCAAACGGCTCCACTTCTCATCGTTACTTCGAATATTGGGATTTATCCCTAGGAATGTTTATGGACTATGATTTGACCCTCCTGGTCCTTCTATCCTATTGATTTGTACCGATTTGTGAGTACGGTTGTACAATAATTGATTGTTGATATTATGAATCATTGAAGCTACTAAAGATATGATTAAGGATTAAGTGACACCATTGTTTTGCAGTCTGTGTTCCTTTGCCTCAGCGTTATATGGTCACAGCAGCTACCCTTTCCTTATTTTTAACCTAGAAAGCCCTAAACCAGGGGTGCTCATTAGGTAGATCGTGATCTACTGGTAGATCTCGAAGGGCGTCCTGGTAGATTGCAGGCAGATCGCAGGCACAGTGTGTATGGTTCCCATGCCATTTGTGAGGAATGCTCGGGCTTATTATGTAGCAGATGTACAGCAGGAAGAATCCTGTATAACAATACCCTTTTCCCTCTCAGGCTGCTTTTCGTGCAGGCGCAGGAACGAGGAGACGAGACAACTTGGTTACTTTTCTTGAAACACAGTTTATTCCATATCTACAGCTGTAGGGGTCTGCCCTTATGGCATAACAAGATGCAAGGAACAGAACCGCCCCTCCTTTCAGTCATTCAGTTTTTATACAAGCAATGGAGTCAGTTTAAGCAATGCCTCCTTCATTCATTTTTACTGACTAACTTATATGACGTGCATTAATTCTAACCAATTAACAATGCATTATGTAATCTAATGATTCATTGGCTAACAATCACTGCGCAGTTTATTTTCTGACCAATTGTTAAGGCTATCTCTATGTGCGTAGCTTGTCCCTATTTTGTTACTCTCTCTGATAAGCTTTCCCACGGAACAAGCCAAGTGAGTGTTTCATTAAGATAACACATGCGAAGTCTCCTAAACCAATCTCTGCCTGGTAAACAAAATGCACATGGTGTTTCTCTGAACCAATTGTAATGCATCCAGGACAACCAATGAGGTGGCTTCTCTTCTAAGCCAATCCCTGCTGTTCTCTATCATGCTTGCTAACTTTTGCCTCCTTCCCTATGCCTAGCCTATGCTTGGGTAGCATTCTCTCCTGACGTTTCTTCTGCAACTCAATGAGTCTCCTTCAATTATACTCACATTTAGTTGAATTCAGTCTTAAAATATATTATATGGCTCTCACTGAAATAAATTTCCTAATATTTTGCTTTTATGGCTCTCTGAGTAGTGGGGAGGGAGATCTTTGGGACTTGGTTGTTTTATAAGTAGCTCGCATGCTGAAAAAGTGTAAGCACCCCTGAGATAGAGGAAAGACCGCCTGAAGACAGGGGAAAGATTGCAGAGTTATTTGGGGGGGGGGGGATGGGCCTAGAGCAGGGGTGGGCAATTATTTTTTTCCAAGGGGCCACACGAGAGCCAAAAAATATTATGGAGGGCCGCACCTAAAGGCTGAACTACATTCTAATCTACATAATTTATTTATTTATTCACTATATTTACTATACATTACACATCATTAATATTAACATATTAATATATCAAGAAATATTCATATGTTAGTATTAATATCAGAATTATTATATTATAGTATATATAGAGACATTATAATATATTGAAATTATAATATTATATTATATTATATTATTTATTATATTATTATAATAAAATTATTATAAAATAATAATAAAAACCACTCAAATTAAATTAAATTAAATTCAAGAAGACAAGGCACGAACCAAGATGGAATGGCCCAATGGACCCACCCCAGAGGATGGCAAAGCGAACCCAACCACCGCAGCAGCAGAGGAGAGCAGAGCAGCAGGCGATCGGAGGCTACAGGCCTCCGCCCGCTCTCTTCCCCAGCTGTTCCCCAGCTGATCGCCCTGCTATGGAGTGCCTGCCATCCCTGGAGGCTATCCGGGCCTGCAGGGGGAGCAGTCGGCGATCTGAGGCGGCTGATCGCCCTGGCGACCCGGAAGATGATCAAGTATTCCGGGTCACCAGGGCGATCAGCCGCCGTAGGTCGCCGAATGCTCCCGCTGCAGGCCCAGATCGCCTCCAGGGATGTCAGGCAATCTGGGCCGTAGAGTCTCTACGGAGGTGGAGAAGATCAGGATACAAAAGTTTTAAATAATAATAACTCCAGTGTCAGAGATGACATACATCATAATTTTATTAAGATTACCAAGAAAAAGCACATAAAACCATGTGTAAGCAATTTTAAAAAATATATTTTTACTTTTTTATATAAGGCAAAATATGCACATGCAAATCAAAGTATTAGGGATACGTATTATTCAGCAAGACACAATAAATTTAGCTGTATAGATTATATTTTAATAAATAAAGCAAGCAAAGCCCAAATAAAGAAGGTAGAAAGGAAACCAATATTTTTGTCAGATCATAGTCCCCTGATTGCAACCTTGGGATTGAGTAACGAGATTAGTCAAAAAATATGGAGATATAATTTGAATATGGAGATTTGAAAAGGAAATGAATGGAGTTAGTTGTGAAGAAATAATTTTTAGAAAATGGGATAAAAGAAATAGAGATAAATTAATAGGACCAATGAAAGGAACTATGCAAGTGTGGAATAAATGGCAAGGGAGAATAAGTTCCAAAATGCCTGTCACTTCTGGGAAGGGTGGCCACAATTAAAATGTCAGTGTTACCGAGACTTTTATATTTATTTCAAAATTTACCGGTTTTAAGAAACGATCACCTCTTCAAAAAATGGAACATAGACATAAAAAAGTTTATATGGAAAAATCGGAAACCCAGAATAGATCTAAAATCAATGTCAGATGACCAGAAAAGAGGAGGTTTAGGGCTACCTAACCTCAAACTCTACTACGAGGCGTGTAACCTGGTGGCCATCAAAGAGTGGATCAAGCTTAATAACCAAAACCTACTAGCGCTAGAAGGTCACGACCTCCGTGCCGGATGGCACTCATATCTTTGGTATGAGAGGAGAAAAATTGAAAGAAACTTCAGCCACCACTACCTAAGGGCCACCTTAATTAAGACCTGGGAGAAGTACAAATCACACTTTTTCAGATCCACTCCCCTCTGGCTATCTCCGCTGGAAGCATTCCATAAGAGAGAATTAGCCGAAAAGCAATGGCTAACATACAAGCAAATGCTGAAAAAAGTAAACAAGAATTGAGAATTAAAATCTAGAGAAGAATTGTTAGATGAAGGGTACACCCTGACATGGCTACAATTCCAAAGAACAACAGTAACAGTATGGATGTCAGCATATGAAATACATACAGCAAGTGAGATATTCAATACATGCAAAGTAAATACAATGCAAGAGAATCAAGTGGAAAATTACAATATCACAGTATCTATCAGAGAGTATAACATCAAAAAAGTCCCTATGAGAATAGAGACAGCACTGTAAAGGCACAAAGTCCCAGCAGGAGCTTAAGGTAAGTATCACAGTCACACAATATACATTAGTTACAAGCATATGCACATGATAATCGTCTAAACAATCAAAGGGGTAGATATCCTAAATCCCTTGAAAGTGATGGCCAGCGGAGGGAATGAGTGGGAGTATCCACTATTGCTAATGAGGCTCAACTCAATGGGAAAATATGCAGGAGGCCTCGCAGCTCTATGGGCTGTGACGTAGCAGGATGAGAAGCAGGTCGCTGCAATCCTCGGTAAAGGGGGGGGAAAGGCCCCAAAATAATACACAGTCACAGAATGCGCCTATGGATGAAGAGCGTCGCTCATAAATGACGTAGGCATGAATATCACTGTAGTGCAGAGTGAAAAAAAGGGGGGGAAACCCAGAGCAGTATTCCAATGAGCTAAAGTCAGTAGCGTTCTAGCTCTATGAGCTCTATGAGCTACAGCGTCATGTAGGCGCGTCTGTGTATGAGAGGCGTCACTGGTTGATGACGTGGCGCAAATAGCGCTAAATTGAAAAATAAAGTAACAATGAGGAGAAGCCCCAAAAAAATATATAGGATGAATGTACTCGGGTCAGATGATTTCACATAGATTCTTTGAGACCTTTGAAGCCACAGATATGTCTGTGTTCACTCTCGCCCTGAAGATGGACCCATTGAGGTCCGAAACGGGTGCAGCGCGGTGGTAAATCCCCGTAGGCATACGCTTCGTCTCCCCCTCGACATCCCCATTCACCCGAATTCTTTTGGATTGAATTGTAATATCATAAATAAACGCTCTAATGAGACATAGCTAATAATAATCATACATTCACAAATAATATCAACAAGTGTAGTCACGCCTATGTACGATCCTACCCTTCTCGCAGAGTAAATACAAACGTGTTCATTTCAGTCTGCTAATGCGGTTCACGGAAGGCTGGATTTCGTGTTGATGGTAGTCCTAGGTTATCTTGCGCTAAAGGCCAGTATTTGGTGACTGTGTTTCTGCGAATTTTAACTGTGTTGCTGCGATTATACTTCTGCGCTACGATATTTGTGAAGCTGCGATACTGTGTAGCTGCGATTAATCCGGATTATCCCTGTAACATCCGGAAATTCGCCGGAACTCCCATAGATGTTTATGGGCGCTAGTATGTCTTGATGTACTGTATACTTTTGCTCTAGTCAGGGTCGGTCCTTCCATTAGGCCGACTACGCGGCTGCGTAGGGCGTCGCCACCTGGGAGGGGCGTTGCCACCTGGGCGGGCCGCCGCACCGGCCCGCCCGCCGCCCGCCTCCGCAGCCAGCCGCGCCGCCGGGCTGGAGGCGTGCTTGGGAGCCATCTTTCTCTCTGAGAGAGAAGAGAGATAGAGAGAGAGATAGAGAGAAAGATAAACAGAGAGAGAGAGACATAGAGAGAGAGAGAAAGAGAGAGACAGAGAGAGAGAGAGAGAAAGAGAGAGAGAGAGAGACATAGAGAGAGAGAGAGACAGAGAGAGAGAACATAAGAACATAAGAACATAAGAAGAGCCATGCTGAATCGGACCTCAGCCCATCTAGTCCAGCATTCTGTATCACACAGTGGCCCACCAGTTGTACACGGGGATCTCGAGCAGAAGGGAGGGCAAAACCCTGACCTGCTCCCGATCCCCCACAACCAGTACCCAGGGAAATCCTGCCTACCTCAACCACTCCGAGGTGAGGAGAGATAGAGAGAAAGAGAGAGAGAGAGAGAGAGAGAAATAGACAGAGAGAGAGACAAAGAGAGATAGAGAGAAAGAGAGAGACATAGAGAGAGAGACAAAGAGAGAGAGATAGAAAGATAGACAGAGAGAGAGAGACAGAGAGAGAGACAGAGAGAGAAATAGACAGAGACAAAGAGGGAGATAGAGAGAAAGAAAGAGATAGAGAGAGAGACAGAGAGAGAGAGAGAGAGAGAGAGACAGAGAAATAGAGAGAGAGACAGAAAGAGAGAGAAATAGAGAGAGAGAGATACACAGAGAGATAGAGAGAGAGAAAGATAGACAGAGAGAGAGACATAGAGATAGAGAGACACACACACACAGAGAAAGAGATAGACACAGAGAGAGAGACATAGAGAGATAGAGAGAAAGAGATAGAGAGAGAGATAGAGAGAGAGAGAGATAAAGGAAGATGGGTACTTTTTAAAGGAGAAATCGATGGGGTAAAAATCACAATTCTGAATATATATGTGCCTAATAAAGTTCAGAAAAGATATGTAGAAAAGATATTTAGAAAGCTAGAGGGAATGTATGAAGGAGAAGTAATTGTTGCAGGAGATTTCAATATGGACTTGATACAGAATAAGAGTAGCATTTTAAATAGATGGAAATTGAAGGACTGTTTCAAAGAGGTAAACATACAACCAAAACCAACATATTTTTCAGGAAGGCACAAAAAGTTTACCCGTATAGACTATATATTAACCAGAGACTCCAATCAGTCCAAGATAATAAAAGCTGATACCGGACAGATAGAAATATCAGATCATGCTCCAGTACAAATAACAATACAGTTAATAGAGGAAAAATCTCAATATAAATGGAAATACAGCGATACAACATTGAATCAGGAAAAAGACAGGGAAGAGATGGTAAAATAAATTAAATATTACTTTCAAGTGAATCGAAAGTCGGCAAAAGAAGGAATTATATGGGATACAATGAAAGCATTTGTAAGAGGCCTTCTAATAAAAAAGAAGTACTCAAAAAGAAAATAAGAAACTTAGAGCGGAATGCAATTTGTAAACAAATGGAGGATAAGTATAAGGAGCTACAGAATAGATATGATAAAAATTAAAAAGAAATAGATAAGCTGAAAGAAGAATTAGAGGAAATAGATAAGTTTGATATATGGAAAAAAGAATTAATGGTTAAAAAAGATTTCCAAAGGTCAAATATTAATTCAGTTAGACGACTAGCAAATTATTTTTTTAAAAGGCAGGAAAAACAAAGAGAGAAAGAAATATATGATAAAAATAATAAATTGATAAAGGATAATAAAAGCATAAGGGATATATTTGCTGATTTTTATCAGAAATTATATAAAGGAGAAAAAAATATACCATGTGAAGATTGGGTGAGGGAAAAAATAGGAGAGGAGGAAAAAAACAACTAAAGAATGAAATATCATATCAAGAGATTGAGGAAGTAATAGAAAATCTTTAAAAAGGGAAATCACCAGGAACCGATGGATACACTACAGAATTCTATAAACAAATGAAAGAAGTCTTAATCCCAGAATTAGCAATAATTTTCATTTTCAATAATATAATAAAAGGGGGAGAAGCACCGGAGTCCTGGAGAGAAGCAGAAATAATAACAATCCTCAAACCAGGAAAGAATCCAAGAGAAGTGAATTCATATAGACCAATTAGTTTATTGAATCAAGATTACAAAATATTTGCGAAAATTTTAGCAAATAGATTAAAGGATATATTACCAAAAGTGATAGGGGAAGATCAATATGGTTTTACAAAGGGAAGAAATATAAGCCATCCACTGAGGAATTTGATTAATATTATTGCCCAGAAAAGTAAAAAAAAGGTTTGCATTTATCAAATTAGATGTATATAAAGCATTCGATACAGTTAACCACCATTTTTTATTCAACAGAATGAGGAATTTTGGAATAGGCAAAGAATTTATTGAGGTCATAAAGGAAATATACAAAAAGGGAAAGGCAAAAGTGAAAGTAAATGGGGGATACACTAGAGCAGTGGTTCTCAACCTGGGGGTCGCGACCCCCAGGGGGGTCGTGCGGCCATTTTCCGGGGGTCGCGAAGGCACCTCGGTTAGCCCCGCCCCCTCTTCAAAATGGCTGCCGGCCCCTGTGCCAGCCAAACAGCCAGGCGCTCCAGGTCGGCTCCTCCTCCCCCCCTTCTCACAGGGCTGGATAGAGTTAGGAGGAGGAGCTTAGAGGCAAGGGCACACAAGGGAGAAGGTCCACCAGTTTATTTTCGGGTCAAGCCGACAGCGGAGCCTGGATTTGCGGCTCCGAAGCCGGCTGCCCATGGAGGAGGAGGACAAGCGGCAGAGGCGGCACAGGGGACCCCAGGCGAGGCTCCTATGCCGCCGCTCTTCCTGACAATCCTTCTCCTCCTCCAGCTGGCCATGAAGGAAGAAGAGGGGGAAGAAGAGGAGAAACTGTAGCAGCCCACCCAGTCCCTTCCTTTTCCTCCTTGATGGCGAGCTGGAGAAAGAGGAGAAAGAAAAGGAGAAGGGGCGCTGCTGTTGTTTCTTCTCTTCTTCCTTCAGTTAGGCATCGAGAAGTAAGGAGGAAGAAGAGGGAAAGGGCAGCAGCACCCCATCGAGGCAGGCAGGGAGGCAGCTGGTGGGTCGCAGGAGGCAGGAGCGCCTCCTCCGTGCTTTCATTCCTCTCCTACGCAGGGGCGGTCCGAGCTCTCCCGGGGGGGTAAGCGAACATTATTTTGGCGCCCCCCCCCCCCCGGCGCTCCCAATGTGCGCTCCATTGTGAGGCGCCGCGGCGTCGCCTCACAATGGCGCCCCACCCCGGAGCGTCCAAGATGGCGCTCTACGCGGCCGCGTAGGCCGCGTAATGGCAAAGACCGCCCCTGCTCCTACGATCCACAGCTCCCTGGGGTCGCCACCACTTCCTCTCCCTTCCACCCCCATAAGGGAGACCGGGAAAGCAGGGAGGGGAATGGAAGCGAGGAGGAGACACCCCCTCCGGAAAACAAGCAACTTCCTCCGTGCTTTCATTCCCCTCCCGCCTCCCTGCTTTCCAGGTCTCCCTTCTGGGGGCGAAAGGGAGAGGAGAAGGAAGAGGAAGCAGAGCAGGCAGGTAGCTGCCCCTCTGCTCCAGCAGGAGTTCCTTGCATTTCTTGCAAAAGCAGGTAGCTCTCCCAGACAGCCCCTTCCAAAGACCCAAAGGAAGAATCCCCCACCCACAATTTCCCTTTCCAGTCCTTCCCCCTTCTTCCCTTAGTTTCCCACAACTTTTCCAGAACCCTTTGCCCACCCCAGTCTTCCCTTTTCCCAGTTTTTCCCCTTCCTATCCCAGCCTTTACTACTCCCATCCCCAGCCCCTCTCTCTCCACTTTCCATCCCAGCCTCTCCTAGGTTCCAGCCTTTTTCCCATTCCAGTCTTGCCCCTTTCCATCCCAACCTTTCCCACCTAAAGCTTTCCCCTTCCCCAGTTGCCCTCTTCCCATCCCAATTGTCCAAATTTTCCAGCTTACCTTAAGTTACAGTTTTATGTAAACATTCAAAAACATTTAACCTAATGCCTCAATTAATGTAATTTTATTGGTATTAATTTTATTATTCTTGAAATTGACCAGAACTAAACATCCCAGCAAGACCCAAATGCCAAGGTCTATTTTCCCCAAAACTCTCCAGTCTTTTCTGTTGGTTATGAGAGTTCTGCAGGCCAAGTTTGGCCCAATTTAATTGTTGTTGGATTCCAGAATGCTCTTTGATGGCTGGGGAACTAAACATCCCAGCAAGACCCAAATGCCAAGGTCTATTTTCCCCAAAACTCTCCAGTCTTTTCTGTTGGTTGTGAGAGTTCTGCAGGCCAAGTTTGGCCCAATTTAATTGTTGTTGGATTTCAGAATGCTCTTTGATGGCTGGGGAACTAAACATCCCAGCAAGACCCAAATGCCAAGGTCTATTTTCCCCAAAACTCTCCAGTCTTTTCTGTTGGTTATGAGAGTTCTGCAGGCCAGGTTTGGCCCAATTTAATTGTTGTTGGATTCCAGAATGCTCTTTGATGGCTGGGGAACTAAACATCCCAGCAAGACCCAAATGCCAAGGTCTATTTTCCCCAAAACTCTCCAGTCTTTTCTGTTGGTTATGAGAGTTCTGCATGCCAAGTTTGGCCCAATTTAATTGATGGGTTTCAGAATGCTCTTTGATGGCTGGGGAACTAAACATCTCAGCAAGACCCAAATGCCAAGGTCTATTTTCCCCAAAAAAAGAAATGGACCCTTGAAAAATGGTATGAATACGTGTAGGAACAAGTTCAGTTGGAAATTATGGACATTATAAGAAATGAAAAACCATGGACAGAAAAGCAGAAGAAAATCAAAGAAATATGGTTACCCTTCAAAAACTGGATACAGGAAGCTAAACCAGAAGATGAACATTGGGGGAAAAAACTGGACAGAATGCAACGATGGCTCAAATAAATGAAGGACTAAACGGGGGGAGGGGGGAGGGAAGAAAAATGTATTGTAACTAAAGCAATGTAAAGTAAGTGTAAAAGTATTATAACAATACAATAAAAATCTTATAAAAAGAGAGAGAGAGAGAGAGACAGAGAGAGAGAAAAAGATAGATAGACAGAGAGAGAGAGAGATAGACAGAGAGAGACAGAGAGAGAGAGAGAGAGACAGAGAGAGATAGGCAGGGAGGGAGGGAGGGAGAGAGATATGCCCGCTCCGCCGCTGCGCCTCCGCAGCCAGCGCGCCACCGGGCTGGAGGCGTGCTCGGGAGCCAGTGCGGCCCGCGCTGCGCCTCCGCAGCCGGCATACTACATCAAGATATACTAGCGCCCATATACATCTATGCGATTTCCTGCGAATTTCAGGTGCTACAGGGATAATCCGGATTAATTGCAGCTACACAATAACATTGCAGCATCACAATAATATCGGAGCTTCACAAATACCGTAGCTTCACAAGTATAATCGCAGCAACACAGGTAAAATTTGCAGCAACACAGTCACCAAATACTGGCCCTTAGTGCAAGATATCCCAGGACTTTCACAAA
This sequence comes from Anolis apletophallus, assembly GCA_030556195.1. Taxonomy (NCBI): domain Eukaryota; kingdom Metazoa; phylum Chordata; class Lepidosauria; order Squamata; family Anolidae; genus Anolis; species Anolis apletophallus. The sequence goes on from JARBWK010000006.1 coordinate 141,180,658, forward strand.
CACCTCTTATAGCCAATAAACGTAGCAAGAATATTAGGGACATTATCGTCCACTCCTGCATGCGAACTGAGAGGGCAGCCCAGAGGTGGGGCTATTTATAGGGGAGGGAGGCGTGGCCTCATTAATGATTGGCGCCCAATACCACGAGTACGATATCACAGGTGACTACGTAAGGGAATACATAATTCACAAACATTCGCCAGCATGATCTTGTCTGGCAAGCATACGATGACTGAAATAGTTCGTGGTAGCCTTCACGATAGTATGCAGTGTATATACATACTCCACGATTTCTAATGCATGCCAGAAGTTCAAGGGAAAACGATCATAGAATGGTCTTTTGGCCTCCATCTCCTGCTCTCGTACTAGGACTTCAACCTCCTGCTCCAGGATATCCCGCTCTATGATTAGAAAGATTTCACGTTGTTTCATCCTCTGCAAAACCTCGTCTATTTTTTCAGGATCAGTAGTCTTGCCATCTGGAATCAGCAGTGGTTGGCTGACAATGATTATCACAAAAAGCACCTTCAAAAACCTTGCTTCCATTTCAAAGATCTTTCCTGTGAAAAAGAGGTAATGATGTGTTTATATAATTAATAATTAACAATTAACAATTAATAATTAATAAATATAAAACTTTATTTATACCCCGCCACCATCTCCCCAAGGGGACTCAGGGTGGCTTACATGAGGCCACGCCCATCAATACAGTAAACACAATATAACACAAGAACTCAACACTGGGAGATAGGGCAATGTAAAGTTTCAGGGAAGGGATCCGGGGGATGAGGTAGGATGTAATTGCACAACCAGAAAATAAAGTGCATCTGAGGGCGTTTTATGCAGAGTATGGTCAGGTGATTGTCATACATTCATTCATTGAAGGCACATTGGAACAGCCAAGTTTTCAGACCCCTCCTAAAGATTGCCAGGGTGGGGACTTGCCTAATATGGCTGGGGAGCGAATTCCAGAGTCGAGGGGCCATCACAGAGAAGGCCCCATCTCTTGTCCCCAAAAGTCGCGCTTACAATAAGGGCGGGAGTGAGAAAAGGACCTCTGAAGAAGATCGAAGAGGCCGCGTGGGTTCCTAGATGGAACTGCGGTTGAACAGGTCCCAAACCATTCAGGGCTTTGTAGGTCAAAACCTGTACCTTAAATTTGGACCGGAAAATAAATGGCAGCCAGTGGAGCTCCTTAAACAGGGAGTTTGCCCCCTCCCTGTAAGTCGCTCCAGTTAGTAATCTGCCTGCCGCCCATTGGACCAGTTGGAATTTCTGGGCTGTCTTCAAGGGCAGCCCCACTTAGAGCACATTGCAATACTCCAATCTAGAGGTAACTAAGGTGTGGACCACCGTGGTCAAATCCGACTTCACGAGGTACTGAAAGCAGAGAATTACCCAAGGACTCATCCCACGCTTTTTACAAGCGCACTGATGACTAAAAAGGCCAATCTGAGATAGGCAAGTTTGGTTGCAGAAAGCACAGCAGAAAGTCTCCTTGGGTGATGTTGTTTCCAATTGCGGTTCTTTCTGTGTTGTCGTTTCTCTTTGACACTCATTCGGCGTGTCTTCTTGAAAGAGGCCGCAGCATTGTGGATAGTGCATCTCCATGCCTCCCGATGTGAGGCCAGGGTGGACCATTGTTGGTGATCAATCTGGCCGAGCCTGAGATGTTGTTTCAGGGAGTCCTTATATCTCTTTTTGGGGGCACCTCTCTTGCGCTGACCCGTGGCGAGTTCACCATAGAGTAGTATCTTTGGGAGGCGGTGGTCCTCCATCCTAGAGACGTGCCCTGCCCAGCACAGCTGTGTTCTCAATAGCATGGCCTCAATGCTGGTGATCCCTGCTTGCTCAAGGACAGCAACATTCGTCACATAGTCGGTCCAGTGTATATTTAGGATTGTGCGAAGACAGCGCTGGTGAAAGTGTTCGAGGAGTCGTAGGTATTGGCGATAGGTGACCCATGTTTCAGACCCATAGAGGAGGATGGACAGTATGATAGCTCTGTACACACTGATTTTGGTACTTTACCTCAGGTTCTTGTTGCTCCAGACTCTTTTGTGAAGCCTTCCGAATGCACTATATGCCTTTGATAATCTGTGATCTATCTCTTTGTCAATCTTGGCGTCTGAAGAGATTATGCTTCCCAGGTAGGTGAACTGCTGAATGGACAGTTCAGCAGTTCATGCTGACGTGGGACGATGTTGTTCTTCATGTGGTTTTCTTCAGGCTGACTTCCAGCCCAAAGAGCTCTGCAGCTGCTGCAAAGCAAGGTGTTAGGCGCTGCAGGGCTGCTTCTGAATGGGCGACAAGGGCAGCATCGTCAGCAAAAAGCAGCTCACGGACTAGATAGTTTAAGGGTTTGCCTTGGGAAAAGCTCCTGTAGGATATTTTTAAACAGAATTAGTACTGTTTCAGGACTACAGTGTTCCCTTGCTACTTCGCGGTTCGCTTATTGCAGACTTGCTGTTTCGTGGATTTTAAAAAAGGAAAATATATAACATGGTATTTTCGCTGTTTTGTGGAGTTTTGTCACCACTCTCTGAGGCGCTTTCCCTCCTCAGTTCTCCCTCCATCCCTCCCTCCAGCCTTGAAGGGCCTTTCCTTACTTTCCTTCACTTTATTTTAAGTTTATAAAGACTTAAAATTGTGTATAACTACTAAAATAATGTATAAATATTAAAATAAATAGAGCATCCCTACATCACCGTTTTTCACTTATTGCAGGAGGTCCTGGAACCTAACCCCAGCTATAAGTGATGGAACACTGTACTTCATATAGTCCACCTGATGGTAGGTATAAGTAAAAAAAATATTGTATTACTAGTTTCTTCTTTGTGTGGTCTGTGAAATACACACAAATGGGTTTACTCCCGCGCATGCGCAGAATCTCGGACATACTAGCTAAATTAAAGATTTACATATGCCCTTCCCTCCCCCTCACCCCTGATCTAGCTACCTAGGCAGTTCCTTTTCCGCCTAGCCAGCGAAAGGATCTCCGACTGCTAGCTCCTGCTAAAAGTCCACGGATTGCCTCGATTATCAGATAAGATGTCTTCTCTTTCTTTCAAAAGATGCTCCGATTGTGGAGCAACCTTGCCCCAAGAGGATAGATCCTGAATGCTCTAAGGGAATGGGAACTTCCCAGCGACTCAGTCGACGGGCAAGTGGACTACTGGAACACCAGTCTTTCCGCGGCCCTAGACGAGATCGCCCCCAGGCGCTCTCTCCTCCCCCGCAGGAATCGCTCGCCTTGGTTTACCGAGGAGTTGCGGGCGATGAAGCGGAGGCGGAGACAGCTAGAGGACGTGTGGCGGACTCTCCGTGACGGCGTCGAAATCGGCTTATAAACAGTTCAAAGAGGTTTATGAGCATGCTATCAAGGAAGCCAAAAAAGTCTACTACTCTTCCTTGATAGAGTCGGCAAACTCGCGCCCAGCACAATTGTTTAGGATAATTCGGTCACTGACAGCAATCCCAACTGTCCCAAATGATAGGGGTTTGGCTCCCTCTGCTGAGGCTTTTCAGAGTTATTTCACCGACAAGATTTCGACCCTCCGCCGGGACATTCCAGCCACATTTGATACAGTTAGCGAACTCGAGACCCCGCCGCCACTCGGCGGCCCACCTTCACCCGTTTCCAATTGCTGGACGCAGCAGCTGTCGACAAGTTACTTGCTGCAGCTAGACCAACTACATGCTCCCTCGACCCGTGCCCCTCCTGGCTTGTTAGAACTTGCCGGGAGGGGTTACGAGGCCCCCTAGGCACTATCATAAATAGCTCCCTTGAGCAAGGAGTCTTCCCGGGGGGATTAAAAGAGGCAATGGTGAGACCGCTGCTGAAGAAGCCGAATTTAGATCCTTCGGCTCCCTCCAATTACCGGCCAGTTTCCAACTTGCCTTTTTTAGGCAAGGTAATTGAGAGGGCAGCAGCGGATCAGCTGCAGCAGTTCTTGGAAGACACAGCTGGACTTGATCCCTTCCAGTCCGGCTTCCGTATTGGGCACGGGACGGAGACCGTGCTTGTCGCCATTACAGACCAACTTCGCCGCCAGCTGGACCAGGGTGGATCGGCACTGCTCGTCTTGTTAGATCTGACGGCAGCCTTCGATACTGTAGATCACGCTCTGTTAACCCACCGTTTAGCCGACGCCGGGGTCGGGGGGACCGCCCTTAAATGGGTGGCCTCCTTCCTCCGGGGCCGGGGACAACGTGTGGCGGGGGGGCCGGGAGGTCTCCGGGAGATCCTCACTTGATTGTGGGGTCCCCAGGGGCCATCCTCTCCCCTTATTATTCAACGTGTATATGCGCCCCTGGCCCAGCTGGCCCGCGACTTTGGTCTGGAGTGTTATCAGTATGCGGATGACACCCAGCTTCTGCTGAGAATGGACGGCAGGCCGGACACCGTACCCGATTGTTTCCATCAGTGCCTTGAAGCCATGACTGGTTGGCTGCGGGCCAGCCGGCTGAAGGTGAACCCGTCGAAGACGGAGATCTTGTGGCCTGGTCGGCCTGGGGGGGGGGGTGCCGGTTGCCTACCCTGGACGGCGAACGGCTTAACCCGTCGCCTGTTGTTAAGAGCTTATTTGGGGAGGTAGGAAGCCTAGAGTAAAAATGAAAACTCTCCAGGATACTATGGAGAGGGGAGGGATAGGGGTACCCAATCTAAAGTTGTACCACGAGGCCAGTTGCTTGTCTTGGGTTAGAGAGTGGATACTCCTGAAAAATTTTAGGCTGACAAACCTGGAGGGACATGATCTTAAATTTGGATTGCATGGGTATCTAATTTATAACAGGAGAAAAGTGGATGCACGATTCAATACCCATGTTATAAGGAGTTCACTACTAAGGGTATGGCAGAAGTACTCTAATATACTTTACGAACAGAAAATCCCATTATGGACCTCGGTGAACGAGGCCTATAAAATCAGAGAGCTAGCAGGGAATAAATGGATGACATACAAGGAATTGATTAAGTGGAATGGGGAGAGGTATATAATCAAATCAAAGGAAGAATTAGAGGAAGAGGGGCTCCAATTAGGGTGGTTTTCATACCTACAAGTGTATGAAAAGTTCAAGGAAGATATTAAAAGAGGATTTATAGGGGAAGAGAAAGAGCTGGGACAAAAAATTATGGGGGAAGAAGAGAAACAAATCGGGAAAATTTATAGAGTACTTTTGGAGACATATACAGCAAATAATCAGGAGAGGGCCTATATGGCCGAGTGGTCCAGGAATCTGGGATTTAGAGTTAAGCCCCAAATGTGGAAAAACATATGGTGTACAGTAGTGAAAAAATCCCTAAGTAATACCTTCAGGGAAAATTGGGTTAAAATTATTTACCGCTGGTACCTCCCACCGGACAAGCTGGCCAGAATGTACAAGAACCTAGACCCCAAGTGCTGGAAGTGTGGAAACAAGAACGGGACCTTCTTTCACCTCTGGTGGACCTGCCCTAGAGTTATTAAGTACTGGGCAATGATTCAACGGGAAATCCAAAAAATGATTAGTTACAAATTGGAGAGGAAACCAGAGATAATGTTATTGGGGATGGTGGAGGGAACAATATTACCAGTAGAGAGAAAAATTTTGTTGATAGGGATAACGGCAGCTAGGATCTTATACGCAAAGGGATGGAAGACACAGACAACCCCGACCAGGGAAGAATGGTTTATGAAAGTGATGGAGACCATACAAATGGACTGGCTGACGGAAAGACTGAGGAACAAACAAAACCAGGGGCTCGGAAGGACGAACTGGGAACCAATTAGAGACTACTCCAGAAGAGAGTTTAATGTTGATTTATTAGTGGATTAACGACAAAAATACAATGCTTCTCTACCCAAATACAGGATTGAAGAAGGAGGAAACCAATGGGAAGGGGATATAGAAGGGTCTACTAGGAAGAAACTCCCGCTCTTCACCCAACTTTGTCTGCACACTATTTACACTCTTGTATAACTTATAGTAAACCCGGAAGCCAACTCTGGGCTTCCCGGACCTTACTTTCTATTCTGTTTATATTGTTTCATGTCTCTTTTTTTTCTTGTTCTATATTTTATCTGCTGAAAATCAATAAAAACTGATTTTATTAAAAAAAAAAAAGAGCTTAGGTGTTCAGTTGGACCCCCTGCTGACCATGGAGACCCAGGTCTCTGCGGCCAGCAGGGCGTCATTCTTCCACCTACGTCAGGCTAGGCGACTGGCACCCTACCTCTCCAGGGACGATCTGGCCACGGTGATCCAAGCGACGGTCATCTCGAGATTAGACTACTGTAACGCCCCTCTACGTTGGCCTTCCTTGGCGACAGTTCGGAAACTCAAGCTGGTGCAGAATGCCGCAGCTCGCTTGCTGACGGGAACGTCGGTAAGGGAGCATATTACGCCCATCCTTCGGCAACTGCACTGGCTGCCTGTTGAGTACCGAATTGCCTTCAAGGTGTTGGTGTTAACCTTTAAGGCTTTACACGGCCTAGGGCCTGCGTACCTGAGGGACCGCCTTGCCCCATACGTACCCCCGAGATCACTACGTTCAGGGGAGTCTAATCTCCTCCTGGTTCCATCAGTCCGTACCTGCCACTTGTCCGCGACTAGGCAGAGGGCCTTCTCCGTGGCGGCTCCTGTACTCTGGAACTCTCTCCCAGAGGATGTCCGTGCCGCCACGGAGCTCATTCCGTTCCGCAGGGCCTGTAAGACCGCCCTGTTTAAACTGGCCTTTGGCTAGGCTGAACAAGCCAAATGTACTCATCCTCTGACTAGTACCTGGACCCTGGAATGCCATGGCTTGACACACTTGTTAAACTCGGGACCAATGTTGTATTTTTATGTTGTTTTATGCTGTTTTGTTGTGCGGCGACATGAATGCTACATGTTAGCCGGTTTTTGTGATGTTGTCCGCCCCGAGCCTGCTGGGAGGAGCGGAATACAAGAGGGAACAATAAATAAATAAATAAATATAAGAACAGGGATTCTAAGCTCAAAGCTTCTCTCTTTGAGCAAGCCATAATTTCCTCAGAGACGGAGCTCTCTCGTTCCATGAGCCAGCCCTCTCTGCCTTCTGGGCCTTTGAATTCCAATCCCCTGAGTGCCCTGACTGATGGTGCCATCCGAGAGCTGGCCTCTGACTCTGCCATTGAGCCACTCCGGAAGAAAAAGCAAAAAGCCTCCAAGTCTGCCAAGCCCAAGGAGAAATCTAAAGAGGCTGTGGCACAAAATGTACCAAGGCTCCTGGCTGGCCTTGCGCCCCCCAGTCCTTGTGTCCCTCTGTGTGCAGCAGAGACGCTGCAGCTCTTTGGGGACGATGGGAATGAAGATTCAGGGGTTGAAAATCCCCCCCAACTCCTCCTGAGTCACCTCCTCTCCTCGGTCTCCGAGCCTGAGCTGCTCTCTCCTCCGTCTCCCCCACTCGCTCAGGCGGCCCCCCCACCTTCCTGCTCCCCGGAGACCGAAGAGTTGCGCCACGTGGAGGCCAGCGCCACACGGCCTCCCTCTCCCCTTCGGCATCCGAGCGCCTCAGCTTTCCCGCCGTTGCGCGGGGATGCGCTCCCGTCGCCGCAGCGCCGCGCAGCTGCGCGGCGCTCCCCATTGCAAACGGATCTGAATGCTTTCCCTTGCTCTAGGTCCCGGAGCCCTCTTAACAAATGATGTTTCCGTAGTCCAAATATCTGAAGGAAAATATCATATAAGCAACACAATACATTATAGTAGTCTACAGACTTGACAAAATAGAACCGCATTCACATACTGACCCCTTTAAGGCCCTTTGCAAACTTGAAAGACTATGGATAATCCGATTACATTCAGAAATTCCAAATGGGTTAAACGAGGTAATCAGTGTTCAATCACTAATTACCTAATTGTTCCACCTGAGTTACTTTATAACACTCTCCTGATCCTTCCTTTCTTACCTTTATGGTCACCTTACTGCCTGAGTAAGGTTAAGCCTGAACGCTTCGCTGAATGGTATGTTACCTTTAATGTATATAATGTATTGGGTTTTGTCTGTAGACTACTATAATGTATTGTGTTGCTTATATGATATTTTCCTTCAGATATTTGGACTACGGAAACATCATTTATGGCTTGGAGAAAGCCCCACCCGGGCTAAAACGGGAAGTGGCCCCAAAAGTTTGGCATCGCCAGCCCGTCGGCCAACTTTTGAACTTATTATTTGGAGCTTATTTCTGCCTCCTCTGTCCT